>JAODUP010000355.1:127500-330000 GCA_025642065.1 Paralvinella palmiformis | reverse complement strand
CGTAAAGGTTTAGAGATATGACGACATCATACGTACGATTAACATGTTACCTCCACCAAGTCGGCCATTTACTCGACGGGAACACGTTAAACGTCGCCCCAAAAGAACAAAAGATGTAATATTATTAATTACCCCCAATCGGGGAGAGCTGGGGGGGGGGAGAGGGCGTTTGGTCGTATAGTACGCGAATATCGAGTCGTGGCTGGATGGCGATCCCACACGCACAAGACAACAGTTGCGAATCTCTTTAACATCAAAGGCGGTCATTCTAACCATTGACTTATAATGGTCCAATTATATATGACGAGCCAGGCCAACCCGATGTTCCTAATTCGGTGTTATACAGTTATTGTTTATTCGCCGTCCGGTGTTTGATAGAACGACAAAACTACGAAATGAACTTATGAATGGAAGACAAAAGGTCACTCTGACCCGATACCGCTTTGATATACATCATTAATGGGTATAATTAGATGCGCGGCCGTTAAGTTAACAACAATCAAAACATAATTCTTTGTGTAACTTCTGTCTGTGTGTAGTTTTGATGCATTATATATATATATATATATATATATATATATATATACCTTATTCATGCCTGTTAATTATTGTATTTATTGATAATTGTTTTATGTAGATAATAGCAACGCATGCAAGCATGCACACAAGCACACACACACATGTAGACCCAATCGCGTATAATCATGCACCTACACACACACTGATACGTGATAACAGTTCCGTTTCAAGATTCGATGTGCATATGGTGTAATAAATGTTTGTAGTTTGATGTGTCATTTGACTCTCTGGTAGAATCCACAGTACACTACGACTGCCCTTGTTGGGGGGGTCACCATCAACTAGACTGGCGAACACACACCGATTCATATATATATAAAAATATATATAAATATATTATATATATATATCATATATATATATATAAATATATATATATAGAAAGAGAGAGAGGGGGTTGTGAGAGTCATATATGCATGCACGCACGCACAGAATCAATCAAATACTTGCCAATAATACAATAGTCGGAACAGTTCCTTTTGGAAGTTTTCCCGCATAGAAGATCTTCATCCGGATCTTCCCGTCATACATCAGCGACCGGTGCATCTCTTCCGATACATCATTCTCAGCCGATGACTTACCATTCCTATAAATTGAAAAAAGCCTAAAACATCCCAACCAGCCAAATTATGGGCTCGTCTGGTTACTGGTCGTGTCCATATGCAGGTGTGTGTGTGTGTGTGAACATTTAAGTATGTTTACCCGTCATCGAACCTTTTTTTTCCTATAGAAAACCAGCTTTCTCACAGGAACCTTCGCTCGGCCGATCGTCGACCCGCGTCAGAATTTTATCGCCGCCGAAAGCCACTCGGAGCGGAGCGCATCTCGGATGCGATCTCCGAATCTCCTTTCCGTCGCATCTTCACTCTCTGACTTTCGGCGACCCGGGCGCCGGTTTCTCGTGTGAACAAATTTCGCTCGCTGAATGGCGGAGGTCAACCACGATGAATGGCAGCAGCCAAACGAGCGGGCCATGTTTTGTCGCCGAATTTAATCTTCATCGGGCGGTTACGGCGTAGGCACTTTCTCATGGCCGGCTGATAAGGAGAGTTTTTCACGTATAATTACGTCCCCGACCAAAAGCCACATTCACACGGTCTTAACATTCGCTAATTATTATCTAAGTATATCTGTGCTCTCTCTCTTTCTATGTTCGGCTGCCGTCTTCGTTAACGGGCCGAATATTATTATTATTCGACGGAACGGGGTCAAATAGTCTGGATGTGTTCGCTGCCAAAACGCTGGCACGACTCTCCGTCTCTCTGTTGGTCTGTCTCGACGAGCCGATGTTGTCAAACACTTCACGCAAGTCGCAAAAGCTCCGGGACGGATCGAGGCTTGTCATGTAAATGAGAGAAGAGAGTTGTATAACTAAATTTACGTATTGCCATCGTGTGATTGATTGATTGAGCGAGTGAGTGAGTGAGTGAGTGAGTGAGTGAGTGAGTGAGTGAGTGAGTGAGTGAGTGAGTGAGTGAGTGAGTGAGTGAGTGGTGAGTGAGTGAGTGAGTGAGTGAGTGAGTGAGTGAGTGAGTGAGTGAGTGAGTGAGTGAGTGAGTGAGTGAGTGAGTGAGTGAGTGAGTGAGTGAGTGAGTGAGTGAGTGAGTGAGTGAGTGAGTGAGTGAGTGAGTGAGTGAGTGAGTGAGTGAGCGAGTGGTTTGTTTAGTCTACTTGGGAAAACATCCCACAAAAACAGCGGTCTGAGTTGGATTCGAACCCTAAACTTCGAGGCTTACAACGCAATGTTCTAACCGATGCCCTATCCGAGCCCGGAGCGAGTTCCCAAATGGTGGCGATGCTAATTGGGGACGAGTCTAGTTGACAGCAAATTAGCGAGAAACGGAGATTTTTGTTTCTCTTTTCAAACCACGAAGTCGCTCAACTGATAAAAATCCGTTGCATCGCGTCAGGTAATGAATGGCATTCCGCTCTTTCGGTCACGCAACGGCACATAAAACTAGAAATAAATTATAGGTCATTCGTGGAGACAATGACATAATATTACATAACGGCGACAAAATCATTATGTCCCATCAGCTTTGTTGTATTCGAACAAAAATAACACCCCGATATGTTCAGAAGACAAGTTCTATAGCATCCACCTGGACCGACCTGATTACTGTCTGATGGACTAATTGTTTACATTGAAAGTTTGTAATCTAGTTTGTTGTCAAGCTGGTTGTAAGCGGTTTAAGAAAAGGAGGAAAAAATTGACCCGAATTACAATCATAGCTCGGAATCAACCTGGGGGAGAGTGAGATATGAATTGCTCAGAATCAACCTGAGAGAGAGAGAGAGTGTGTGTGTGTGTGTGTGACATATTAATTACTCGGAATCAACCTGAGAGTGAGATACTAATTGCTCGGAATCAACCTGAGGGAGAGTCAGATATTAATCGCTCGGAATCAACCTCCGGGTTGTGCGATCGTCGAGATTTGTGTTTGTTAAGGTAGTGATTGTCGTGGGAGATAGCGGGCGGGCCCCGGGGGGTCATTAAGCTGGTCGTGGGCGTGTCCTGGTCTCATCTATGGGAGTAGCCGGCCTACGGGTACACAGAAGTGGGCATAATTATGTTATTCTGGACCCGGTTTTGTATATAATGCCCAACTGACCGGGGCATCGTGACGACGGGCATTCCTATCTGGGAGGAAGGCATTCAATTTGTAGAAGGATAAAAGTCAAAGAGGACGAAAGCCTCCCCCCCTCTCTCTGTGTGTGTGTTTGGGGGGGGGGGGGAAGGAATGGATTGCATAACTAGAAATGATGAATACAACTTATAATTGATTCATCAGTGAATTAACCTTTAATATCTCATAAATCTTTGAGGTCATGATTCTATATTCAGAATAGTGAACATATAGATGGAGCTAATCAATAGAATGCGGCCAAGGAGTATATATATATATATATATATATATATAGAGAGAGAGAGAGAGTCGTGAGTGAGTGAGTGAATCTCTCTGTGTGTGTGTGTGTGTGTGTTCAGCGGCGTCCCGTTATCAGGCCCACGACAACAATGTAAACCCACCCTCAACATTCCACCCCCCACCCACCTAGTGCCATCTTCGTCCACAATTAGCCGTGTCCCGTTTCACCTGCCTTACACCAGGCTAGAGAGCCGTCAGACAGACTACAAGCTGTACATACCGGAACATGTTAACGATTAATCAAAACTCCACTCACTGCTCTGAGAAAACGGCTACAATATCTCTAACGGAGGCCTCATTTCGGAGAAATACTTATTTTCCTCACACCACTCGAGCGACAAGGTTTGAGCAGAGCTGTTTATATGCCCGGCTATTTTAAACCCCAAAATGACCCCCACGCCGCCGCCACACAGGCACACACACGCACGCACATACGCACGCACACACACACACCCACCCGTACAAGCGTGCGAGGAGGTTCTAGTTGGCGCGTACAGTAATATTATATACTGCAACTGGTGTACCTTTAGACCCTTCTATACCTGAGCGGACTTTTTGGTGGCTCGTTGTTGTCTCTAACAATATTTATGACACTTAGCACCGAGTTACGTTAGTACATTTGCCGAATTCGTCACGGACAGTAATTATTCCGAAAACAGACAAACGCGGCAATGTTCGCGCGAAGAAACCCAAACCTTTGGGCTGAAGATCGGGGGCCCATTGCCAAATATCCCAGTACATGGTGGTGTATGGTACATAGTATAGACTTTGCTATAGAATGTGTGATAGAACAATTATGGATGCTCGATGGCGATGTCGTTCGATGGTTTACGGCCGCCACTTTTGTCCACGTGGGAGGCTGATTGGGCCGAGCGACCTCCAAAGTGTAAGATGAAACACCCTTAAGAAATACCCGCAGGCGATGTTTGAACCGAGGTGGTTAAAATCTGTGGCCAACCACGCTACGAGTTAGACCATCGAGGCGTCCAGAATGGTTATGGAATAATAACAGAATATGTTATAGAACATATTGTAGAACCTGTTACAAAACATAATACAAAACATATTATAGAACATATTATAGGGCATATAGAACATATTATAGAGCATATACAACATATTATAGAGCATATACAACATATTATAGAGCATATAGAACATAGTATAGAAACTATTATATAATATTTTATAGGATATATGATAGAACATATATAATATATCATAGAACATATCATAGAACACATTCTGGAACATATTACAGATTATATCATAGAACACATTCCTGGACACATTCCCGAACGTATTTCCGAACACATTACGGAACGTATTCCAGAACATATTACAGATATAATTCCAGACCATATTACGGAACATATCATGGAACACATTCCTAGCCAACAGACTGTGTACATCATAAACAGGGTACTAATCTTGTTTGTACGAGAGTCTTGACACGATTCTAAATATGACGTTCCAATGGTTCGAATCTGACTACTATCTGTGTCTGTAGGATATTTCATTCGGGGTTTGGCAGCTCGGTCATATGTCCCAGGTTTGGTTACTAACGAGGCTAAAGAACGGAATTCAACACGACTGTACTCTCTCTCTCTCTCTCTCTCTCTCTGTGTATGTGTGTGTGTGTGCTCTCTCTCTCTCTCTCTCTCTCTCTCTCCCTGTGTGTGTGTGTGTGTGTGTGTGTGTGCTCTCTCTCTCTCTCTCTCTCTCTCTCTCTCTCTATATATATATATATATATATCTTGCCGTCTGTTAGCCATTATCGTTGACAAAAGAAGCCAGCTTTAACGACCTGTTTTTTATGTGTTTTGTTCGCTATCGGCGTGACTGGGGTTTGTTTGATGTTGTTCGACGTAAATAACGTGAAGACAAACTCCCAGTACAGGTGTACGATATGTAGGTGAGTGACTGTTAGATAATAATGGGAGTTAACAATATTGGTGTAAGGTGTCAATGACAGATGATGGGTTATATAATTATGTATATATATAGGGAGGTAATCTGGATATAACCTATAGTTAACATTAATTTGAAGTGAGATTATCAGTTATATCCCTACGACCTTCAAGTAAACTCCGCACCAACCCACTCACCCCAATAAAAGATGTTTTTCTATTTCACGTACCCGTTCTGTAGCATGTTTCATCCACGGATAAAAGGCTTCGTACGATAATGTCGTTATATTTTCTGGTTAAAGGAAACCATCAACCAGCTCTTATTTATTCAGAGCTTATGGATGCTATTTGTTTTGAGGGGTTTTTGGTTTAGTTTCGGTTTATGGTGGTCCTGTCCCTCATCACGTTCTTTCACGTTCCTTCTGAGATGAGAACTTTACATCTCAGCGCCACGGGGAGCATACCGTCTTAGCTGTCACTTATGGCCGATTAATGTACGATCATCCGTCATTGCCGAACATCGGATCCCCACTTCGCGTCTGAGATCATCGCGTACAAAATCAACCGGCTGGAGAGGTCGGTGGTTTTGAACCCGGTTCCTGTGTCATTCTAGACGAGCGCTCTATCGCCTGGCCATCGACGTGACCCAGAATTGCGTTTGCCCATAACGGGCATTCTCTTCGTTGGATGATAATGATGATGATGATGATTGATGTTTTAAGGCCACTTTTGTGCTCATGGTAGGCTAAATGGGGCGAGCGACCTCCGAAAGTAATGACGCCAAGTCAAAGATGAAACACCCTTCAGGTATGTCCACGCCGAGATTCGAATTCGGGTGATAGCGATACGTGGTCCAACGCGCTATCCAGGCCGTAAAACATCAATTATCATATAACGGGTCATGATGTAGATGGTGATGAAGTTGTTGTTGATGATGATGATGATGATGATGATGATGGGATGAAGATGTTAGGTACTCTAATATGGGTCAGGATATATACCTAATAGTTTACATATTTCGCTCGTCGACCTCGTACGTTTGTTTTCATTCAGTTGATGATCACATACCACTTGACGTAAGTTCCCACGAATATGTGTAGCTGCCAGACTATTTTTAACGGTCTTGTAAATATCGGGCTCTGAGAACACACACACACACAGAATCAGAGAGAGAGAGAGAGAGAGAGAGAGAGACAGAGAGAGAGAGAGAGAGAGAGACACACACACACACACAGAGAGAGAGAGAGAGAGACACACACACAGATAGAGAGAGAGAGAGAGAGTGAGACAGACAGACAGAGAGAAAGAAAGAGACGTTACAGTTATATTGTGTTTTAACCAGATATATTACACCGGAAGTGACCCCCTGATTACCGCGGTGTATAAATAAGTGACAAAGACTCCGAGGTCATCGAGGCTCTTTTACCGAAACCGTATTATTCGGCCGGATTGAATCCGAAAAAAAGGTGCACGACTCCCGAACAAACGAACGCAATTCCCGAACAAAGGTGCACAGCTTCCGAACGAAGATGTGGCAGTCAACATAAAAAAATAGTCTTATACCCAAAATAAAGTCTATCGTGGTCCACCAATCAATGGCCGGTCTGGCCTTTGGGATCAAAAGTGGGCCAGGAAACATCAGGAAAATCCATATTTTCCCACATATCCACATAATTGATGTTTATTTATCAACTGGATCCGGTTTCATCAAACTGTTTGTTTGTTTTGTCGTGTTATCTATAGCGCTGCTCATCGCGCCGAAGCTCTAATGGTGACATTACCATTTACCCCCCCCCCCCGCCCCGTGTGACGAGGAGGAGTTATAAATTGTCAGTTTGGTCTGAATCGTCACCAGTATCTAACGTAAACATCGATTTCTCTGTGTTATGATCGCGGTCGAGTATTTCTTAAGTCGGTAGAAGGTGTGGTTCGTCGATGATAAGATTTAGTTTTGATGTCGTAGTGATGACGGGTAGCATAGATCTTAGAAAGTCAGACGGGGGGGGGGGGGCGTTAATCGCTGGTGATCTGTGTATGAGTCACTAGTGAGAGACTGTGTGCATATATGGGATTGATTGATTGATTGATTGATTGATTGATTGTCAGTCAGTCAGTCAGTCAGTCAGTCAGTCAGTCAGTCAGTCAGTCAGTCAGTCATAAATATTTAACTTAGCTGTTAGCTATTATCTGACTCTACCTAAGATGTTAGCCAATATCTAGCTCTACCTCGGCTGTTAGCCATTATCCATATAACATATCGATGTCTGACGTTTTAGACAGCCAGCTTCTCTTACCACAATGGCTGGTACTAATTGGCATAATCATATATTTGTTTATGAGTTCTGCCAATGACAGTAATCAGGGACACTGTTCTTCTTCACTTCGCTCGTCTTATCATTTATGTCGATAACAGTGTGCTATGTTATAAACTGATATGTATCTCGACACACTCTGGGAGCATATGAACAGACAGATAACACAACAACAACAACAACAACAACAATAATGTCTAGTCCCTTGTGTTCGGCCATTCGTTGTCATATGGCTCCAACATAACTAGAGGACGAACTAGATCGGTTCCGATTCGTTACTAATTGAGCGAAGACAGTGGTTCGAATGCTCTACAGTTAGCCATACGGGTCATAATTGTATATTTCGAGAGGCTTAATATATTTATTATTAAACACGCATGTTAAGTGAATTATGCGCGCACGTCAAATCACTGTTGTTTTTTTATGACATACAAATAAAAGTCAAACAATAACATCTCATGAATGATATGAGCGCATCATAATTTGTAATCAAGTGTGTTAAATACCCGGTGACACATAGAACAGTGTCATTAACAATGTCCTTGCTTGACGAAATAAACCATTTGTTGTAATGTAGGCCATATTTCATGTTATCATAGGTTTTTGGCAGGCGTTTAAAACGATTCAGGACGCACATATATGAAATAAATATTTTTATCGGTCATTTGTTTAAATATTTAGATAAATATACTATAGATGCGCGTAAACCTACTGAATACTTGAATAGCCAATCATATTATCATTGATATATATATATATATATATATATAAGGTATATTTAATAAAGCGCCACTTACTATCTATATATAGATAGATAGATAGATAGATAGATAGATAGATAGACGAAGAGAAAGCGTGCGTGCGTGCGTGCGTGCGTGCGTGCGTGCGTGCGTGTTTATTTATCTACTGAATTATGACCAGAACGGCCACCCACACACCACCCTGCCGCAGTATATGTTTTTATCTGCATGTCATCAACTCTTCCCGCTGTGTTCTACCGATGACCCTCTATCTGTCTGATTACACCCTGCACATTGTCTATGTGTCGTCGACTGAGTACAAAGTTCCAGCCAGCAGCACTAAGCGCTTTGTTGAGGCGCTTTAATGTAGCTCGTCCTGCTGTACGATGATGGTAGGTGCATGCGTCTAGGCGTTGGTTACATCAGATCTACAACCTTCTGCAGACTTAGTGCCGTATGCTTCTATGGCCACCGAACAGAGGAGACGCTGTATAGACGTCTTTATCCGTGTCTTAGTTAATTTCTTTTGTTCGAAATAAAGCCTCAAAAACCTTCCCCGGCCTTTGATGATACTCGAGATAGCGAGAGAGCCTCAATGGCCAGGTAAGACCGAGCTAATTGTCCGAAAATCTTGTTGATGAGTAATAGTGATTAAGGTGATGATGATGATGATGATGATGATGGCGGTGGTGCTGGTGGTGCTGGTCACGACCATGGTGTTGCCAATGCTTCCCGAATTCTCATCATGACAATGGAATCGTATTTCGTTTAGGTTCGTCTTATCTAAAGGGTTCGCCTTTTACATCAAAGACCGACGACGCGGCCACCGAGGTTAACACTATATTAGCGTGACATTGAAACAATCTCGACGAACAGCCTCTAATGTGTACACTCCGGCTCTCAGTAAGTAGACCTTATAAACCGAATTAATGTCAACAGATCGCGTACGGGTAAGCATACCTGTAAAGATACCCCCCCCCTCTCTCTCTCTCCGTCTATCATGGCCATTGACCTTCTATCTGATCATTCTAGGCTATCATCTTCGTTGTTTACTGATCGTTTCCAGGAAGGTTTCGTTCTGATATTGTTATGGCGGCTGCCGTGTACTACCGTTAGCGAGCGTTTGGGCATTAAAGTCTCTTTAAATAATAAATTACTGTCGTTGGTGGTCGTGCCGCTCCCCAAACCCTCCCCCCGTCCCCCTCCCCGCATACGATGTTTTCTGAGAAAGGCACACAGCACACAGTCTACATATCTATAGATCTAGTCATCCGGAAGGATCCCGATGCTGATATTTTTGTTTTTCATCTGAGAACAATTTCTCTCCGATGGCCATCCTCAACTGTTTGGATGACGTAAATGTTTTACGTTCTCGTTTATCTTAGTAACATCGGGGATAGTAATAATGTATTTACTTATAGCTGAGCCAGCCAATGATGACATCGTGAATATTTGGCGATGATGATGCTGATGATGCTAATCATCACCATCATCATCGTCGTCGTCATCATGACGACGTTGTACAATTAACTTCTATCAGGAACCATGGTTAGAATCCTGAACCTGTGACCATCAAATCGTCGCCCACGTTAATCTCAAATTAATTCCGTAATTTATATAAAAGCTCGAACGTGTTGATTCCTCTTCAAAATCGCTTTCTTGCACCGTATTACTTAAACTTATTCGATTTCGATCGAAGTACATTAGAAAGGATTTGGGTCAGGATCCAGTAAATAGTTGCCCAATCTCCAGGAAAGGAAAAGATCAGTGAATTATTGCCGGCAGACGATCGACATACAGTTTCGAAGTACACCTTCTCCTTGCATAACGACCGAGCGTAAAAGATTTCCGTAATCTTGATGTAATGTCATATTTAGAGTCAGGTCTTTTATCGCGTTATTGGCTAGCTAAGATGATTACCACGCATGCACCGAACCAATACCCCCCCCCCCTTTCTTTAGGAGTGCATTCCGGACGAGGAATGCAATCTGCATTAAGCTTATTACTGAAAAATACGCCAACGATAATCCTTAGGCTGAGCTATTGACAGGCGAGTGTAACAAATTAATCAGTTGTTGTTTTCCTGGAAGTTCGTACCAAGAATGACAAAAATGTCACCATGCTCACCTGAACACGATCGAATTAAAGCCCCCGACGTTGGCGTGTTTACGACGAAGAATGCAACAAAGCCGTTCAGTCGGGCGAGCCGGCGGGCGGGCTTTATGGCGTACGTGGATCAATTAGCATTAAGCTGTTTATCCGCGATGTCGTCGACCTTTTTTTCTGGGTCATGTCATACGGAGCGTGACCGGGTCTAGTTTTTTTCTTCTTCTACTTCTCTCGTCTCGTTTCCGGAGCTCGTTTGCCGTTCGGGTGAGCGAGCTGTCGAGGGTCGCAGGGAGGGGTGGGCCGAGGGTCGTCCTGTCCGTCTTCCGTCTGGTCGTCTTCAACGGCCCCCGAATCGAACATCGCGGTGAACAATGTGACCCGACCTAACGGCACGCTGGTTGTTGTTTACGGGCTGCGCGAACCTGTGTTGAGATGTTTTACGGCACGGCCGGCGAACGATTCAACGATCGATGGCATCCGGCGACTTAACTCGGGGCAAAGCTCGTTTGGTCGGAAGCGGAACCTTCGCCATTTTGATAGTTAGATAGATAGACAGATAGAACTGATTGCCTAGCTTTATATTAACCGTTTTTATATTACTAGATTGTTTGGTTTCAGTACTAAGTATATTCCATATAAATGTGGACAAACTGTCGCCAGTAAATGCCTTCCCAGCCTGCCGACAACCTCTTAAACAACTCTTAACTCCGGCACAACACAACCTAACCACACAGAAAAAGCAGTCATTATAATACACAAAGTCACAGCCACGCCACACATAATAATACCCTTATTTAAAAAGATCCATACATCTGGCAAAAAACAAACACACAGTAAAGTTTTTGTAAAGGTTCGGCACCGGTACGTCCGGGACCGGAACTTTACAAAGTCATTTTCAGATACAGAAACTCTACGGAGAAGGACTCCACCACAGAGGCTGTGCCAAACAAGCGACAGCCTGGGGATACTCCCCGAACTACAAGCAAGCAAGCAAGCCAGTAAATTATGCTTCAACTATTCACCGGCAACCTCTCATAGGACAAAATCTCACGGTACGAAATCTACCCGGACGTATAACCCCACCGTAGAAAATACCATAGGACCTAATCCCGGAAAGTGAAAAAAGTGAGATTTTCTCCCGGATTCAACCAGACACGGATATGCACGAACGTCGTCGATAAAAAAATGGATCAAGCCGGAAAGGCGGGGCGGCGCTATTAATCTCGGCAATAAAGAATGGTCGAAACACAAATCGGTGGGCCTATCTTTATTGGGCATATTTCCTGCGATAGCCCATCGTTAGTTAGCGTCTGATAGCCCGTCGTTAGTTAGCGACTGTTAGCCATCGGGCCAGTTGCTATTCCCGGCGTCATTAACGAGTTCAAAACGACGTCTCGGGCCGCCAAAAAGACGCAACGAACACTAAGCCCTCCGGTTTCCATTTGGCCCTTCCTTATCAATTACCTGGGACAACTGAAATCTGATAACGGGCCGCGGGTCCCCAACAGCCCTATCGTATATCACCAACTGGTCAGCCGAACCATTAGAAGCTTATCATTAACATGATATGTCACCTTAAACCAACCGTGGTATCCCTGGCTCACCCCTCCCGACGGGACGAAGAAAGCGCCAGGTAAAGGCGCTCATCTTCTCTTCAGAACCAGCCCACCGCCTACCTGTAGGCGACATTTCTTTTGAACGTCCGATTTTGAATTGCCGAGGAAACTTCAGCGGTATCCGGATAACGGTTGCCAGGCAACTGACCCGATAAACAAATAGCTCTATTGAAATCGCCGGCGTTTTGATGATGGTCACGGTTTCCAAACACTCGATGGTGAAGCTGTCATGCCGAGTCCTCGTACCTACGAGCTGTTTGATATATACAAGTTTTGGAATACGAACGTTGACGGGGCCCATTGATACAGCGACTCCTTAAATGTAATATAGACCTTCATACGGATCTCCTTCGTCATGGTCTGATGGAGAATACACAACATCGCATACAATGTTATGTATAATGCTAGAGAAGACGGATTCCGGACCAAGCCGAATTTCCGACTGATGGGTACGCGCGTTTGTGTGCGTCAGAAGGGGGGGGGGGGACGGGATCGACAGAATTTCCAAGAACTAATTAGCCATTTTATTTGATACAATATCAAATTATGGTCATCCGTTTGAGCCAGACTTGTTATTGTATTTGCACGATTTTATTACCTTCATGCACAATCGGTAATTAAGCATCCCACCATCGGAGGAACACCTCCCCCAATACTTTGTACGACGTCCCTCGCCGACTAAACGTATTAATATATACACTTTGCTTTGAATTGTTTTCGGAGCTACGCCCTTCTTCTGTTCCCTATGATTGTCACGTTTTGTCGCGTCGTTGCTGATCATCCATTGTCGTCGTGCCGGAGAGCCATGTCGTAAATAGTTTACCCGACAAAGAACCTACACGCGCAACTACGGCATTCCTAACTGTGTCGGTCTCCAATCGAACACCTCGTTTCTAGGTCAGACCGCGTTATAATGACCTCTCGCCTAGATGCGATACTTAGACGTAGAGTTCCAGATAAGATGTATTATTTAGGCATTAGACTTTCAGAAGGGCTTGGCACCTCGTCACATCGATGACGTAACGCTACATGCTTCAGACACGACCCGTCTTCACACCGATCGCTAACTTGGCGTTCCTCATTCATTAGGCGCGCACTTAACTTTGTTTGAACGCCTAATAGGCCTCGCTGTTGACGTGCAGCGCGTTCAGTTCGGTGCGAGGTGTTCGTCGCGAGTCGAACGCTTTGATAAATTACCGAAGCTGTGGGCCTTCTAAAAGGTGCTTAATCAACTCCTAAAGGGGACTTTAACGCTGCGCGTTCGCGATTACGTTACTGGCGTCAGGTGACTTGATACGTTATCTACATTCGTCGTTCCGCGCGGGGTTCGGCGTGAACATTTCATAAGATTACACGGCACCGCTATATTTTGCTTCAACAAATTGAAATATTTCCCCCCTCCTCCCCCCCCCCCACTGGAAGACTTGTGTCACATCTTAACTGTAGGCAATTATAGTAAATGCGCCTCCCACAGCGGGTAGTAACTTCTTGCTAGGCAGCCTGTTTTAACCGCAGTAAACATACATACAGAGGTCAACGTCATTTATCAAAATGTTCTAAAGAGAATTCGGGCGAGATAAATACTGCAACTGGACAAAAAGTTTATCTTTAACCCTGAAGGTATTTGGATAACTCAATGCGTAGGAGGGGGTTTAATTCAAATTAATGGATTGTTAAAGTTGAAAGTGTGTTTACATATTTGCTCGGATTCGTTAGTTTATATATATTTATATATATATATATATATATATATATATATATATATTTTTATATATATATATATATATATATATATATATATATATATATATATATATATATATATTTATATATATATATATATCCCCGCTGGAAATATATATATATATATATATATATATATATATATATATATATATATAGGGGCGCCTCTGTGGTCTAGCGGTAGTGTGTTGGATCAGAGATCACTACTACCCGTGTTCGAATCTCGGCGTGGGCATATCTTTGGAGTCGCTTCAATACATTTGGAGGTCGCTCGGCCCATTTAGCCTACCATGTGCACAAAAGTGGCCGTAAACATCAATCATATATATATATATATATATATATATATATATATACATTATATATGTGCGCGCACACGCACACGCACACACATAAATATGATAGCATGTATGGTAATTGCATAAATAAACATATACAGACAAGGGATTGACTTAAGAGACAGACATAACTACAAACAGACATAACTAAGTAATTACATATACAAACAAGTAGACATCGCCATTTTCTGTTGTGTAATATTACTCTTACGCAATTCACAGCCATCTCGGGCGAAGTATCTAATTGCCAAACTGAACGCCTCCGCCCGAAAACCACCTGGTTATGTATCGGAATATCATCATTAATGGCCGCCCAGGTATTCCCAACTGGACACTCTCGCTGAAATAGCCCGTGATGGATGGCTTTGATGCCGCACTAGTAGAGATAAAGAAGCCACATGCTATCTGTTATGTTATATGCTTCAGGTGTGTAACACCTTTACAGAGGGTGACCTAATTAAACATCTGGTATCCGGGAGTTTTTAGTTCAATTCCTGGCAATATTTCGCGGATCTGGTGGTTAAAGGTATTTTGGCGATAGCCACGTATTACCCGCGGCCCAGTGAATCTTCCGGTTTATCCATTGTTCTCTGCATTGTAAATGTCCCCCCCCACATCAAGGTATTTATTTAATCAATGGCCAATTATCTAAAGACAGGTATTTTTTTAATCAGTCCGCAAAACATCAGTTGTCGTGAGATTCGTTAGCAACAAATTTGTAAATATTCTCATTCAGTTTTGCGTTTATCCGAATTGGCACTTGAGGACGATGATTGTATACACCCGGGCTAGCAGGTATTATACAATATGTTTCGAAGTGTTTTCTCGGATAACGGGGCTATGATTTTATTTGCTTGTGGCATCGCCGCTTTGATACCAGCGGAATGCCATCTCTGTGCCAATAAACCCCATTGTTACGTGTAGATAATTATGTTGTCGTTGTAGGCCACTAAGCGGCTTCCGGTTTGTGTACCGGTTACGTAATCATTAAATAATTGCCGTGTTTTTGTTGTTTAGATTCGTTGCCACGTGAACGCCGTCTCTTGACATGTCAACATCCGGTTTCGGACCCGATTTTTTCCAGTCTGCCGCCATTGAGCACAACAGGCCGTTAGTCGTGATTTGCCCGGAATGAAACACCTGATGTTTCATAGATACTGCTGTCAGTTTTCATGCACCCGTTTCACGAGACACGACCCATCCCGACCGGAATCGTTCAAATTACAGCCAATTATCGCCTTTTATTTCGGCTCTGTTCCGATATTAGCCGCAGTGACACTAAATACCCGTCCACCAGTCGTCATCGTCCCCGACCATAAGAAGCTTCCCCGAGCGACGCCTTTCGACGGGGGGCGTGTTTCGTGCCCCGGGAAGGTCGTGATGATTGCTGCACATTATCGTATCCCTTACGCCGGGATGACGGCTCATCATCATCATCATCATCTGGCCGGAAGGTGCCGTCCGTTTCCAGACGTCGGCCGAATTCGTTGGCTGAGCGACGAACGGGGCTTTCCTCGTCATATCGTCAACCGTTGGAAACACGTCTATCGACCGTCCAAAGTTTGTTTAATTAACTAAATTAATCTGCACGACTACCAAAGAATGGCTAACCGTAATAATAACGACCTAAATAAACGAATACCAGATAATCTGATAGGACGACCCGGAAAGCCGCAGTCGGCTCCCTTATAATAATTGTTTTACGTGGCACTGAATAAACACATCCATGCAGGCAGAAATTCGGCGACTTAGCCAATCCGAAGAACAACAACGGATTAGGTTCGCCCGATGTTACGTCGGGCACTAACTAATACGGCCAACTGGCGTGCGGGGATGTTTTCTCGGCGGCCGACCGTCAGACGCCGAATTCCTGCCAAGTTTCGGGGAAAACGAAATTCTAACGAGCCCACACCCTTTGTCTTCGTCGCCCCAAAATCGGCAGAATGCTCTCCCGCTGCGCGCGCACACCGATTGGCCAACGTGGCGACGACGTGTATTTCGCGTCGATTCTGCCCGAGAGCAATCGGGCAGACGATGTCCTTTGATGACTGTTCGGGTTGACGCAATCAATTAATTGCGGATGATAACTGCGACCAACATGTCTTTTCTTTCGTTTATCCGGCGCGCTGTTTGTATTTCGACTTCGGGCACGTTTGCGTCGTAATCATTTCGCGTGTCTCAAAACGGCGGAACTAATTACCGAACCGACCCGGAGTGTTAGTGTCGGTTTCCAATCACGCGAAAATAAATACCAATATAGCGTTTGATGGAGGATACATTACAATTACCTTAATGATGACTTGTTCAACGTTGACTTGGGGAAGTATTTGTTACGTTTGAAAATAAAATCGATTTTTAGACAAAACTGTTTATCACCGATGGTCCGTTTCCTTTGTTCTTGGCCATCTTCTGTAGCCCGGCTTTTGTTCATTTGTTCTATAAGCTCATCACCGATACAGCACTCCTTGATTACGTGCATTTTATGCGCAATACATATGAATGTAAGCTAATTGGGTGTTTATCTGTAGTTTTTGCATGAAGAATGATTTTGTAATAACAGGTCGCCGCGTCTCTTTGTTCGAATTGGTGTTTTCAAATTAACGATTGTTCTTCAAAAATCTAATTATTTTAAACTCAATATAGTAACATCTATGTGGCATCAGTGTGCGGATTGAGTTCGGGTTAGATATTTCAATCACGCGAGCACCGAACTTTTTTTCCTTTTTTTTTAACGCCGCGAAGATCAATAACTCGTCCCTTAAACAGGAGTAAAAGTTGTACTTTGAACCTACTTTCATAGAAACTTATATTGGCTGCACAGAAGCAATTGGAATTAGTTGCCTAATATTACATGGCATCACACACACAAACACACACACATTCACCAACCAAAAAAAAAAACCACACACACACAGACAAACACAAGCACGGCCAAGCACACACACAAAGAGAGAGAGAGAGAGAGAGAGAGAGATAGAGAGATCAGCCACTAAGCAGGATGTCCCGATGTTGCTGGATGAGTTGTTTGAAGTTTTCGAGTGTACCACATCGAAGATTCAGCCGACCAACTCGCTGTCAGTTGGTGGTTACTAATTGTTTGATGTACAGAGTTCATGGGTGGTTGCTATAGGTATATGATAAATGTTGCATAAATATGATATCATTTGTTCTTACTGATCTGAATATGATTAGATGATTAATGCGAAAACGTCAGCCCCTCCATTGAGCGCTGGTCGGCGTCATCATACCACAGAGAGATATGACTGATGTTATCAGTTTTTGCTCTTCTTTTTAAACGCACTTTTCAATTGTACACACACACACACACACACACACACACAAGAGAGAGAGAGAGAGAGAGAGAGGCTCAAAACTGAAATTCAGCAAAATATTGCCAGCATTTCCATATCGCTGAAAGTATCCATGCTTCGACCTCACCCGCAACCGTCCGCATTTTACCAAATACCCTAAAACGGCTCCGTTTTTACAATACCCGTACTGAAATACGTGCAGTTATTACGAACATGATAATGTTCTGTGAAACTGGACGTACTGAAACGCCGATATTTCAGCCGTGGATGAATTGTTGACGGATACGCGTCGTCACAGACTGCGGACTTCTGTCCATCTCGAAAGATACCGAAGTTTGAAATAGTATACCAAACAGATGGAGCTTAAGACGCCCCAACACAATGACAACGCCTGCATTACGCTCCTCAGGGAAATATGGCCGCGATTATCTTGATTGGTGGTTCCTTGTTATTACGTCGCTGTCCCGTGGCCAGCACGGAATATATATATATATATATATATATATATATCGTATCATCTCATGCCAGTATATTATAGCCCAGTGTAATAGTTTAAGTACACGACGTCTGGCACCTGATTATGCTGTCAGCTATTGTAGCCAGTGTTGTTGTCTTACACATGTGTCAGTCTAGTCTGGCTTAGAGCTATATAGCTGATAGTGTCTTAAGTCTGCGCGCTCGCGTGTGTGTGTATGAATGTGTGTGCGTGTGTCTATGTGTGGGTGTCGGTGTTAGAGGTACGAGCGTCCCGATGTGCCAGTGTGTACAGCTCGGTGTGAATGGCTCGGGCTGTTTTAAGGTCTCGCCGTTGTAGGTTTGTTATAAGTGGCGCCACTTGGGGAATTGTAACACGCCGATCGCCGGCCGGTCGACAGACCAACAAACCATATAATAATGGAAAGTCCACCCACGCCGATAGAACAAAGGCGGTTAATCAGCATTTGGTCAGAAGTTGATTGTTGGTCTAAGATTGTGGCCAAATACTCCCCCCCCTCTCTCTCTCTGTGTTTGTGTGTGTGTGTGTGTGTGTGAGAGAGAGAGAGAGAGAGAGCAGCGGTGAAATTTTAATAAAAATAATTAAATATGATTATTACTACATGTGGACAATTAGTTAAGAGACCCAATTATGAATTACAACATTTGCCACTAACATATTCAACGGCCCATATAATAATAATAATAATAATAATAATAATAAGAGAGAGAGAGAGAGAGAGATAAAGGAGAGAGAGTGTGTAGTATTAGATTATAAGATGGTCTATGTCCAGATAAGAAGAGGATTTGTTTACTTTGTTCAAATAGAGATAGAACGTGTCAAGTATCTGTCTGACATCTCAATTGTGATAGAACGAGCTTAATTATAATCAAACAAGAAACACACACACACACACACACACACACACACACACACACACACATACTCTCTCTCTCTCTCTCTAATTGGTCCTTCTCCTCTAACATTAATGGACGTCTATTTAGATGACACTCACTAATTCATTCACTTATTTCATCTTCGGGACAAGTTTTGTCGTCGTATTGTCTAATTTTATGCCAACTAATCTCGTTGTGACCCGATCGTTTAATTAATAATCGTTATATTAATTCTTATTCGGTTCGATGATGAGTTTTTCGTGTAGGACGGACCTTCTTGAAATCTGATAAATTATTTTTATAAATCTGGTGTAGCATTTCGTAAAAGGGGACATCATTGACAAACGATCGATCGAACTGAATCTACCTGGCACGTTGTCCATTAGGAAGAACCATGTTTATCAGATATGATATTGACGGGTCCAGGTCTTTCGGCCCTCCGGTCGTTTGCCCCTAGGTCTTTTTGGCCGTAGGTCTGTTACCCCTTCGGTGTTTTAGCCCTAAGTCTTTAGCCCTTTCATTAATTGTACACCTTGTCTTTTGCCCTTTGGTCTTTGCCACATAAGTTTTAACAGCTCGATTTCTACGATTTATATTTTGATCAATCTGCAATGAACTTATTTTGTGACGTTATTTTGAAGTAAAAATAATGAACACAAATTGGTAAGCGTCTTACAAGATTATTTTAATGCAATATTTAGATGCAATATAACCAACGTTTCATCGTACAAATATCAATTCTAATTAAGGACACACTCGACGGAACTGAGAATCTGCCCTAATTGTGTTATTAAAGTCAGGTCTGTTCCCATATCCGTCCACCTTGAATATTACCGTGGCCAAAACATCCAGAGGTGCATGGGCGTGGCCGAAACGTCCATGGCCAAACTGTACATGGCCAAAAGTCCCTGGCCAAAATGTCCGTGGCCAAAACGCCCATGGCCAAACTGTCCATGGCCAAAAGTCCCTGGCCAAAACGTCCATGGCCAAAATGTCCGTGGCCAAAACGTCCGACATTGACACCTGTTGATGTATCTGACCTACTGCAGTATATATGATAATCATTGTTTACCTCGCTATTTGAATAACACTGAGTTATAAATAGGTGTCATTTTCGTATATATATATATATATATATATATATATATATATATATATATATATATATACTCCAGGACATGGGGGTCAGGCGGAGGTTTGAATGTCACAAACTGGCAGTAATCAGCAGTTTATTGGAGGAGACACGTGAGATGTTTAATTCCTCATAGTAACTCAGTGTTCGTCGTGGACGTCGTCTTTGTCATGATGGCTGTGTTCCGGACTCGGCTTCTTCGAGATATCATTGGATGAAGGCGGAAAAATTACTTACGCAAATAGTGTAGATAGTTTGCGCCAACAGATCAATACGGCCTGCTCTTTGTATGTCAACAAAAGCAGCGCCGATATTTGCTCTGAAGAGAACTGGGTTCGCGAAAATCTTTTGTCGGAACTGAAATAGCTGTTTTGTGTTTAATACAAAGCTCCGCCGGCGAGAACACAAACCTCTGGAAGCATCGGAAGGAATTTTTTTTGAAGGTTTTTTCTCTCTCTTCATTTAATTTTTTATTATTTTGGGGGGGTCATCGAATGAGAACGGCCACCTACTACTACCATTGGCTATCCCAAGCTGGTCGCTGTCTGTCTTGTGACGAACGTCGTTGTGCTTCAAGGTTAAGACTTCGTAGATGTTACGGAGTTGATGCAGTCCTCTCTCTCTCTCTCTCTATATATATATATATATATATATATATGTGTGTGTGTGTGTGTGTGTGTGTGTGGGTGTGTGTCTGTATTTGTATTTGTGCGTGGATGGCTTTTGTATGTTTGTTTATAAAACAGAAAGACAAACTGAATGAAATCCTGACTGCCCGACTGACTTACTGGCGAATGCACGCGCGCGGGCGCGCGCACACACAAAGACCCTGACACACACAGTCCTTTAGGATCGGCTTGTTGACATAACCTCCAGTTATCTGCTCCGAACAATATATCATGGTTTAGGAGAGGGCCTTCCCTCGTCCATCAGCAAAAGTTATTGCCCTAATGCAATTAAATGTAAACAGGGTAAGAGCCCTGCCCCTACGGGGTGTTTCGGCCAATATTTGACCAGCATTTTAGACAAACAGGCCAACAGGGCCAGGAAAAGGGGACGGCCCTCCAACGCCGCTGTGCCCTTCTCGGCAGGGAGCCGGGATGGAGAGTGGCCGTGCTTTGATGCTGTAAAGGACGTCCCATCTATATTGTCTTCGCCGTCCTTTGTACCGACACCATATTGTTGATGAGGACATATTACCTAACGGAGAGTCATCAGATCGTCCTGTGACTCGCCTCTAACAAATTCTCTCTCACTTTGTCCGTTTGATTTGTTCGTCTCTAATTATTTCCCGGTAGGCGGAGCTTCGTTTATTTACACGACGCCATTATTCAACCGGCAGTTCCGGCGAACGATTCTCGACTCGAATGAATACCACTTGAGGGGTGCCACGTTCTGAATCGAAATCGGGCACAATCTGGTGTTTACTGTCGTCCTCGCGTTGATGCGCTGTCTTTAATTCGGGCTGAATCCGAATGGATGGACATCCAGTGTTTGTTATCACTGGATATTTATACGAACACTGTCAAATGTCTTTAAAAAGACTCATTTTCAAGTTCAGTGAAATTGGTTAGCTTTTGGAGAGAAAAAAAACTTGTTAGGGAGCACTCATTGAATACATGAATGATTACAATTGCTGAACAAGATTGGAAAATGGGGAGGAATCCATAGACTCCAGGACAAACAGGTTCCAATATCCCAACTACCTGGAGAAGAGGGACTTTAAAACGGTTCCATGACAATAACCCAGTGGACAAAACTCAGTGGACAAAACCCCAGCGGACAAAATCCCAGCTTCTTATCGCCAAAGTGGACAAAACCCCAGTCTCGTATAAGATTAATTAATAAGTTTAGGTGTAAAGGCCATTCCCCGGTTATCATATTATATTTAGATAACATATATACAATTTTTATGCACTGATCATCATGACATATCAGTTCCAATGAGTGTCAAAGAACACAACCATGATCTAGTTGCAGTTGCCAAACCCTACGACTGTGATCGAGTCCTTTCAGATGGGATCAGGCACTAGCTGCAACAACAATGCTTCAAACCAGATTGGTGAACGACCGCAAAGACGTGCCCACAGAGCTCACAAAACCTTCGAACAACGCCCTGTCGACCTGCGTTCAGATCGCCAGTCCTCATCTAAGAGTGCACGTAGCGGAGTTCTTGTATGGTGTTGGAGCATCCATTCGTTTCAAATGATCGTTCATAATAATGTATACATAAATCGAGCTTTATTTATCAAACTGGGATTTCGTCCACTTTTGGGATAAGAGGATGGGATTTTTCCAGCGGGGTTCTCTCCGCCGGGATTTTGTCCTGTTTCATTTCACAACATATACCCTGGCTAGACGAGTCCATTCTCCTCGCGTATATGACTAGGAAGACAAAACGAGAAGTTCCAACCCCCGACCTAATGAAAGTTTTTAGAGAAACAGTACAGAACGTGCACTAAGACAATGGTAAATATGGTTTAATCGACGAATGACTCGCCGGTCGTATTTTATTCGGCCTTTTCTGTCTCGTTCGGCGTCTGGTGTGGGTCTCCTCTCCGCTCTCTTGGAGACTGCCTACCGTTCATGTTCGGTAAATATTTGATGGTATTATTAAGATTTGTTCTCATCACCTTTTTGCAATAACTTCGCCGTTGAAGTGGAGCCGATGTTTTCAGGCCGACTGGCTGACTCTTGTCTGTTCCGCCATTTAACTCCGCTCTGTGACGGCCTCACTAGATGTCGTCTTATCTGCGTAATTAATCTGATAGCGGTCTTCGCAAGATATACGATCATCAACAAGCCGCAGCTCATAAACACCGTCAAAGTTTCTCAGATACCTAAATCCGGGCAGCGCCCGGATACCGTGCGGATCGCGTGACTGGCGGCCGACCAATCAGCGGAGCCGTTACAAAAAACGTTCGTACGGGACGTTTTTGTTATTATGTAATTAAAAAAGAGACTGGAAGCTCAGCCGCAGGTGCAGATCCAAACACAGGTTGGGGATCCGCCGTTTGTCTGTCGAGTAGGTCTTCTAATGTGTGTTATTTTTGCGCTATTTGTCCTTCGACTGTAGCTAGTTTTGCGATATTAGCGCGGTACTCGAGTGGACGGACACCCGATAACTATTCAACTTCAAGAGGCAGCCGGAATTCGAGATTATCTCATTAGCCAGCTGAACACTGGATAGTTGTTCAGGATGTCAATGTATGGGAGACAGCTTGCTATACATACACCCCCGCCACACCACACACATACACATACACAGGTAGTCAGACGGCTAAACTGCGGACGACTACAGATACGATTGCCCAGCCAGTAAAGTGACGGAACGGAATGGGAGAGGTTCCGAGTGCGAGTCCTGCCTACTGCCTAGTGATATATTATATGGTTACCCGGTGACTTAAATCAGAACTTGCCTGAATAAGATAGATAATGATTTGAGTTAAATTGGATGAGGTAAATGATGTTGGAAAAGAAATAAACCCCCCAGGATCATCCATGTACAGTTCAGGATCTACACTGATTCACCAGGTTCTTCCTAAAAATTTTGTTTATCTCTCGATGTTGGAATTTCGAAGAACCGATCATCGGTTGAGTCTCAGTTCATCACACAGCTGTGTCTAACTAGACATAAAACAGCTGGTTTCCATTGGACGAAGACGACTAGACGTCTAAACATTTGCGTGACAGCTATTAATCTGACAAGGGATAACAGTTACCATAACAACTGTTTACCGGTCACCTTATCCACAGGAGTATAGTTGGAAATGACCATAAAAACGATAACTGTTTTTTTTACCTACGAACCTTCCCTTTTTGTTTGATTAAAAAATGAATGAAAACTTTCTAAAAAATCACCAGCGGGCGCTGTCTGGCGAGTTGCAGCGAAATTCCTGCCTCCCCAGAAACCCCTACATCTCCTGGTCGGTTATGGGCGTTCTCGTAATACAATGGTAAGAGCGTTAGGCCGCAAATCTCCGAGTTGTGGGTTCGAATCGGTATGTGTTTCTGGGATATTTCAGTGAAGAGTAGCGCTCCGGGGCCATATTGTCCCAGGTGTGGCCAGTGTCCCGGCTAAACAAACCGATCAACCAGTCCTAATCGATGTACGTGACCGTTTCGATCTGATCCGCGCAGCGATATCGAATGTCATTGTCGTTGTTCCATCATGGTGATGCACGGAGACTATGACGCCAAAATAGGTTCTCGGCGCGTCTAACTAATGTCTGTACGACGTGTCAGAGAGCACCAACCCTGCTGGCCTCAGTACTTCATCGGAGGCCAGGAGTGTGTGTGTTGTTCTCCGATAGTACGAGCCGTTGTCCACACGAAATAAAGTCAACAGAGATTGTTTATTGTCGGTATTAATCCACCGACGGAAGGCTTACTCGCTTCCGAAACGGCATTCGATCAACGATAAACATGCTGTCGACTCGATCGACTTAAACGTCGTCTTCAGCAACTCGGGAACTGCAACTCGCTAGAGGGCTTGGAGGGGCGGTTGATGTTTCTGAAAACGTTTGCTGGCATGGTCATGGTCTGTGTCATCGCAAAAAAATTAAATCTTTTATTTGAATTGTCATGATCGGTCAGATGTCATCGTTTTGAGAGAACCTTTTGATTGACAGCAAGAAAACCCGATACCCACAACCCGATGGTAGGAATTAGCCAAGTTTTGTTTGCTCTGCTCAACCGCTTCTAAAAGAAATGTTGTAGATCGTCGTAGATGTTAAAGGAGTTGCAGAACTCTCGGCGGCTAGATGATTGATTGACTGATTGATCAGTCGATTATCTAGTGGCCCCGTCGTATTCGAGACGGCTTACCATTATTCATCGGGAACCTTTAATCGCCTGTTCCCGACACCTAAAGGCGATTCTAACAGTTAATCGTTCGGTTGTTGAGGTCTCCACCTAGGATAAGTTGTAAACTTATCCAGGTTTAGCCGCAGTCGAGATAACATTAAGGCTGTAATCTAATCCACTTCTAAAAAGGATAATAGTCAATTAAAGATCGATAGCGGCCCAATGTTGACATTGCACACAGTCCCACTTGCCGCTAACGGCCGCACGATTAAAGTAACATCGCGCATGGTAAATAAATTATCGTTTTTGTGGTGACGTTTCGCGTTAATAAGGTACCATTGCCCCACGGACCTTTTGACCCGCCTTTGTAGCGGGCTTGCGGGAAAATGGCAATCATCTGCGGGCATGAGACAAAAATACCAATGTCAACATTCACCTGTTTACTTTTGATCTCAGCTGAATGGATAGGCGTCTGTAATAGAAGGGGTGCGTCATAATGACGATCGGGATTTCGGGATTGTATTATGAGCGCGTGGGTGATTGGTTGACGTGGTTAGAGCAGTACGCTTCAAAGCTGCAGTTGGTCGGTTTGAATCCAATTTTTACCCGTCTAGTAAACGAAAATACTCAAATGTCAGCCTTTTACTGATGGATGAAACATCCCGCATAATAAGACTGGTCGGCAAGTACAGCTTGCCGACAAAACGAGACCCGACGTTATGTTTAGACAATAAAGAGCGGATATTTCTTATCACCAGATGAGGACAGTTTAGTAATTAATAATGTTACCTACGTCAGGGACAGATAAAAATGGGACCCAGGCTACTTATGATTCATAACTGAAAGCGAACTTATTGACCATTATAATCTTATCTCACAATATATATATATATATATATATATATCGTATAACTGTTCAACTTGTGATGAGTAAGGTATCAACGCCAACAGACGACGAATTAGTCGACGTCTGAAACGTTTCAGGCCAGTGACGTAGACGTCCTAATTTGCATAAAGCCCAGTCGCGACACTCCTCTGCGCTAAGCCAATACTAAACGAGGTCAGTGTGCCACAGAAAGCCGACAACATGGAGTCTTTATACTTGTATATGTACTGCTTCATCCTATCTGGGATAAGATTCGATTGATTTCAATGAATGATCAAAGGTCGATATTATTGAGCGAGGTAAGTAAGTTGATTGTTATCTGACGAGACAGGGGATATTATGTGGACACGAGTAGCATGGACTACTAGTTCTAGGGTACTACTACACGAATTGATACGCTCGTGTAAAGTATATACTGTGAAGAGTGGCTTGGCCAATATCGAGTAGTATAGTAAGGGTATTGGTTGTAGTAGTAGTAGTAGTGATTACTGTGGCGATGGTGTATGTGTAATATTGTGTCAACACATTGATAGTATGTCGGATGACTCGCACAATCCTGTACTGGTACTGGATGTTTCCGTATCCCGTGATGGCACTTGTTGGATCACCGTTGGTGTAGTGATACCGGCATTTGGGTAAACATTTGTAGTATACATCGTGTAATAAATAGTGTGTGTTGTTATGTACCCTGTCCGTTGTAGTGCCTGTATGTAAATACCACCGATGTACAAAATACTTTGCCATTATGGCGTTGCTCGTACGCCATAAAGTAGTTCTGACCCTATTCGTGCACCCCATGGCATCACCGTGTGATCAACCATTCTTATAAATATAATTATATTTATATGATCATACATCATATGGTATTGTCGTATTGATATTTGACCACCTTTTAATAACACCTTCTTGTCTTAGATACAGTTTATTGTTAATGACCCCCCCCCTCCCCCAACTGGGTAAGCGTTTCCGATTCACAGCCATATATTTGAACATGGAACGAATGTCCAGAATTCGTATAAATTAAGACACACTAAACAGTTCCTTTTAATATAAATGTTCTCGTCTGCAGCAGTGTTTCTACCAGTACAATCAGGTATCGGAAAAGTAAATCAACTTGAAACTTCCAAGTGCCGAAAGCTCCTCAGATGTGTGTAATCTCCATTTTGTTTAAGTTGGTACAACGAACTAGCCAAAATATCGCGTCGTGATGAAAATCAACGACAAAAATTCTGAAATCCTGTATCACCAGTCCAGAACCGAACGCCTGGATCCACCACGCCCGTCGCGCGGAACTCCGTTCGAGCCCAGAGCGATTGTCACAGCCACCATATCCGGTCAGTTATCGCAGCGTAGTATTAATGTCGCCGAACTATAATACCAATCCGCCGCATAATATAGTCCGCAGTTTTATGACCCATTTCTGGTGTTAATGGTCGGCTGAGAAGACCATTTTGTCTCGGGGCGGTTGCAGACTAATTCATATTCGGCGCCAAAATCAAACTGAAGTGTTTAGATTATAACTGTACACAACATAGTTCTCGCGCATTGTGTGTGTATATGTGTGTCTCTCTCTCTGTGTGGGTGTAGACAATATATATATATATATATATATATATATATAAAGTTAATGTTTGTTCAGCACTCCCGCCATAAATGCTATTTTTGGTAGCCTTGCCTAAAGATCACATGCCTTTAAAAAAGTAGCTTGGCTTCCTTTTAGTCGAGATCTGATCTGGCGCGCCCTTCGTCAGACCGAGCCCCAGGAGAGAGAGAGAGACTGCTCGTAAAACACGGGTCCTACGGCTTTAGCATTTTTATTCCGTTTCGGTTTGCCTCCACAGAGATAGAGAGAAAGAGAGACGGAGACATACATCTTGTCTAGTCGTCGCCGAGTTTCGGTTCTAATTCGCTGACGCAGCACTTTTGTCGCGCCGACTCAGCAAAAATACGACGAAACCATGTCTGACTACGGACGGTGGGACCTGGAGGCCGTCTCGGCTACTCTCGAGTCTTCTTTTTCGGCACACTCGCAGACACCAACACACATACACACACACACTCTCTCTCACTCATTTCGTCGCTGTTATACACCACCACCATCGCCTTGTCCACGAATATCGATGGACAAAGAACTGCCTCGCACATAATTCAAACATCGCCGTAAACGACAGACCTTATGGTATGTCGGTTTTTAGAACTTTCACCGAACGTACGTGGCCTTTCTTCCGGCAGGAACTAGGGTCTCGAATCTCATTGAAAATGAGATAAAACACGGCGCGATCACACTTCCGCTCTTTTATAACACACCCCTCTCTCTCTCTATGTATGCATATACATATAGTGAAAGCCGACTTTTAAGACCATACTTTTGGGGCTCACATATCAGGTGGGTTCTTAAATGTTGATGGTTTGTTGTGGCAAGTCTTAATGTACGTGCTCTATAAGCGAAAGTAGATGGTGAAGCAACTGGCTTAGTCTCTGATAACAGGTGGTCGTGAAGACAGGTTCCGTTTTTCTCATTCTGCACACACGAAGAGAGTACAGGTCTTATAGAAGTAATATTAGTTCATTTTCAAAATGGTTCCATCTAGCTTGTGGATTCAAATCCGTCTCAACTAGATTTATGGATATTTCCCCAGGGAAACTCACTCACTCACTCACTCACTCACTCACTCACTCACTCACTCACTCACTCACTCACTCACTCACTCACTCACTCACTCACAATAAATAACGGTTGTCTTTTGTATCGATAGCTTGTTTAGCGGGTATCTTAACAATTTTCTCATCGATTCCCCGTAGAGATAATGTCGATAAACTTGTCGTGTGATGGAAATACAAGTTATCTGGCTCTGGTTTGTTGGCTATTAATATGCGATATCGCTTTGAAAATATTTGGCTTAAATCCAGTGCACAACAGTAACCGCCATGAATATGTGTTGTTGTGCATGTGTGGGGGTAGGGGGTGCGTCCATTGAGTGGGTGCGTGGGTTTTTCTGTACACCAATTGTATAATATATATATATATATATATATATATATATCCCGTCTAGTTGAGTCCTTTGTTTTTGTCTCTGGTCATGAGCAGTGGCTAGTAACTACTTCGAATGCTGACCATGTTATATTTCGTTTATTTGTGACAATATGATGAAGTTCGAAAAGGGTACCGTTACAGTGTATACCGTTAGAGAATACTTAATATACGACCGAAGTATAGAGATCGCCACATTCCAACAGTCACATAACCGCCAACACGACACGGGCTGACCTCTGGTGGTGGCCTAGAATTCTACCCATATTACTACCGCGAGGGGGCAGCACCAACTGTTTGCATGCGAGCAGGCCTCTGGGTAAAGAAAGGACGGATAGAGTGGGACTGTAATCAGGAACTCCGTGTGTGTGGTGGTTGCTTTTGATCCTGTATGAGCCGAAATTCCGTGTTTAGATCGACGGACTATATAAATAAAGCGAAAGTGCGCTTCGAAGCCGACCAACTTGTTACTTATAAATATCACCAGTTAACATGAAAAGTAGCGGTACCATATTGCGTTCTGGCCCTCCAGTTAATCGCAATATAGCAATATAACAAGAACACCAAAAACTAGTACTCCATTGTCAAACCAAAAGCAGCTGCAACGTGGATCATTAGAAGACATTACACAAATAACAGCGAGTTCGCGCCAATTTTCGGCTCGTAAATACGATAAAACTACCACGAATATAAACGCTTATTAATAATGTAATCTGCCTACTACTGTCATCGATCGAACCTGCGAAAGACGAGCGCCGATCGATCCGGAATTTCACCGCAGTAACTAGCCGGCAGTCGTATCCCGGCGCCGAGCTGCGTATAGTATGCCGGTTTTCATTCATGAAACGTGGTCGTCTCGTGCTAGACGCTGATTGGCCGATGAGGTTTTAGGGTCATTCACAACCCAGACAACTATATTTAGAGCGGTTGTCCTCAGCGCTCTAGGCTCTTATAGAATACAAATACTGAAAGGCGAGTGCAGCCAAACTCTCTTGTATATTATGTGTACACACACACACACACACACACATATATATATATATATATATATATGAGACCGGATTTTGGTACGTAGCGAGCGGTGTCCTGTGCAGGGGGAGTCTTTCTGTAGTCAACGCGGGTATCATATTATTGTTTTTAAAGCAACACCAATTAATTTTTAATCGAGACATAGTATTATGTGCCGCTTTTTCACTGCAGGATTGAAGAATGAGCCTGGAACCGGGTGCTTAGTGCTCGACGGCGACCGAGCGAAAGACGCCGAGCGGGCACACCGGCCACCGTCGGACATTTTTAGCCCGAGAATAATTCCACTCGGTCGACGTCGGGCCAGCTGTTGACGTCGAAAGCCGACGACAACCTGGAAAAGAAAGAACGGAGGAAAAAAAACCTCGGTAAACCGCCGCCACCGCTTTCGGCCATCGCGCCGAATGAGAGCCCGGCGCTGATTGGTGCTCGCCGGAGCGTGGCTAGGGTGGGCGGGTTTAGCGGGTAGACTGAGAGAGAGAGCGCAGGCGCCTGCAATAAGCGGGGTCTTTTTATAGAGAGAGCAGTCGGTGCAGTTCGCCAGATGATTGTAAGAAGTCGGATAAGTTGGTTGGTGAGCGGTTTTTAGTGAAGTTCTAGCCGATATCTGCGCGGAGTTGGCTTCGTTATAAACCGACAGCTCGCGCACGCTGACACGCACACTCACCTACACGCCATTCGCGGGTTGTCGAGCCGTCCGGAATACCTACTGCACGTACAGCTCTACCTCAGGGAACTCCAGGCGACGCATCTAGGAATAAGCGCGATCCTTTTGGTATTTTGGAGGGAAACCGGCCAACGGTGTACGAATACAGGAGAGCTCGACGCATATACACAGCACGTATATATAATAGATCTATTTTACTCAACACACACACATACGCACACATATATACACACACAAACGCACACAGAAAGCGAGTAGACCTATATAAGCTGGTATCGGAAGCTCCCCTGACTCTGGCCACAGCTCGAGCAGCCCAGTACCGAAGTCGGTTGTCTCAAATGGATGCCCATATGGATAGATTATATTGTGCCGAAGTGGAACCTGTACGACGGGCATTTGAGGATTTGGGACTACTCCGAGATGAACGGGTTCTGCACAACTTGCTGTTCATGGAAGACAAATACCTCCCGTCTTCGGACTATTTCAAATGTGTTCAGAGCGAAGTGAAGCCGTTCATGAGAAGGATTGTCGCTTCGTGGATGTTGGAGGTATGTAAATCTAGATAGTCTTCCATTGTTGTGTGGTGTTTAGGTCCTCCGTGAGAAACGTCCAGAGTCGTAGATCTAGGCTAGACTAGAAGTCAGTTACCGATATGTGACTTGTTAGCGATCTGTTTTCAGTTTGCTGACAATTTAGGTTTGTTATGAAGCTTCTGGTCTGCCGAAACTCACTGCTAAATTATTGTACGTCATTTGCTTTATCTAGAAATCTCGATCTAGAGATTCTACATGCTCTAGACAGTAGACTAGAGGTGTTCGATGAAGTGAGAATTAGATGTTTGATTAGATCTAGAAATGGTAGTTTTATTTCCACGTCCGTGCTAAAGGAATTCTATTTGTTGCAGGTGTGCGAAGAACAGAAATGTGAAGAGGAAGTGTTCCCTTTGTCAATGAATTACTTGGACAGAGTATTGTCGGTGCTACCAATCAGAAAGAACCAGCTCCAGTTACTGGGAGCTGTATGTATGTTTATTGCTTCAAAGCTGAAAGAGACCCTGCCGCTGACTTCAGAAAAGCTCATCATATACACAGACAATTCAATCAAGCTTGATGAACTTATGGTATATATTCTGGATATTTTATTGTGTGTGTGTATGGATGGTGTAAGGTGTTCTACTGATCTACTATTTTATGTGATATAACATGCCATTCAGGTTAGCCTGGTCACAGTGTGAGGGTTCTGCATTGGTCATGTAGGTTTATTGCCCTCTGGCCTGGTCCAGCCTAGATCTAGAGAGAGAGAGAGCCCTTCACTGGCTCAGACTGTGTGGGGTGGGTTTTATTAGGAGGTCAAAATTAGGGCAGGCCACCAAGCCTGCTTTGTGCTGAGTGGGGACAGACTGTGTGCTGCTGCACAGTCAGATCTGTGCAACACAATGGCCTGTCTTGTGGGTTGGGGGTCATAAGGACAGACTTTGTTTACTCTGTTCACTGGTTGGGTGTCAGGGCTAGATCTAGGCTTAGAACCAATCAGAGGCTCTGTCCTGCTCAGATGCCAAACCCCCAGGAAGATGTAGTCAGACTTTGTTAGCAATTATAATTTGTTGACAGCTGGGTGGTCTTTCAGGCTCATATTTCTCTGCCATGTTACCACTATTTTGGTTACATGTAAATTAATTTTGAAAACCGGCAAGTACTTGTGTTGTGTGTGTGCACTGGATTGGTTGGTGTTAACGGTAATTCATGAAAATATTAACATCATGAGTGGTTTTTGTCTATAACTATGTCTTCTTCCACAGGAATGGGAACTGCTGGTTTTGCGTGTTTTAAAATGGGACATTTCTTCTGTGACTCCTCATGATTTCCTTGACCAGATCCTGACTCGTCTACCTCTCGACAAAGACAGCTCCAGCAGTATAAAACGACACGCTCAGACGTTCATAGCGCTGTGTACGACAGGTAAGCGTGACTGGACCAAATGCATCTTTCACCAATTATTCACTGTGCATTCCGACCCAACACCTTTCAACCAGTTTTTGGCAACTGGGCTAATCCTCCAACTCTCCCAAGATGAGGTTATCCGTGGCTGGCTAGTTCCGGTTCATCATGTGGCCAAGGAACACGTCTGGTTTACTACCTTTCACATTATAGTGAATTATGTAGTCAGCAACCAATACACATGTTATTTACCTGATTTAATCAGTTAAGACTGCCATGCTCTGGACAACTAGGGTCCATTAACTGTGACTGCCTTATGAGTGCTGGTTGTGTCCAAATTGTGCCACTGGTAATCTGGTCATAAAGGATGGCTTGGAATGTGAAATATGTCTTTACCTGTGTGTGTGTAGCTTGGCCAAGTTTTCTTCTGCTTTTGGTCCTACCAACCAACCACTGACTGACTTGACTGTCTATCTATCCAGCAGGCAGTCATTACTTCAGACTGGTGTTGATTAACTGGTCGGGTTACACACTACTTCAGATCTGGCTAGAATGTCAATAGGTCCTCCCCCCTCCCCCCCCCCAACTTACAGATTAAAAAGTATGACCCACATAGCGGGCAATAAGCTGTTAAATATGTAGATCTGGCCATAGTTAGCTAATATTGCACTGGCCTCTCTCTGGTCTGTGTGTGTGTGTGTGGGGGGGGGGATCCTCGCTGGTAGCCTTTGGTTTGGGGCGCTGTCAAGTAAGTACTGAAGCACTTTGAAGGGTGGGTGTTGTGTTTAGGCTGTAGATTTGCAGTATGTATACTGTGCATATAAAATATACTGGTATTTCACCAGACTGTGTGTAGGCGTGTACACAGTAAATGCTGCACACTTATATCACATATCTCTAATCAGTGCCACACTTTATGTTTATGATGGATGTTGTTTAACACACATCTGCACAATTTAGGCCATTCAGTGTTCATGAAGACTAAATTATTGATACGATGTTTCTCAGACATGTTTCTGTGATTCGACTGACTGCCATCCAATTTTTATGCAATGGTTCCTTTGTCGTGGGAATGGAAAAACATGATTGCGTAGACATGTCAGACTGGTAGATAAAGGGCTGTTTTATCAAGTCTGTGTGGCAGTATCACAGATTATACGAAGTATCTTCAATAAATCACTTCAGTGGCAACTGTGGTGTCATCTATAGCGTAATAATGCCAACAGGGTGTAATGTGTAAAGATATTCTGATGAAATTCAGGCTGTGTGTGTGTGTGCACACTGTATATGAACATGAAAGTCTTTTGTTCTGGTTGATGTGTTTATATACTGCACAAGGGTGTGTGTCTGTGTAAATGTATATATATATATAAATAAAAATGGCTTATTGTCATGGTCCAATAATGTGGTAACTGTGTGATGGCCTCGTTTTTCATGTCACTTTTGTCAGTGTTTTGTTTTTGCACGGACAAATGAATATAAGATTTTTCTTCTCTCAGATTTCAAGTTTGCCATGAGTCCACCTTCTATGATATCTGCCGCCAGTGTCAGCGCAGCTGCGACAGGCATTATGGGAGCTCCGTGGTGCTCGCAGGTGAAACTCTTCCACCGACTTCAGCACATCATTTCGACGGAAGACCAAGTCATCGACATCGTAAGTTTTCTGGCCTTTACAAATCGAAGAAATGTGAACCCTATATATGCGACAGTTAATAATAATGTATATTTAATAAAGCGCCCCTCACTAGCAGGAGCCATTCGAAGGCTACGTACAAATAATATGTAATATAATAATACCCCAAATAATATGTCTGTAAAACCATGTGAGTAATTTAAAAGATAATAATTATTTAGTTGTTTTAGCTTCTTTGTAGTGGTTGATGGTTTACAATGGTATTCTGACCACAGTAAATTACCATGGTGCCATTCTGTGTTTTGCTAAGGAGGGCCATAAAATCCCTAGCTGTCCTATCCACTGTCCCCTATGTATATATCTGTTGGAACAAAGAAACCGGAAAAGGAAGTGACATCTAGAGTGTGTTTTCCCAGGAACTAAAACATCACCTTTCAATTAGTACAACCACCAGTGAAGACATTAGCACAGGAACAAAAATCCACATCTCCACTACCTGGAGTGTGTGGGATTTAGTGTAGTCCAGAAGCTGTCCGGATTCTAAGTGACTTCTATTATGACAGCTGGCCATGTTTTATGGAGAGGATAGAGAGATTATCCTGAATGGGGGGGATCCTGTTTTATTGCTCACCATGGGCCCTGTTCACTTCCTTTTGGAGTCTGACCCTTGGATTCCCAGTGTTCAGGATCTACCAGGATGAATCCAGATGGGTAGGAGAGCAATATGAAGCTCTGTAGCTCCTGCAGACCAACACCACCCCCTCACTCCACCAACCACCACCTAGTCAAGTGTCAGTGCTTCTTTGTTCTTGACAAGTTGACTTAGATTTGAGCAGCTGTCATAAGTATCCTGTCAACCGGTCCATGAATATAGTACACCCCCCACTCCACAGACAGGTTAGACATTGGTCCTGGCATAAAAAGTGGAAACTATTTCTAATTTTTGTTAACATTCCTTGCCACTTTCTATCAGGTTTTCATCATGATACAGTTCTTAATAGGAGGCTGGCTTGATAACTCGCCCCCCCCCCCCTGTCTGGTCTCCTGATCAGCACTTGGCTTGGTACCATGTCTCCAACTCTCTCTCTTTCTATGTACATTCCAGTACTGTCCAGATTTCAGCAAGTAATTACTTTTTGTACCCTGCTGTGCTGCCCTGCATAAACAGGACCACATATCAGGATGCTGTTAAAACATAACGACATTAGTCAGGATACATAGTTAGCAACGATTTTTCTTTGTGGCTTTGTTTCAGCTGATTTTGCCTGGTTATAGTGCTGATGCCTCCCATCTGGATCTCTGGTAGAGATTTGGGGGAGGAAGTGTGGGCTATTCCAACACATGTCACCTGTAATAATTGAAATATGTTTCAACTTTGGTAAGACTGCGTATTAAGACTGCGTTTTCTCTTGTCATTTACAGGACTGTTTGAAAGCATGCCAGGAGCAGATCGAACAGGCGTTGGCCACAAATATCCACTCGGAGCAGGCGTCGGTACCGCAGCAAGCCATGGTCGGCGAATCGCAGATGGTTCAGGCCCCAAAGTATATCAGCGGACAGACGACCCCAACGGATGTTCGTGATGTGCACTACTCTTGAGGTGTGCCTGCCGGTGGGAATATAGCACAGGCGTTTGTGCGTGCGCGTGTGGAAACCGAGCATCTTGCATTTCGGTTCAGTGAGAACACTGGTGAAAAAACTGTTGCGAATCAGTTCACTGTGGAACTGTTGGTATGATGATGACGATTGTGCGGAGTTGCGTTCTGCATACTAAAAGATGAAATACCTCGGATGGTGGACGACGACGACGAAGAAGAGATCGGTACACAGGACAGAGCTACGAGTCACCTTCTCGCTTTAAGCTTGTTACAACCTCACTCACCGTTCTACTTCGTGGTAGTTACGATGCTATGCACATTTTTTGTTGTATATTCCTCTTTATTTTAAACAGACAGGCGTGAAACCTTGTGTAGGAGACTGTGATACAATTTCTAAGCGTGTATGGATTGTTTATGGAATTTTCAACTCTGGTGCAGTGCCCACGAATGGGAGGCATCCTGGCGCGGGATTTTACCACTGTATTTAATTGGGGCGTGGGTGGGTGGCACTCAATTGGGGCATTGATTAATATTGCATATTTTTGTCGTAATCTGTGACTTAATTATTTATCTCAGTATCGAACAAAACCAAACACATGCAGGCATTAATGTGATAGAATAGTAATTGGCAGTTCTTCACAAATCCATATATCCGTGTATATTTACGATTGTGCATCCTCGCCTGAAAATGGCTGCCTTTTCATTGGGAGGACACAGTAAATGCGTTAATCAGCGTGTCACTGCCTGTGGTATGTCTGTTCTGTTTTTCGTACGAGAACGTGTTACACTGCCACCTGTTACGGTCTTAATTTTGTAATTTGTCCGAAATGGTTCATCCGATCATATCATTATTGTACGTGTGTGTGTGGGGGGTCCCTCTTTTGATCTGTATTTAGATTGGCGATGCAAAGTTTGCATTTTTGGTGCATGTCAGCGTGCATACATGAGCTGGAGTCTGTGTGTGTGTGTGTGTGTGATTACAGGCAGGGCCTCCCTAACAGTCAGTTGTGGCTTCGGCGTGATTGGATCCGTTCTTACAATGCATTTATTGTCAATATTACGAGGAAATGTGATATTGACACAAGACTAGTGAGGATGATTATTATTATATTAATGGGAATGATTCATCCCTCACTGTTTGGCCTGCTATTGGTATCACTGTGATGGCAGGTGTGTGTGAGTGTGTGTCTGTATGTTTGTCTGTCTGTGTGTGTGTGTGTGTGTGTGTTTAGAAGTCAATGCTACAAACTTTATGGTATCCTATTTTACATGATTCTTATTTCATTGCCCCTCTTATTGATTACATTATATTTTACACACAAGGGCGAAAATTGTGATACTTTTAAAAATTATTGCTTGTGTTTTATTGTTTAGAGAAATGTAGTTAGTTAATGTATGTGCTGTTGTGTGTATATATATATGTGTGTATGTATATATATATATACATATATATATATATAACAATTGATGTAGATTATGTACATTGTCCAGTATTGGGATCATCAATAACAATACCAGGGTAAATAAGAGTTTGACCTGTTTGATAGCTCAGAAGGATCGTACACCTGATGTGATGTGGTAGCAAAGATTATCTCAATATTGGACATGTCGGTATATTTATTTAGCGAAATGAATTTATAAAAAAGGTTTGTCTCATATATATATATATATATATATATATATGATCAGTAAGGTGTTACCATCTACCCTGTGGATGACACATAATTCTGATTGAGCTAGTGTGGGATGGCCTAATACTTAGTGGTTGCGCTATTGAATTCGGCTTCACTTTTATCATTATTTACAATTGTTAATAGAAATGATCCGTTTTTATTTATTGTTCCTAAAAAGCAGTCTAGATCTAGGTGACCAATAGTTAGTGTAGTCGCGGTCAGTTGGACACGGTGCCTCTCCGCGCGTAATATTATAATATAATTCGCCGTAAACTGTGTACAGCCTTAATGCCCCCCCCCCCTCCGGGACGACGACGTGTGTGTGTGTACAGGACATGTTATAATAACAATCGGGATCCTGGTGTCCGACGTTATCCTCACTGATTGACCTGTAAGAATGAACATGAATCTATTAATTTATTGCGCAAGTGTGAATGGTTTCGATTTGAGCGGAGAGCCGACGATGTGTGCCCGCAGCGCTCGCTAGGTGGCGTCCCTCGTTCGTCTACGGCGCCCCAGACGTTGTGGGTGTATTTAAACGTTAAGGAAGAAGATGGAACGAACGAGCTAGCTGAGCCAGGTGTTGCTGCTGCTGCCGTTGTCAGGTATCTGGTGTGTGACAGTAAAGTGATAAGGGAAGAGTTGATATCAAACGCTACCTCAACAAAGTGTTAACGTGATGAAGATGATGATGATGAACGCCCAACGGGATGGGCTGCGTGCCACTCAGACTGGCGCCGCCCCAATGATGGACCCGTGTCCGGTGCCCATCAGAAATCGGACCAGTCCTTCCTCCCTTTCTTTCTACCTTCCTTCGCTGCCCTTTCGAAAGAAGGACAAACCACGTGCCAATCTGCTGCTGTGTTTATATCGTGAGCTGAAGGTAGCCAATTTGCGTGGTGGTGATGATGATGATGATGATGATGATGATGATGAAGGTTCTCCGACGTGGACGGTACTTGTTTTGACCTTATTGTGTTCCCAAAGATTCACTAACCCCCCTCCAATCCGCCACTTCCATCTCCTCCACAGGATTGTAATCGGCGTGCGTTAATTATCGTACATGGGAGGAGATGAGTTATAAAACAAATTAATTAATCATTTCGGGACCTATGATTCTACTTGTAAGGATGACCGTGGGGGGGGGGGGGGAGATCCGGTCCATGCCCGATCATCGAAGGCAACTTCTGGCATCGAGTGGGTTTCTTTCGTTAACGCCACCAACCACTCCCCCCCCCCTCTACCTTCCTCAATTTGTCATCGTTACGTTTCTAGTTTTAATCGTTTCCAATTTTAACCTTCATTCCGTTCTCTGTGTTAAACGTTCGGCGACAGTTCGCCCAATCAATCGATCGATTCCTGTTTATCTGTAAGCGTTCGTTATTATTATTATTGTGTCGCCTCGATGGGGGAAGAAGCCGAATTGTGTTTGTGTTTTTTCTTTCTCTTCTCTCTTGACGTTGATGAAGCATTTTTTTTTTTTTTATACAAAAGCCAGTAAATGTTTGTTGGTTACACTGTTGTTCTGTTGGTTTGTCATTATCACACGTCACGTGATGTCACGTGCCTGTTATTATAATAATAATGTTAACTGCGGAGAACTTCTGTATACTTATTGTATATAGCAAAACCTCAAAATGAAGATTTCTATATTTTGGTGTCAAGATGTTCTGAAATGTTTTGGAAATAAAGAGAAATGCCAGAATACAATGTTTGTGTGTGTGTGTATTATCCGTGCGCTTGCGTGTGTCTGGACATGGAAATAACCTGGGCCAACTGGTAGAGGTCGAATCTCGGCGTGGCCATATCTGACGGATTTTTCATCTTTGAATTCATCACCATCTATCGTGTGCGCAGAAGTGGCCGTAAAACGTCAATCATCACTTGGCCGTTTATTAATCCATATAATTAAGCCATTATAATGATCAATTGTGCACGCAAAATCACTGCTCTCTGTAGCCGTTTAATTACAGGCTAACTGTTACCTTAATCGGAAAACTGTTTTCGTTGGCTGCCTTGGCTTTTCTTTCGAACGAATTCTGGGGAGGGGGGGGTGGCTACGGCTGCTGGTTTTATGCCGTCGTGTGCGCAAGTTAAACATGCATTAAAACTGTAAGAGAGTACAGGATGTTGCTAGTAACTTGCGTGCGTGTATTTCGTATCAGAAAATGACAAAGAAGCGCCTGAAATAATATTTTCCTTTCACCAAATGCCAACAGAATACGTTTCCACGCGCCGGCTTGGAATAGTTGTTCTTAAAAATACCGGGTACTCGCCCGCCACACACATGCAGATAACTGCTATGTACTCGTGTTTGTGTGTGTGTGTATGCACGCGCCCCGGGGCCGAGAATTAACCAAACGTATGCAAATTCAGTCTGACCCCATTTCTGTTCCGGTTTCGCCAGTGTACATGGCTTCGACTGGTAAAAGGCGTCTCTTTCCCATGCACTCTGCACATTCCTGTACGCTGCCTGTCTCCGTGTTAGCGCCTGACTCCCGCCTGACCTGAAACCTAAGCCGCTACTTCCGCATACCCAGCGGAGCCGAACTTCACAGCGAAGACCTTCTTTATTTAACTTAACCGGCGGCGTCATGAGGAACGACTTAAGTTTAGGCCGAAATATCTCTCCGGTCGGTCGGGATTCGCCCCGGCTTCCTGCGGTAGAAAATCCGGAAGACGGGATAAACCAAAATCAGTCACCATTGTCGTCTGCGGGGGTCTTCAAACAAACGCATCCCGCCCAAACAATGCCGAGTGGTGACGTTCTGGAGAGAGAAAGACAAAAAGTCAGATCTCCGCGAGTTGTTCTGGCCGAGTATCGCCGATTGAAACTTGCATAATCCGAATGTAGCACACCTGTCGCCGCAGCTGGTGCCGGTGGTGACGGTGAAGCGATCACGTGACTGCCGCGTCTGTCGCGGGCCACACATCGCCAAGAGGAAAACACACACGGAGAAAACGGACACCTCCCGTCTTCCATCATCCGGCAACCCCCGCTGAGTGTGTTCCGGAAGACTAGGCCTGGATCCCTTCCTCTGCCAACGTACTCCAATGTGATCCAGTATTTTGATTAGTCAGTCGCACAACGACTGCCATCTTAGCGGGGCTTTTTTATACCTTCTATCCAGGCGAGCGCGCGCCATTCTAGAAAGACAAATAGTGTGTGATGATATTTGAAGAGGCTATATTTTCCTGTCACTTTCATCGTGGAGGGTCACATCGGACAAATTTTTAATTTTTGGGCGCTTTTTTCGCCATTTACTGGCGAGAAGGTTGAAATTTTGTTTTGTATTCGTTTTGGACATTTTTTGGATAGGCAACTAGTAATTTGAATTATAAATAGCACAGGACAGTAATAAGGTTTAAACTTGCTGGACGAGTTTCGTTTCGCTCATAATGAAGTATTTATTATCCAAACTTTCCAACAATACGAAAAACAAACCATTGACATGTATAATTTCAGGAATTCCTTATTGGTTTTGTCGTATGACGTCGTTCTCAACTAGCCACTCACCACCCGTTTTTTACGAGCTTCACCGGGGCGCTTCCGTGGCCTAACGCAGGTAGCGCGTTTGTTTGGTCACAGATCTATAGCACCTGAGTTCAAACCCCGGCCAGGATATATCTGAAGGATGTCGCATCTCCGACTTCGCTTCATTACCTTTTGGAGGTCGCTCGGCCCAATTAGCCTGTCTTGGGCACAAAAGTGGCCGTAAAACAGCGGCATTTTACGAGTTTCACCGATTTTACAAATCAACCAATCGGGTCACTTTTGACTGTTCGCGTTTTTAGGCGTTTCCACTGTCGTTAGCAGATCGGCTAAATAGACTATTTGCATTATCGGATTATAGCAGATCGGACGTTGGTAATCGAAATTCGACGTTTTAGATCGAATAATTAGCGGGAGTTCGGAAGACGGCCAACTTGAAGCACTCGGAATAATGCCGAGCTCAGTAGTCACCAATGAGCATCTGAATTCAGAACAAAACCGTTTCCGGTCGAAACTGTGGCTTAGAAATTTGGCGACAACATCACACATACACCCAAAAAAAACCTACCCGAGACCAGCAAGGTGATAGATCAATCCAGACAACTTACGGCATTGGATAATATTAATGGCCTTTGATGTGGGAAGTAAATAGTTCGACCAGGGTCAGAGGTTACTGGAGAGAACTGTTCGCGAATTACGGGCGACAGCTTCGGAGAAAAATCAGCGGAGAAATCCGTGACCTTTTATCGTCCGTTTTGGGTCGGCAGCCTTTTCGGCCACGGACGGGATCTGGGCCGATTCCAGCCACCGAAATAGAATCCGGGGGTGGGGGGTGTTTGCGTCCCATGTCAGTTTACGATCAACGGGACAGTGATAACCAAAGTTCGGTCTTTACTAGAAATATAAACCGAGATCATTTAGGTACTTACTTACCAGAGTGGGGCATGGTTGTGGGGGGGGGGGCTTCTGCGATAAGCGGATTTTGTTTCTTGAGGAATGAAATATCGTTGATTGCTGGTAATTCAGTTTCGTCAAATTGGCGAGTTTCATCCTACGCAGAGACGCACGTCGTCAACGAGGAGAGGAATTTTGCGGGGGTGGACCTGGCTCAGACATACATTTTTTGTCTGTTATCCAGACAGCTGTTTAATACCCGGGATCACTGATAACCATTATCTGGTTGGCGTGATAGGACAAGCGGTGCCGCCTAAAGTGCCACGCCTCCCCCAACACCAGATCAGGTGTTAATATAGAATCCTTGATCCGGACCGAACAGCTGTTTCTCGGGATCAGCCCCGGTGAGACGAGATTTTATTTAAGTACCGTCCTTAATATAAATACTCCAGGTAGGTGAGTACAGGGCCTCAAGGCAATCGTGTGACTTAATTATTTGCCGTAACACACACACACACACACAGGTACTGATTCGGCGTGTACCTACACACCTCACGTTAGTCGAAGCTACAGAATTTGGCAAGTCGGCCACCATCCAAAGAGTATCAATCATCGTACGTCGTTACATAACGCGCCAACTCGGAATGATTTCTTTCTCGTCTGAAACACTAAACTTTCTCCCGGCCGCCCCCATCCCATTCCAACACACCCCGCAGCCAGCACCCATCCATAACCACCCAGCCAGCCACCCGCCCAAGATCGGCCTATGACTACTAACGGTAGGCTACCACCACCACCACCACCACCTGCCAGACAACAACCAGTTAGACGCGTTCGCCGTCAGCCAGCAACCACGCACCAATCGGCGGCTTTCTGGATCAAGATCCGGACGTCGTTTGGATGTTTCCCAGGACCTCTGAGAAGAACCTTGTCGATCTGCGGTGATTTGTGTCCGGATGGTACGTGTTGGTGTCGGAATGTGTATAGCTTACAGCGACAGACAGATTCTTTTTTCTTTATTCTTTTCCAGCTTTTAGTTCTTCTAGGGACCTCTCTCTCTCTCTCTCTCGTACGTGTATTTTTATTTAATAATTTTTCGCCATTAAAACTATTGTTCATATTTGCATATGCATGGGTGTGTGTCGGAGAGAGAGAGAGAGAGAGAAGATATCGGCACAGGGAGTAAAACAAACACGTGGTTACATCATCTGGACGTTTCATCAGGGTAGGGACGTGTTCTAAACGGCTTATAGTCGATTTGCTGGTTTTTTTTCGACATACCTGGACATTTGTATTTTGGCTAATTCATTACACACACACACACACACAGCGAGATAGAATGTGTGTGTGTGTGTGTGTGTGAGAGAGAGAGAAGGGGGTATGGTATGGTCAATGGTGTGATCCTTTGACGTCATTATCGTAATCGTGATCAACATTACTACCATCATCATCAGTATCATCATCAATCTTTGCCGTGTATCAGTAGAAACCAGAACACCAAGCCCGATATAAATATCCAGACCAAACACAGAACTCCCCAAATCAGGATCGCGTACCACAGCCAGGCAAGCCATCCGGCGAATGAACACAACGACGTAGCAACAGAGAGAGAGAGGAGCGAGAGAGGCACCAGGCCACACATCGGGGTTTTATGTCCTTCGTATCGTCGTATGTCGTCTGGATAGCCTCACCCGGATCCAGAAGACGACCTCGTAAGCCGGCCGAAGCCACCCAGCGGCGAGTACGGCGGCCATTAAAGGTCGATCCGGACTTCTTTGCTAATTAAAAGAACAAGGCGGACCGGACCACTTCAAAGTCGGCCCAATTCCCACCCATGACACAAACGATAAAGGAAAGTCTTGCCAGATTCCGGTGAAAACGGCCGCTCGGGTTCTCTATAAAATTATATTGATTTACATAATGTGGTATTCGATACTTAACAACGGCATTCCTTATATTTTGGCGGCCGAGTTCGGTTCTTTTCTCGAAATGCTGATTGCGATAAGTCAGTCGCCGACCGGGGCACTCCCCCCCCGCGCTGTTCTCCACCAAAAAGTTCTAGCCTCGTGGGATAATTATCTGGAGACCGTGTCGCCAATTTGGTAAGACTCTGACGGTCTTTTTCGGCGAAGGATCATCGATCTTTGGCGACGCCCAGCCACACGCCGCTCGCGCGCGCACACACACACACAGTCAAATGAACACCGGAGGATGACAATGGCGGACTGACTTATTGCTAAGCTGACAATAGCAACTGATTAAGAGAGACAGACAGACAGACAGACAGAGAACTGTTTCTTCAGCCGGATATCACCAAAATAGCGAGTGATGGACACCTGGAGATAAATGAACTCGTTTTGTCATCATTATTCTATCGGAGTGTTTATAATCAGAAGATCGTTTGATATTAGCCAGGGGAAAAAGATACATATTTGAGAGACTGCGCTCCGACGTAGGATGTAAACACACACATTCATACACACACGCACACATACACACACAGAGAGAGGGGGGAGAGTGAGAGAGAGAGAGAGGAGATACAGAAGAGAGAGAGAGAGAGAGAGAGGGACAGAGAGAGAGAGAGAGAGAGACCCACACACATACAGGGAGACAGAGATAGAGATAGAGAGAAACGCACACACACACAGAGAAAGAGAGACACGAGAGCATTACCAAAATGAGCGTTTTGTTTAATCGAATCGAGTCGAAGTCTTCCCTCACAACGACAACTCATCCCGGATGTCGTCCGGTCAACGAGTTTCGTCCCGTCTTCTGCCGAAGAATCGACCATTTACCGAGCTGGGGGAAAAAAATCCAGTTCCGTCCAGCGAAGGAAGACTTCAAACGCATCTAGACAATACTACGACAAATCATTGGTGATCGGGCTACATACTTAAATGTCGTAAACAAGTGCTTGTTGTCTAGTTTTTGTACTCTAGGAATGTCCTTCCGCCTGTAACTATACACGGCCGTGTCAGGTCTACAATCACCGGGTTTGGTACGCTTTGATTGCGGCTTGACCTCTGACCCTTCAAGGAACCCGGTTACTGGAGAGATTTGAGAGAGAGAGAGAGAGATGGGGGGGGGGGGTTCCATGCGGTTGATGGTTGGTGATGATTTGAGAGAACTGGTCGTTTAACACCTAGAACACAGAGTACAGTTCATGAAGCAGCAATAGTTTAGTCAACACCCGACCGATCCGATCCGCCCGCAAGACTATCCAGAGACGTCCGCCCCGTTCCCGATATCGAACGATGCGATCCGGATACGACGACCGCATTATCGCGGACGGCGCATACACACGTACTCATTTAGCCATCTGGAAGACGGCGCCATTCTGACACGACGGTGACGTTTTATCGGCCGGCCACAGAACCGTGCGACACCCCGTAGTGACGGGAGTAGTCGGCCCAGACAAATCGTCCCCCGAAATGTTAATAATAAACCCGAAAGGTGGCGTGTCCGGCGGTCCATTGTTATTCCACTGGCAGGTGACTCAATTAGCGTCGGGTTCATAAACTGCCATAAAACGAAATATAATAATAATGCATGTTTATATAGCGCCAGAACGAGGTAACCCTGTTCTGAGGCGCTGTACAGTATTATTATCCCTGACTCAGACCTGTTTCCACCCAGTACACATCTCAACTCCCAAGGGAGCATACAACGCATGCTGTCATTCTAGGCGCAAAACGTTACTCAAACACATAGTCATCGCGTCCTGTGAGGTACTCATTGTTTTATGGATGAGTGAACAAGTCGCCACATGATAGTATTGCAGCACACGGAGATTCGATCCCGCGACCCTTCGGCTACGAGTCCTACGCTCTAACTAACTGCGCTATCACGGCTCGACTGGATGAAACACCTGGATGAAGATGTTAAATTAGTTATCAGATAGATAGAGAGAGAGAGAGAGCTTTGGTTTTTGTTGTTCGGGGAGAATCCCCAGGCTGTCGCTTAATCAGCACAGCCTCTATGTTGGAGTGGTTGAGAAACCCTCCTCCCCCACCACTCACAGGGGAGCAGTACGGAAAGATGGAGAGAGAGAGCGGGCGGATGTGATGATAAAATCATCAGTTAAGGTATGCGGATGACGTCAACATTTTATGACGTATATGATAATATTCACGGATTTCGGTCAGAAATGTCAAAATGTCGTATTTTCCCGTGACGTTTAATTGCGGATGACAACAGACTAATTGAACTTAAGCTATCGTCGAAAGTAATAGGGTAAGCCTGATGATGAAACATCTCTGGGGCATCCCGTAGCATGAATTTGAACTTGGATCCTAAAGATCTCCGGGCCATCCGCGTTACTCGTCTAAAAGGGTTGCTGGACCACTGAGAATGCGTTTCACCAAGATGCCGGGAAGTCTCCATCCCCCTCCCCCATTTCCCCGATCAATCAGAATCCTGCCATAATGTCGCGCGAATGATGAGCCAAGCTTCTTCGGGATCTGATCAATCTGACGATGAAAGACGTAAGCCGTAGAAGATCCAGATGCCGAAATGTCTCTAACTAAGACGAATGACAAATTTGACTCAGAAAATTCAGTAACTCACTACCTGATAACGCTATCTTAGCTAAGCTAATCTGAATCAATACCGTATCCTGAATTATGTAAGCCGTTCCCTAATCACTCGGCCGTGTCTTGCACGAGATATGTCTTTATTTTCAATAATTTCCTAACATCGAAGGATATAAACAATAATACATTAATGATGTTATACATTTGGGAGGAAATTTGTTGGACTCTCCTGTAGCAATCTCCTGTTAGTCCCAATGCTGAAGCTAAACAAAGCAATCACTCGCTCGCTCGCTCGCTCGCTCCCTCACTCGCTCGCTCACTCCTCCACTCACTCCTCACTCACTCACTCACCACTCACTCACTCACTCACTCACTCACTCACTCACTCACTCACTCACTCACTCACTCACTCACTCACTCACTCACTCACTCACTCACTCACTCACTGAACAATAGCTATATGCGACATTTATTTGTCTAACATCGTTTATATACTCAAAACTTTTTTTTCATAAACTTTTTTTCTTATGAGAGCGACTTCAATGCAATTACATCTCCGCAGCAGTCATTGTACTGTGAAATGAGTCCATTGGGCCTGCCAGCCTCGCCTGGCCTGTCCTGTCTATTTGCCTGGCCCGGCTTGGTCTGCCCTGTCCTGTCCTGCTTGCCCTATTCGGCCAGCCTATCCGCTGCCTGCCTGGCCTGTCTAACTATCTGTGCGTTCTCAACAATGCACGGATGGTACGTCGTATACTATAGGGGACACATCAAAGGTTCCCGGTCGGTTCGTTCGTTATATTTAAGCCGGATGGACGGACCCCCAAGAAACGAGCACAGAGAATACGAAGGAGCAGAGAAAGAAAAAAAATACCCGTTTCACTTATCTGAATATGAAATTCAAGAAAACGACATGGGGCCGACTTTATCTGTCTGAGAATTTGGAGGAAAGCGCCGACGGAGAGAGAGAGAGAGAGAGAGAGAGAGAACACAACCCTCGGCCCGGGGTAAGCTACTGGTGTGTGTTTACTTTGACGAGCTCCGACTGGAAGCGGCTTCTGAGCGAGCGTGATTTATGGCTGAGACGCGAACGCGCTCGTCGACAAAAGATATCAACGTCACTTATTCGAGAAAACCGATCGCTTAATTTGCATCCGACAAAAAAAAAGATGCCGCGGCCACCCCGGCGTTAAAGATGCGCCCGAATACGACGACTCCCAGCGGCCAGCGGTGGAATGTCGCCGTAAGGGCATGCAAATCTGTAGATTTTGGGGGTTGGGGGGGGGGGGGTATTCGGTGCGGCCGTCGGGCGAAAGGATGTAGGGTGGTCGAGAATTTTTCCCAAATTACTTTTATTGCGCGGCCATAGTTGTCTCTGAAGTCGTGGGCCGAAAATTTGTGGCTGACGTCTAATTACTTCGGAGTTAAGTTGGGCTGTAGAAATGTCAGGGCCGGGGTCACATCACCCCGAGCTTTTTTTTTACTTGGCCGTGGACAATGATGTCTTGCCGACATACTCGGGTCGATGTGCTGTGTCCAGCTCAGCCGACCCCCGGGTTACAACCCGCTATTAGCCTAAATAGGCGGCTCATGCCCTCGGTTGTACACAATATTGGAGCGAGGGTAATTTGTTTGACCTCTGATCTTCACCTTTGACCTTCTTGACCGCCGTACGGCCAAGAGAGAGAGAGAGAGAGAGAGACATTCGACCGGTATTACACTTTCGAAACGAAGGCATTCGACAACGACGGTGTTGTTTTTTTTTTGTTTTTTTCGCCGCAGTCAGCGAACTACATCGAAGGCCACTTCTTTTTGGCTTCTTTCCGAAATAAAACGATGCGACAATCGGAATGCCAGACATTCGCTTTGTGGTCCTCTCGCGCCGCTATTTGCATGCGGCGAACAAAAACGTGGTGGCAGTGAGTGCCCCGACCGACCGACCGAGCGACCCTCTCGTCGGCCTTACTTAGTTAATGACTGCCACTTTTGTATGTTTGTAATTTTCACAGCGGGATCGCCGCGCCAACTTTCCTGGGACAATAGTCCGGAGTCAAGTGGCGCCGGGTTACGGTATTTTATTGCCGCCTCTAATGATACGTCCGACGAGAGAAGCTGATCATTCCGGAAGCCGGGAGCCGGTAACTCTGGATCCTGGAGCTATGCCGGCAGTACGTGTCTCGCGGAAACGGGCGACACGCCCCTAGAACGGTGTGTAAACACGGACGTATATTTCGGGACGCCTTATCGGGATCGATCGGGAACCGGATTCTTTGTCGTCATCCCATTAGGCTAATCTTTATTCGATAGACGCCTTAAATATCGTCCGGCTCCAGTTCCGGCCCCGTTCGTCAAAGAATTGGGGCAAGGTCAGTGTCCAGACAAGCCCAGCCCAGCCCACCTCAGCCCACTGGGATAACAGGAAACAGAACCCACCCAGCTCGAATTTATGCCTTTGAAGTTAATATGCGCTGACAGGAGGACGGCCTGGCCGAGTATCAGAAAGGTCGGCCCCGATCTAGATAAGATCACATATCTGGGTTTGATTGATTATTCTCGTGGACTTCACTTCTGGGTAAAGCGCCTCCTTGAAGCTATCCAGAAGTATCGACGTCCTGCTGATACCGGGAACGTACAGATCCTGACCAGTCATCCAGAAATTCTCACCAGACAAACCCCCGATAGAACTCCCGCTGGCGGGGACACCGTATCCATAGTCACTGATCCCGGGGCGACTACGATAGAGTTATAATGCCCCCTCCCTATAAGAGGAGAAATGGTGCCAATAGGTGCCATGGACCCATTAATGACCTCGGGACACGGTTTTCCCCCTCGAGGGACAAGCATTCCGGAAGCTGACCATTGGGGGGGGGGGGGAAATGGAAGTACGTAGGTACTATCCGATCTGTGTTCTGAGGGTAATGCTGGAGGTATGCGTAACAGGACGATCACCGGCGCGCTTTGCACGGAATAAAGCCAACTATGTCCGATGAATCGGCCTCTTTGTTTGCGATGAGACGAATTTTTCGGTGTCGAATTCTCGGACGGAAGCCACAGCGCGTCCACAGGAGATCGTCTTTGTTTTCTCTCTTACTCTGCGAAATGTTCCTCGTTGTTGACGAGCTACGCCCGGCAGCCGTCTGAAGATGAAGAAACGGAGCGCGCCCCTTCTCGAGAAGGCAGTGTCTCGATTTCAACTTCCGATGCGGGTAGCGGGCCTCGGCTCGGTCTTCAACGCCTCTCCCTCTCTCTTTAGATTGGAAATGTTGACCATTCGAAGAATTCATTAATCTACCCCGTCGTGTGCGTCAACAAGTAGTCCCGATGCTGGTGTCGTCGATGGGCGGGTTGGCTCGGTTGGCATTCTCCATTGTTAAGCACGGGTACTGTTCGCCGCATCGTTCGCAAGCGGGAGTTGAAGTCACCCGAATTCGTGCCATTAACTGACGCCTATTAATTGCAGACGTAAATTACAAACGTCGGATTGATTAAGCGAGCGACTGGGGAGTCAAATGCTTTCGTAACGTCGATGCCGTTGGTGGGTGATTTAGTCGATCGGCGTAAGGCAAAACTGCGGTGAATGCAGTTAGCTCGATGTCAGTGGACAACCCGGTGTCGAAGGCCTTAGGAATGTCAACATAGCTCACTAATGAGTCACCTGAACTGGTCTCAGTACAGACACATGACCAGTAGACGGTGACACTGTCAGAGGATTGTTGTTGGCCGCTCGTTCGTTCATGTGCCATTATGTAATCAGGACTTATACACAATATAATGGATGGATATAATAATTAAGAATAATAATAACAATAATAACAACAGTAATAATAACAATACCAGAGTTTATTACCAAATAATCGGGTCGATTTGTAAAGCTACGGAGTCCATCTAATTAATCCCATTAACTTCGAGCATACTATACAAACTACAGTATATCAAACAAAGTCGGACCCTAAATCGTGAGACATAAATATGTCGTCCCCGTGTCAACATCGTATAGCAATGGCCAATCTAGGCTTCTGTGTTTTTCTCATCAAGACATCACCTCAAGCATCTAAGGTCCTCTAACAACGTGCACATTAACTAGCCGCATTCCAACTGAGAACCGTGATTCCGATTAAGAAGGTCCTAATGAAGAAGCCCAGTGTTAATGGAGGTGGTAGATGGTTCTAATTTCGAAGATAAACATCTCAATTGCCATCCGAAAAATTATTGCCAACCGTCAGAGTCGATGCTGGCACGTAGTGTGGACGATAATTGGCGATGGGTAATTGGACGGTTTTTGATGAGTATTTCTTGTGGGTATAGCCGACTTCCCCTCCAGGTGGCGGGCGAGTCGGGCTTCGAATAGACGAGGACGTTCCGAAAATATGCTGCCATTCGGCTACGGTATAAAAGCCACAAAAGACCGACTTGTAATCATCCGGCGACCATTCAGGGGCAGCCCTCTGATGACGTACGCTTTCGCCGTGACGTCATCACTCGAAGTACGCTTTCTTGATGACATCACGACATGGCGACGCTCGAACTACTCGCCGATTGCGTGCACTAAGAAAGCCGAAATGCGTCCACCGTAAAAATGGCGGCGAATTGAATTTGATTATTTGTTTTGACCGATTTCATGTTAGTCGACATTAGAACTTAACACGCCGAAGATAGGACGAATGACATGCGTGTAGTCCGGTGCCCGCCATTAAGAGATTAGTCAAGTGACAGTAGCCCGGATCAGATAACATTTTAGCGGACGCGGTTGTACTGGATGGTGAAGATTGATGGTCTAGCGGTAGCGCGTTGGACCACAGATCTCTACCACCCGTGTTCGAATCTCGGCGTGGGCATATCTGAAGGTTGTTTCGTCTTTGACTTCGCCTCATTACCTTTGGAGGTCGCTCGGCCACATTTAGCCTACCCTGTGCACAAAAGTGGCCGTAAAACATCAACCATCATCATCATCATCATCACCAAGACGAAACACCCTTCAGATACGTCCACGCCGAGATTCGAACTCGGCGAGTAGCGAGTGATATGTGGTCCAACGCGCTACTAACTACACCACTGAGGCGCTTGTACTGTAGGGTTCGGTGTGTTTTGCGGATTTGTGTTCTTACAGGAAACAGTCGGGGGGGGGGGATTCTTAGATCTAGTCGGTTAGAAGATGCAAGTTAAATGCTCCCTTTGTGGTTCTATCGTTATTAGGTACGACACTGAACACTTCCGATGATTCAGCTGCGTCTATAAGATAAATATCAAATACGACTCAAGCTTCACACTTTCGTAATTGACCGTCTTCAGATCGGTGCAAATGACGACCAAATCCGGAATTCGGTGTCAATCCATAGATCTCTCTACGCATTACAGGATTGCCTTCTATTGTCAACCGGATCAATTCATTTGAATATTTCACTTCTAATCAATGCTGTTGTATAGCATATATATATATATATATATATATATATATAGGTAGATAGATAGATAGATAGATAGATAGACAGATAGATAGAATTTACTTAGGATACAATAGGAATCATTAGCTAAAAGTTATTGACCGAATGATCATTTATGATAAAGGAACATGATGACAGATGAAAATGCATGATGCCAATAATAACAGATGATTATATGATTTTGCGTTTTAAAACAATATAGGTGACAAGGAAATTACATACATTTCAATGAGCAATGCGCGCAGTTAAAACAAGAACATGTTGGTCCATAACATAACATAACAAATCTTCTAAACGTCTTTATATTTACAGCTTGTTTTTAGTTAAGTATATGGCATTATTGAGGGGAAATAGTGTGGATCTTAGCAACGCAGAAACAAACCCACATCCCTCTCTGGCAATATTACATCTATACAGATGATGGGAAAATTGTTAAAATAATAACACACGCCAATCCCACGGTGGCTACATTTAACAGATCCCTTACTGTAGCTTGTATTTCGAAGTTTCTCAATTTGACCTACATGATAAACGATCCCAAGTTGGACAAATCATGAACATTCCCCGAGAACAGCATATATAGCTTTGTGAATATATAATATTTAGTGTATATTTTGGTTAATTGTCTGTAATGTGTACAATACCTAACCTAAATAAATTAATTTGATTTTGTATCTTAGTATGGGGCCATTTACCCTCCAAATCCAACCAATTACATATTGAGAGGCGGTCACGTGGTCATGGCCACGGGGAAGAGGCCATCCCCGGAGACACCTGGCGGAGATATAGGGTAACAAGTATAACGTTGAAGGAAACATGAACGCCCTCCCCCCTCTGAACTCAAATTGGGTACTACAGACTGGATAAACAATGTCATAAGTTCTACAATAGAACGTCAGAGATCAAAGAGCTACCTCAATGAAGGCGTGATGGCCACGATGTGGAGGGGATGTTGTTTGTTGGACATCTGATTAGATTAGACGAAGAAAATTAATTATGCGTTCGTCCAGGTTTGTGTAATGACTACAGTCAACAGACTTCCGCTTCAGAAAGTCTAGTTCGCCACAGAACATTAATGCCCCCTGTTCTTCTCGTATCCGGCCTTAGTTATACGAGAAATTATACGAACGAAACTCTGGGTATCTCATAGCTAGTATCAGCTTACTTACACATTATAATCTCAAATGCCAGCATACCAGCCTCTTTGCTTGCGCGCGCGCTGTGTGTGTGTGTGTGCATGTATGCGTGGTATTGTTATTCGCACGTACCGGCCTAGTTTTCGCCTTGTCACGTGTCAAGCGCACACACACACCCTTTCCGTCCATCAATTTGAACGTTTCGCTAAATTCGTATTGTAGTGACCGACTGAAGGCGGGCGCGCTGGTTGGGAACTGAAATTTACGACGCCGGAATAACGAAACTGAAACGAGACAGCCACATCCGCCATCACGTGCTCTGGCTGGTTAATGACACTTAAAATTGGCGTGCTCGGTGCACTAATTCGCAATTAGTTCGGTTCCGGCTTAAGACAGACGACAATTGATAAAACTGGAGAGAGGACTAAAAAGGCCGGCTCGGAACTCGGCACCATCAACAAGCTGCAAGTGTGGACGTAATGAAGACGGGACATTGAAAATGTTGATGGTTTTATCGTAAATTATTATTATTATTATGGTAGTTTGTTAGTCGAACGACATCGCATTAGGTTGGTTAGCTTTTGGTTAGCAGCTAGGTTAGCTGTTAGGTTAGTGACGTTAGTTTTGATCACGAGTTACCGCTTTGTTTTTGTCGGATGAGTCAATAGGAGAGAATGACTCGGGACAGTCACCAGGGTCGGATTATGTCGGCTCCTTTGTGTGCTTGCGTGTGAAGTGGCGGCCATTTTTTCTGCCCGCCGCGTACACTTCTACGTCATCTGGCTTCGGAGACAATGGCGGAAATATGACACAGAGGTCATCGCCATTAATGAAGTGAGTGGAAGCAGATCTCTGAACCGATTGTCAGATGCGAGGTCAGATGAAAGCTCGCGGCCGAGAAGAGATGTATAGATGAAATAAAAAATAAAAAAAATGGCGGCGACAAACGAGTGTTGTTGTTGTGTTGTTGTGTTGCGTTTTTACTTGTTTGTTGTTCTCGTTGTTGTTTTGTTGCGGATGGGCGTCGCTGATTCGGCGCTTTTGGGTCGCTTTTTCGGAGTTCGCCGATCGGGATATACACGACGACGACTGCTGAGGCAGGAGATATCAGCTGGCCAGGGATGTTACGTCATTAATGTGATATCGAATGTCGGACGCCATACGCGAGTCGGCTGGTTTATTTATTACGTAATGGGACAGCCGACTCGTCTTTAAGTAAACATCCCGAGAAAACCTCCGCCATTTGATCCGTAACGATCTGGGATTCATCCTGGACGGATTTAGTTTTATCGGCGAGTTATTGTTCGTCTTTTGTTGGCTATCATTCACTTTCTTTTTATTTGCGGGATGGGGGGGGGGTTCCCGATCTCGATGGTAGTGTGTGTGTGTGTTATTTGGTAAATGGCTGAAGTCGGCTCAAGTTACCTGTTATTAACTCCAGTTTTCTAACACACACACACACATATATATATATATATATATATATATTAGCTTAACATGTTTGTACACATGTAGGCCTTTACATGCGACATCACACAGCGCCACCAAACGATCCTGGTGCACTGATTTCGACCTAGAAACGCTAACTGACACCTTGCGGCAGGAGAATTTAATTAGAGAGAGAGAGAAAACCGGTCTTTCTTTGGTCCCAGAACAGCAACCAAACTACTTCTATGGCATTAAGTCGCCAAATCTTGCGAACGAGTTCTTCTAATGAAAGAACCCTCTCGATGGATTGATTCCTGATGAAGCGTCCACTTGTTGCGCATAACGAAGCACGACTTCGGCACCAAAAACAAAACATGGGCCGTCGTTCTCCTGGGAAAATGACGAAAACATCAAACCAGGTGAAGGTGAGAAGATGGGTTCTGGTTGGTGGGGGCTGTTCGGTGATTTGATCTGTCCCTAGGGGGTAGGGGTACCAGACTAGATCAGGCCTTGATGGGTCGGCCAGTTTCTGAACCCTTCGGGGGAGGGGCGGTGTTTGATAGCGGAGGAGATGTCATTCATTGCCAGGGAATAGGCCAAGGAATCTCACCACCACGAAGGGGAGGTTCCTTTTGTCATTAAACATCTTCGTTATCTGTCTGTTGTCTATGAGGGCCATACCAAGTCTGTTTGTTAAAGTTGGTCGCTTGTTATAAATATTTAGCCGATATCTCAACAGAACATCTCTGGTCCATATCTCAGCTGATAACTCTATCATTATGTCGGCCGGACGGATAGTTGTCTTATAATGGACGCCGGCGGGACTTGATCCGGAAGAAAAACCGACTACTGGCTAAATATTAATATGTAATGGCTCACCGACTGACTAACCTGCCGACTCGTTTATCCGACCACCTCATACACCTCTACCAGCACGTTCATGTGGATCATCGTGTATATATTTCGTAACTCTGATATATATATATATATATATATATATATATATATGTCTTTCCATCTGTGTGTGTGTGGCATGTGTGTAGCTCTATCAATCTATATATCTGTCTGTTTGTCTGCCCGCTGTTCTATGTCTATCTATCTGTCAGACTCTGTCTGTGTCCTTCGATCTATTCATTTATTTGTCTAAATGTGTCTATAATATATTTATTTATCCGTCTATTTGTTATCCGAACATAAGACCATCCACTTGAACGGAATATCCATCGTCTGGAAAATATTTTATTGATGAATTTGTGCCCCTTTAAATCCGACGAAGGCAAACGATAAAAAATATTTTTAGTGGGGCAAAGGGAATACAGGTCAGGCTATATATTGTCCTCCAATTTCCCTTCTTCCCTGAAAGTTTTCCACATATCTGTTACGCATTATTATTGTATGCTGGAAATTACAAACTTCAGTCTCGGTTTCTCGATCTTTAACATCAGCAGCTAATGCATGGAACAATGACACAATAGAGGTCGCAGTCACTAGATGGCGAAGGTAAATGTTTACACACGTCATCTGTCTTCGACTAGTGGGACAGCCTCCCCTTTGATGACGTATCACCTTCGGGGTAGACATCGATAGGCGTTTAAAGTGGATTTGTTGATTTTAATTCGTTCCCTCACTTCCTCTCCGTATCTCAGTTTGATGGCGACGTTTTGTTCCCGACTTGTTGTCCTGTTTGTTTACACACGCCTCGTACGGCCATTTATCCCTGATATTTAGACGTCTGTAATGAGTTTCGGATAAAAGTCAAATGGATTTCCGGCGCGCAGCGTAAACAGCGGGTCCCCTCCGTCTGGAAGTGTCTGCGAAAATAAATGCTTCCCCGGTGTAGGGCTTCACCGGGAGAAATTGACGCTTTTACGAACGCATCCGTGTCTTTGATATGCGACACCTCGTCGGTTGAGAGCCGATTGGGGGCTTCTCCGTAACGTAAACAGCGAGAAATGTGTAGTCTTTTTGAAAATAGACATGTAGCCAATTAGAGATAGGCGTCCCCGTCGGACTATCGACCTGGCTGGCCTCAGTAGAAGTGATTTTACATGATTAGGTCGGTCATGGAAAACTTTATTTTGGCGACATCCGATTGATTGCGCCTCTCTTGAATTTTGTTCCCTTGAAATGGCACGATTCTTGTTCGACTCAAATAGCTAATGCCTAGCTTCCATGGAGTCTGCACAATTTGAGATTCCTTGCCCGCTAAATACGACTACCTGTAATCGCTTCAGGATAGTTATTGTTGGATGCTTACTAGGGAGGAGGAGGGGGAGTCGTCTGCTGCCGCGTCTGCTGTCGAGCCGCGCGTCCGACAGAGAGCAGAGGCGACGTTTTCTAGGTTTGACCCATGACATCTTGACCCAAATCCGGGAATACGACGCCAATTAAACTAACGAGTCAGGCTTTCGCTTCCCGGAGAGTTCGCTCAGTAGGGCATCGAAACTGGGGCTATTAGCTAGGGCTCTTTTGTACACAGTCTGTGCTCAGACCGGTCCCCGGCGGGCTAAGATTAGCTCCAGAGATAAATAGCAACCAAGGGCTAAACCTGAGTAATCGGAGACAGCCCGCGGGGGTTCTGCCGCGGGGCACCATTGTAAGAGGCCCCGATGCGTTCGTCGAAATACTTCCCTCGGGGTCGGTCGCCTCGTATAACGAACGCCATCTGGAGGTAGCTCGGTTAGGTCGCGCCTATCAATAACAATCACCTTACACTGGTTGATGGTGCACGAACCAGGAAAGGTCGTGAAAGGTTTTAAACAAACCCGAACTCGCATCATATCGTGTCATCGAACCCCAGGTGGTGTCTCGCTGATGTCGGACGGAGTTAGCACCGCGCGTGTTTCTGGGAGAATGGTGGGGGGGGAGGATTTCCGGTTTATTTCTTCTCGATAGTCAGTAGACGGGCATTCGTCCAAACGCCAGATGCGCACTGCACATTACTGATCTCTAGCAAAGGTCAGATGGAATGCGCAGCTCTAGAACGCATCATCTCATCATCATCATCATCATCACGATCTACTTCATCATCAAAAATTCCACTGAAATATCCGACTCCGTCGAATGCAACATGTTTATACACACGTTATAATTTACTTCGGGGTTTATTTTTCAGTGAAAGCATTTGACAGTCTTGTGCGGCGATCTCATTTCTAGTCTACTAATGCCGAGCTAGATATTGAAACGGTCGTAAAACAATTACGCTGGTCAGTCAGTCACGTTTATGGCCTTTGACCTGAATATATAGTTCTGTTCGAACCACTTGTTTCTGGGGCATAAACGTGTCCAAGTCTGAGAGAGCAATTTATTTACCCTCGCGGGATCATTGGGCAATGGACGGTGCTGTGCGAAGCCCCCCCTCCCCTCCCCTATGTAATTTGCTTTCTTTCCATTCCATCAGCTAACCGATATCGGGCCGCGAACAGCGGGTGATTAGCCTGATAGTTGCCATGGCGACTACGGCTTGATGTGAGTGAGAAATTGAGGCAACAGGTGAGAGGGGAGTCTGGACTTTATTTGTTGACACATAAACAAAGATATCACCAGAAGGATGTCTGCTAGGAGAGATATCTCTATCTTTCTCTCTGACACAAGCTGATCGTCTTCGTTTTCTGAAGAACAAGGTTCCAGAGGAGAGATGATAAAAATGCCCCATCATCATCATCATCATCATCACCACTGGTTTATTTTGGCAAACTATCCAAAATCGTGGTAGCTTAATGTACAATTTGCTTTTCTTGTTAGAACCTAACACCGGAATTCGACTGTCAGCTGAAATACAGATGAAAGGAAGTACGGATGGGTGAACAAATCACCAATACTAATGTTATTGTACCATCACACACACACACACACACACACACACACAGATAGAGAGAGAGAGAGAGAGTACAGTTGAGCGACAATCAACACAGAAAAGGCATCTAGTGTCGCTTTTTAGCAATCCAGGAGGATTGAGAGAAAGGTAGAATGCGGTATGGATGGATAATATTACGTAAGAATTATCCTTGTAAAATTGGCTATATTTACTAATTTTAACGTGCTATTGTCATAATATATTCCCCATCTACAGCTAAGCAAAACATAAGAGATAGATTTATATGGTAAAAGTTTGGACAGATAAACACTAGCAGGACCTAAGATCAATCAAGTGAAGCTTGTGATGAACAAGAGATAGATAGATAGATAGATAGATAGATAGATAGATAGATAGATAGATAGATAGATATATAGATAGATAGATAGATAGATAGATAGAGGGAGAGAGATTGTCCACCATCCCCAGGTGTAACAGCTGTCACTACGCTAACAACGCAGACGTAAGGGGCGGATCCTTAGGAGGGGTTGGTTTTTGGTTCGTCACCGATGGCTTGGTTTCCCATTGTTCCGCTGCGCACGAGGCGAGGACACACACACACACACACACACATGATTGGTCAAGTTATTCGAAATAAATGTCGGATGTAGCTATTGTTCAGTGAGTGAGTGAGTGAGTGAGTGAGTGAGTGAGTGCAGGCAGGTCTTTCTCCAAGCGAAGTTCTTGACGCCAAACTGTAGCGGATTAAGTGCAGAGAGAAGAAACAGTTGACGTCACGAGATGATTAAATGTCCCATCGGTTGTGTGGAATGTGTTTAATTTTATTGTGATGTCGCCGCCGAACACCGATCGAGAGAAATATCATTTTCTCCACTTAAGCCTGGCCCGAGGTATAAAACAGATTGCCGGCAATTTGTTTTATAAATGGAGGCTATCCTAGTCATGTGACAACACACACACACACACACACACACACGCACACACACACACAATAAAGGAACGCTAATTTTTTTCCTTAATAGAAAGGTACAGCTCGCACAATTTTCGGAATCCCAGGATTTATTTATTTATTAAGTCAGTGAGTGACCGATATATACTTAGCCGGTTAGTTAGTGAGTGTGTGCTTGTTGAGAGAGAGAGAGAGAGCCAGAGACAGGGGAGGGGTCACCTTTTCTTAAGTCCCATGCTATAGTATTATCGGTGGAGCGTGTGAAAATCGGAATTTTCTCAAACATTAACCGACCCAGTTGGCCGTAATGGTCTAGGGTCTTAAAGGACAGGACAGCTACAGAGGACACACAATAATAGTTCAGCATCTCTCTCTCTCTCTCTGTCCCACACACAGAGCTTCCCTTTATGCCCTGATCGCCTAGCAAATTACACACCGCGTCCAACTGTTCGTGAAACACATCGCCGAGTATCGGTTGTCACGGAACCTAAAACTTTTCGCCGTCTCCGGAAGCTGGACCTGAAATGGTCCCTTTCACGTCCAATTAGTCGTCCAAACAAACCAACGAACGCGAGTATACAGACGGTCTATTGGTTGGGTCGAGTTTCGTCTTCTACCGGTCGTCATTACGTATCATGGGATAATGTGTACGTCGTGGCCGGGGCACATTAGTGAACGATTGATTACAACGCGGCCATTATTGTGCCCGTTTTAGAGCGGTAGGAGGACGTTTTGGCCAGCTATTTTTTGAAGGTAGGACGTTTCGGCCAAATATAAAAAAAATATAAAAAGCGAACAAATATAATATCTTTTTTTTATCTCAAAATATAATATCTTTTTTCTCTCAAAATATAATATCTTTTTTATCTCAAAATGTACATTTATGACATAAAAAGTCAACACATAAAATTGTGCAGGTTACTGTATTCATCTCCTAACTGGAAGTTGTATTAAAAAAATAGTAAATAAAACAAATTTGGCCAAAACGTCCTATCTTCAAATAATAGCTGGCCAAAAAGTCCGCTGGCCAAAACGTCCTAGATTCTTTCAGAACGTATCCCGGTCAATAGGGCCGGCTATAGGCAATTTAGAAAAATCGATGCAACGTCGGAAATCTCGCGATGGAACGCGGCCTTGTGATTGGTTTAATCCATTGTTGATATTTTGAAATGAACGTCAGGTGACAAATATATCAAAATGTCGACCTGATGTAAACGTGTACTCGTTCTGTTTGTATTTGGTCTCGTCTGGCATATGTGGCCCAGGGGCTTGCCTGGCTTCTGGTAAAAAATAGGGCGCTGATCGTATAACACATCCCACAGACACAGATAAAGCTATGATTCGATCCCACGACCTGGATATCTGCAGCTACAGCTTACGGTTCAAGCGATTGTTCGGAGGTTTTCCTCTTATTCCAATTATACAGGTCATTGGTGTAACAGTAACTAAGATTTGTTCTCGCCATTTTATATTTTAGGTTTACGAAACTAATTTTATTTAGGGCTAAAAGCATTAGAATACGTGGATATATTGTACGTGTAGGCAGAAATTCAGATCACAAGCAACGATCCGGTGCAATATAAGGCATCCTCATGAATATTTAGCTCTGTTCGTTTTCATTTGTGAACTGACGTCATCAACATGTGTGTCTTGGCGTAGTTTTCTCGGTTATGTGTAACGTCACCACTATCTGCGTTCCAACGCTATGCATGTGGGCATATTCTTTTGAATAAATAATTAGCCAGGTGGTGGCCAGCTAACGTTATCTGTGTAAACATAAATGTATTACGATGATCCTACCAGGAACCTCCCCCCCCCCTCATTTAATGTATTTGCAAGGTATATGTGATGGGCTGACTAATATTGTTCAGTACAAGTCATTGTTCTTATTATCATCATCATCATCATCATCATTAGAAAAGCGATTAGCCATCGAAAAATCGGTTTAAGTATACGGGGTTACTAAATACCAGACTATCTTAACAATTACTTGAAGACCAGAACCATCTCTATAAGGATGCCGAACCACGGGTGTAGGACAGTTGCTCACCTAGCTAATGAAAAGGTGGACACTTGCTCACCAGTGATTTTTATTTCGGAAATATATTTCTTAGTATCCTATTACCTATATAATTATTGGGATGAATATTACCAATTATTAGTGAATTAAAGTTCAGAGATTCTTTTATTTTAATTGATTAATATAACTATGTGCATTTTTCTCTCATTAAAAATTTACCGGTGAGCAAGTGTCCACTTTTTCATTTGCTTGGTGAGCAACTGTGCAGGTGAGCAACTGTCCTACATCCCCGAAATCCGAGCCATTCGGCTATTACTAGCACACACACACACACACACACACGGTGAGAGATCGCCGAATCTAGGTAGAATGACCTCTGTAGTACGTACCTTCACCAATCCGAGACCCAAGATGATACCCTCCGTTATGCGTACCACTCCACCCCCCAAAAGGTCGACGACACAGGTAAGAGACCATAACTCTCCGATGTCAACACGCGGACCCATCCTTCAACCGTCTGATGCACATCTACATTAATTAAGGCCGAAGCTCAATCGACAATCACCAAGCGCCATTCTTCACCTGGAAGTGCACCTAGTCCGCCTACGCACGTCGGACATCGCTGAGAAGGGCACGGAATGAGTCTGAAAACGTCATTCCCCGACCAAATTCTCCGTACTGATTACGACATAAAACTCGGTATTTACCGGCCGGAGTCTTGTAATTACGAAAAGAGCAAACATGGTCGAGAATGGCGTCGAATTAAGAGCCCGCTTGTAATTAGATCGCCTAATGGTGGTCGCCGCGGCGAGTGGTAATTGATTTAGATAATAATCGCTGTACGTAGGTTGTTATAATGGTCGAGGTGCTCCCGACGATCGGGTCGTTCGTATGTTAATACGACCGCTTCGCTCTGTGATCATCTTGCTAAACGTCCGCGTTTAGTTAGATCGGCTACGAAAAGGGGAGAAATCTGACACGTTATGTCCGATATGAACAGAGGGAGCACGGGCCAGCGGCCCAATTATCGGCACTCATAATTCAGTTTATGGCCAATTCCAGGGAGAATTATACCGAATCGAGAGTAAACACAACGCTATTACAAAAAAAGTGAGAGTGGGCATTCCTTCTCCGGGTGCAGGACAGTTGCTCACCAGTGAATTTTTAATGAGAGAAAAAATTCACACAATTATGTTAATAAAATAAAAGAATCTCCTAACATTAATTCCCTAATAATTGGTAATATTCATTCCAATAATTATATAGGTAATAGGATGCTAAGAAAGATATTTCTGAAATAAAAATCCTCGAATTTTTTTTCTCATTAAAAATTCACTGGTGAGCAAGTGTCCACTTTTTCATTTATTTGGTGACCAAGTGTCCCAACTGTCCAGTGAGCAACTGTCCGGGTGAGCAACTGTGTTACATCGCCTTTTGGTTTAGCAAATTTTAACATTGACGAACGATCTGTTTAAAATTCAGACTTAAAATCGTTGTGGAATATTTTTACATTTAATATCGAAAACATTTCAGTAAATAAAGATATGATAGTAAACTCATCCTATCTCAGAGAGGATGGTTGATGTTTTATGGCCACTCTTGACCACAAGGTGGACTAAATGGACCGAGCGATCACCAAAGGTAATGAGGCGAAGTGAAAGATGAAACACCCTTCAGACATTCCCACGCCGACACACACACACACACACAGAGAGAGAGAGAGTATATAGCTTCAACTAAGATTAAAACACAGCCTTTACATTAAGATATTTTAATTTTTCTCCTACAGGTATTCGCCAGATTAAAGATATAAACATTATTACAAAGATTCAGACTCTATTATCATAAATATATAACATCTAATAAGTATTGTGTCGTAATAAATAAAACGTATATACAACAACGACGGCTTAAAAACAACACAACCATAAATATTGTCATTCTTGAAAAATCATAACAATGGCTTTCATGATAAGGAGTCCTGGTAACACAATAGTGGCCGCTGTACCGGAGCCGACGAAGACAATATTAATCGCGATAACCGAATTATGCCGTTAATACTGATATTAATAACAATGTAAGGGAGGAATACATTCTGACTGACTCTATGTAATTCGGATATATCGAGATAAAAATGGGGGGGGGAGGGGAGAAGATAATTAACATCTAAATCGTGGATGACAAACTCTCAGACTATAAAACATGGGAGATTGTCACAATTTAAAATAAAGGGGGACGTTAAAAACCCCCTGAGGACGTAAAACACTCTGGCAGTGACCACCCTCAGGGTATTTCGGCTCCATCTTTCCGTACTGCTCCCCTGTGAATGGTGGGGGAGGAGGTTTCTCAACCACTCCAACATAGAGGCTGTGCTGATTAAGCGACAGCCTGGGGATTCTCCCCGAATAACAAAAAACAAACCAAAACCAAACCGAACTGTCAGAAACTGGGTAGTGGAGGAGGAGACTGCGCCAAATCGGAGAAATGTGGACATTCCTGGGCGTTGGGTTTGGAGATTCGCGCGCGAAGATGGTAAATTACGACATGGACAATATAACGTGTGCAGTAGAAGAGGATGGCTGAACACAAGTTGATGATACTGAGAAGAAGAAAACAAACAAACGAACATCAATATTATTATTATTATTATCAATATTATTATCATCATCACAGTAAGTGGGGACGTGACGTGGTTTCATAAACTCGACCATGTAAAGCTATCGTCGTATCGAACCGGATCTGATGACCCAGACTGACCTGACCTCTGACCCTGATAATCTTAACATTAGGACGGGTTTGGTGTGCTATTATTCTCCGGTCGTTCTTGGGCTATTCTAGATGATCCGTTGTCGATGGAAAAACGGACGACCGAAGGTCAAGGATTCTTCATCCGGCCGTCGTACGAACGGAACATTTATCATTGTTCATTTGGCTGTTAATATTAGAGAATGATTTCCAAATCTTAGCACAAAACAAGACACGGTTACTATGGAAACTAATCAAACACCGATGATCATGATGATGATGATGATAACTTTACAAATGAAATACGGACATTTATTAAAGAACGCGGCAGCAGAAGTCAGAGTCCTTCTGTTCTATATAATCATGTACTGATATCCCTCCAACTACTGGTTTGGTACTGTACACTGAGTTAAGACCGTGTTCTCAGCCAGTACTTCGCCTGTGTGTACCTCAGTACTGTCAACCAGTACGCCGTCTTGTTGTCCTTCGACCGCGTTGACTAGTTCCTCGGTTTGCAGTTCGGTCTTGACCGAGAGATCGCCTTCCGGTGGTTCCTCTTTGGTAGGATCGACGAGTTCCACCTGATCGGCTAGCTCCGGGGTTTGATTGATGGTCAGCTCGTCCTGGACGACGGCGAGTTCCGTTGACTGGCCGAGGTGTACTACGCCGTCGTCCTGCAACTCGGAAGAGTCCACCAGTTTCGACTGCAATTCCACGTCGCCGTTGTATTGGTCGGCCTCGATCAGGGCAACACCTGACGGCAGGACGCCCTCATGTATGATGGTGCCACCGGTCAAGTCGCCCTCTATCTTGATCAGCTCGCCAGTCTCCGAGATCTGGATGTGGGTGGCTCCCTCTATGATGTTCCGGTCTATGTCTGCTGATAGCTGGATGATTTCATTGCCCTGTGTCAGTATGACGGGATCAACGCCTTGGATAGTCTAAAACGTGAAAGAACATCCATATAAATATATAAAATACTGCGTTTGGATACAAATTGTTATAAAACTATTAAAAAATAATAATAACAATAACAGTAACAATACAGATACAGATTCCCTCATCCCAAACTCTTCAGAGCGCCTCCGTTGTCCAACTGTTTATAACACTTTATGTGTCCACTGAGTGACTGTGTATCAGATATGATGGGTACTTATACGTATTATCGTCCCATTAATGGAACCTACTTATATGGGATACTCCACAGCGAGCTGAATAAGGGGGTGAGGGGCTTCGTGGTTTAATTGGTATCAAGTTGGACCACAGATCACTACCATCTGAGTTCGAATCTCGGCGTGGGCATATCTGAAGGGTGTTTCATGTTTGACATCGCTTCATTACCTTTGGAGGTCGCTCGGCCCATTTAGCCTACCATGTGTACAGAAGTGGCCGTAAAACATCAATCATCATCATCATCATCATCATCACCGAGATGCCATGCAAGATTCTGTAAGAACTTCATCGTCGTGTCCATCATAAGCACTATAACGTTATATATGTGCTAACATCGCAAACATTTCTAGATTCCCTCAACAGACACAGGAGTATCGTCGAGTTTTTAGAGCACGGACTGAGGCAACGAGACGATGACAAAGTTGACTACACCTCTAACAGCAGAACGGGGACCGGTACCTTGGACCAGATGTTGTGTTCGACAACTCTACTAACTCTGGCGTTTAATGATAAAACTATTCCATAAAAAATTGAACGGAGACGCGTGAACTTTATAACTTTACAATGTTGACATCTTCTCTACGGTACCAATGATGATGGCGATGATGATGATGATGATAACATCAATAACAGAAACTATCAATTACTTGGCCAGTTGACATGTGTTGCTCCACGAGTTGAGATTCTACCATCGACGACTCAGTCATTTGAACTTCTGTCAAACTGACATTTTCCTCATCTGAAAATATACAATTATACACATCGTTTAGTTAGGTGCGTGCACTTGTTTATTAGTATGTAAATGCACCTTATTTTATAAGTGGTGCAGGGTTTTTTTCAGCTCGAAGTAGGCCGACCTCTACGCAACTTAATTCACACACACACGCGCGCGCACACACACGCACGCACACACAGAGCACTAGTCATCATCACCGGAGCTGTAGGCAGTAATTCCCTCTCACCGCTTCGCATACATCAAAAGCGTGGCGTCGGAGAAGAAGTTGTTTAATTCTCTGCTAAACGTCAGAGAAGTGACAACGTTCTGTGTACAGAGTGTCGCCTTAAATACCAACTTAGCACCGAGTATCATATTTCGACGAGTCCGAGCCAATGAAGCCAATTACTATAGCGGAGTACACGACTAGCCATACCGCGTACTTGGCTAACCTTTGTCCGCTACATCGCCGAACAATTACAACGCCGTACCCAGACGAGGTACACCTGTACTGGCGGGGCGCCACCTACCGGGATTGGAACGGGCGTGCGACAAACGGGCCCATTACGCACGTGTAATGGAGCAGTTTTCATTTCCATGGCGACCAACAGATCTGTAAACACCAAGATCGCGGCGCACCTCGTGACAAAACGCCGAACCACATACGAAATGGCATTAAATAAACTATAAATTAACGTTTTTCAGGCCTGGGACCCAATTAAAATCGGACTAATTAATGCATCCGGCGGAGAATGGGTGATTTACAGAGGCAGAAATTACAGGTTGGTATTGCCAGTAGGTGGTGGGGGGGGGGGAGGGGGAGGGGGCAGGAATAAGGAAAGGGTAGCAGCGCCTATACCCGGAAAGACCCACGGGAACTGGACATTTATTTTCTCTCTATTGTTTGGTCAGTGGTCAGTCAGCCGTGTTGCTGGGCACGGCTCTGTTGCTATGCCCCAACACCTCCAGTTGTACCCTGTGTGTGTCGTGTATGTATGTGTATGAGAGTGTGCGTGTATGAGAGAGTGAGAGTGTGTGTATTGTGTGTGAGTGTTTTTTCGAGCGAGCGAGTGCGTATGTGAGTGTGTGTGTGTGCGTTTTGTGTGAGAGTGCGTTTATGAGAGAATGAGTGTGTGTGTGTGTGTTTTTTGAGCGAGCGAGTGTGCGTTTTGTGTGAGTGTGTGTGTGGGTGTATGTGTGAGAGAGTTTGTGTACGTGTTTTCTGAGCGAGCGAGCTGTGAGAGAGTATGTGTGTGTCTGTGTGTGTGTGTCCCACCAGAAGATTTCCCATCTTTTGTCATCCGGTCACCAAACAGACCTATTAGCCGTCCTATTGCCATTCTGCCCTTCTGCCGGTTGCTGCCCATTAATTGCTGACATTACCGCAGTGACCGCATCACGGAAGATGCCGATAGGGAGGGAATTATTCAGCTGGTTACCGGGAAGCTAGCCATCTGGTCAGCGTAGAGGGAGCATTGTTGCTGGGCCACAGAATGCAGGTCATGTGTCTTTATGACCCGGTATTGTTTGTAATTGTGCTCTAGGTGAAAGGCCTTTGATATCTACTTATTGACTATAGCTCCCAGTATACAGGCCGTGTGTGTGTGTGTGTGTGTTGTGTGCGTGTTGGGGGAGGGGGTGGTTTACGAAGGGGCGGGGGGGGGGGATCGGTTGTTAGAGTTAAAAGTCTGAAGCTTATCATTTGAGAACGGGATGTCGTGAAGACAATAAGAGGCAGGTGTGATGATCAGATGACATGCTTGATAGATGGACATCTTTACCTGAGGGACTGGTGGTTAATGACATAGTGTGTGTGTGTGTGTGTGCGTGTGTGTGTGATTATGCATGTAAGGAGAGGCATGTTCAAGAATTTGAAAAAGGAGACTTAACCGGTCTTCACAAATGTCAATAAACACGTGTACTTATGAAACAGTATAACAAATTAAGTAAACAACAACAACAACAACAACAACAACAACCAAAAACATTATTTCCTTATATAACCCATTGTATTATCCACAATTTTGAATTACATTTATCAAGGTTGGGTTTCTTCCTGGTAAAAAAGGTATTTCTTCCCTTTACGTGGGAAGAAATAGGTTTTTACAAGGAAGAAAAGCTTCAATATTCGGGGAAGAAATTGAGAAGAAACTCCCAATGGATAGCGTAAGTTGATAATCCGAACTGGTATGATATTCGCCATCTCCATCCCACTCTATAAACAATTCACTAGCTGATGACAATAGCGTACACATAATAAATCACGTACTAATGTCGGATACAAACTGAGGAATACCTCGTCAGTTGTTGAAATTTGAGGTAGATACCTCTGGCTGTCGCCTATTGGGCACGGCGCAGCACAGCCATTGAGGAAAACCAAGGTTGAGACTCTTTTTAAAGGGTCTTACTTTGTGCAATTAACCAGTCGACAAGTGGCTTCGAACGATCCGAGCAGATGAATCAATCAGCAGATTAGCCATTATCTGTCTTCATTGTCGAATGATCTTCTTCATCTCAATAGTAGAGCTTAATGGTGAATTGTAATCATCGCCATCGTCAATAATAGATACAATTATGTTCAATATGTTGCACAAAACAAATCAATTTCAGCTTCTTCCATTTGTCCCCAAAGATTTGTTGCAAACCAACAGATACATGAGGACCATATCCCATTCTAATTTCAAATATATCATATGTGTATGAATTGCATGAAACGTATATTATTAAGTTTAATATTTGTCAAATTTAAAATGGCACATGAAAATTTGGATGATGAATTTTTACTTCCCCCCCCCATTTCTTCCAAAAATGGAAGGGAAGAAAGTACTTCTTCCATATTGGAAAAACCCAGTTTTTACCGTGGTCATTACCGTCCATGGAAGAAACGCGCCAACCCTGACATTTATTAATATTTATAAACTACTCATGTCACCGTCAACAGCCCCCACTCCTAAACACCCAGGTGTAAGGGCATGTACGCGTTGATGCCCGGCAAATGCCAGAAGCCATGCGAATCGTCATCTGTCTGTTGCTAATATACGGCACGACGTCTTAATTTGAAAGCGTCACCTCTCGCCATGGAGACGACACCGCCATCTAGTGGACCCGGCCAACAACAGATCATTCTCACCTGGACACACACAAACAAAGCGCCGATGGTCATCAGCCAAACGAACTGTTATGATATATACGTCGAATTACTTCGGCCAGCTATATACACTTCCGCCCGATTATCCCCGAATGGGGGAGCCACTGTATTTGGCTGGCTGACGTCATGATTCTCGCCAACGGCCAATTACTAACCCGCGGGTAAGCCCTACCCGCGGACATGCAGGGCATATTATATGATTTACGCTAATAGCTGACATGTGCGCGAAAATACCCAATCGCGTCGCCTCCGTGACAGATTGACACCAGGTGTAACATATCTGTCACGCCTCACCGAGCGCCAAGCTTCATCGGACAGACACACACGCGGCGCGGCTCATCTTCGCCTGACTGTCATCATAATCGTGGCAAGGTTTTCTCGGTGATAAAATGCAGAGATGTGACAAGGAGCAAGAAGGCGTTAATAACTTAATTCATGGTTCACGTGATGGTATGTTATGTAGCCATCCGTCCAACCATCCATCCAGGTATACAGGTAGATTTATTGGATAGTAATGATCGTGTGATATCTTAATATCAACATAAAATTAGATAATAAACGTGAATAGTAACGGTTGGTGTTGAATATTAAATAACAGATTAAATAACAATTATCATTATAATATGATGAAGTAGTGTCGGCGTAGGTGATGGGCATAATGGGATAAATATTACAATATAAAATATGTAATTTGATAAATATGGTGCACATGCGTGGATGAGACAGACAGACAGACAGACAGACAGACAGACAGACAGACAGACAGACAGACAGACAGACAGACAGACAGACAGACAGACAGACAGACATATATATATATATATATATATATATATATATATATAGAGAGAGAGAGAGAGAGAGAGATTATATGCAATATGGCTAACGTGTGTATATTTGAGTGAAAAGGCACAATGAATAACAAAAACTGACTGGAACAAACAGATGATTCATCAGGATACTATACCCATATAAGAGAACATTTCCCGTTACAGCGTGGAATGTCTTGTTAGATTCCCTAATTTCCCCCTTTCAGGTTATCTGACCTAGTTTTATTAAAATTCCTCCATCAAAGATTAGAATGCACGTGAGGACCTTCCGTGCGCGTGTGCTTGCATAAATGTACACATACACTGGCACGTGTATCTGGTACATGGGGTCCTTGGGGGGAAAAAGTCCCGTTTTTTGTTTGGCACCGATCTGTTCTAAAGGTATTTCGGGAAGACAACGAAATAGAACACCTTAGCCAGGTAACAAACAGTTACTGATGACCACGGAGAGAGAGAGAGACAGACAACACTATAAGAAAGCCTAGGTGAGTCACACTGTCTGATGTCACCTTACACACACACACACACACACACACACACACACACTAGCCCAAAGGTGGGCTCGTCCCTGACCTCCCAGTACACCGGCATGTGATGAGACATCTGACACTCAGTGTGTGGGCATGTGCGTGCGTACGTGCGCGCGCGCTCGTATTTGTGACGTGACGTGACTGATGCAACATTCGGTAATGACACCCCACTGCTGGCCGAGTTCAATAACCGGGCAAGGTCTTGGACAGAATAATTGGAAGGAACATGTCACACGGTGATTCCCAAACAACGGCTTGCCATCAAAATCACATATATATATAGCTAGCAAACAAAACATATTTCTCAAAAGGTACAACATAATAATTCAGTAGCCCATAGCTTAAATAAACTGATCATATATTCCTTACTTTGTACACAAAGTCGGGCATGACATTGTTCTTCGTTCATTTGTTATGAAAAAGTGTTAAGGTTCCATTTTGGCCTCCATTCGAAGATCAATCGATGGCTAGGAATGGCCAAAAAGAGAAGTTACGATGACCGGCATAATTGGTCGGGGACAATCGGTTCAAAGTATAATGTACAACTGCCATTAGGAAGCCTTCATATGCCGATTCAACAATTACCAGATTCCATCTTCTCAGGTGGAAATTCCATTAGACGCTGTCGGCACATTAGCAGCTTAATTTCGGGCAATTTCCCAGCTTCGGCGCATTGAAATCTCCCATTGTCTGGAGATCTTCACTCTCACACGTGTCAGGCATTCTATAAGAGCCAGCAATCGCCAGCACCAAGGCCAAGCTAGGCCGGGGCTAGGTCGGGCCGGGCCGGGCCGGGACACGCACAGTTAGCTAACATTGGAAAATCTGCTCTAACCCTACTCTTAGATAACCGAACTTCACGTGACATAATCAAACATAGGCTGTACTCATTATTGGAATGTGCTACTGCCAGGAATAACTGTGAACACACACACACACACACACACAGAGAGAGAGAGAGAGAGAGAGAGAGAGAGCACCAAGATACACATCTCGGTTATGTAACATTAAATCAGACTAAAGCTGACCCGACAAAGAACTAGAACAGGGAAAGATGTCATCGAATGATATAACGAAAGCTCAATATGGACAAAGCAACTAATCTGGATATACAGAGAGAGAGAGAGAGAGAGAGAGAGAGAGAGAGACGACACATGACGTCGAACTGACATCCGATTATATTACGTGTTTTTTTATTTACAAATGGCTCGATTAATTAATGCTTCTTTTCTAAAGTCAAAATTAAACTACAACGAAAACAGAATTCCAGATTTTTATACTCACACGCCAGTTTTATAAACAAGACGAAATGAACTACTGCAAGTCCAACCTTGGTATTCCTTATATGACTACGTACAAGACATCGTAGAATGGTGGCGAGATCCACAATACTGAGTTATAAATCGGCGTATTACTTTGTTAGAACCTACAAAATTATTTAATAATATCGAAAAAATATAATACGACTATAGTAATATTAAGTGGGACATACAAAATATCGTGATGCATAGTCGGAGAACAGTTCATACGGAGTTGATACTTATAATCCGGATTTTATAACGATTTTAATCATCACAGGGAATACTTGGCAGGAATATTTCCATTAACTTATCTGGCTTCCATCTACACCTTTATACTTCTGTAGTTTCCACACACACACACACACACACACACACACACACACACACACACACACACTGTAGTTTCCACACACACACACACACACACACACATTTAGCCTACCATGCGCACAAAAGTAGCCGTAAAACCTCAATCATCACACACACACACACACACAGTCGCACTACGCCGTAATAAGCACACGCGCATCACGGATCTAACAATTTCATACACATCAATCACAGCAGACAGCGATATCGCTGTTCCGGATACTGTGGACTGTTACATTTAATCATTCGAGATCTGATCGTTGAGACATATGTTACAATGTGCGAGAGAGAAATAAAAAAAAGTTAGATGACGTTCGCGTTATTCCTACTGTCGGCGAACAAAGAGATCTCAACTTTAGTTTTAATACAACCACGTAACAAATATCGGGGGGGGGGGTCAAGGCGCCTCGGTGATGTAACATATGTGGCGCTTGTTAAGAGTACATCTCGTTTAAATGCTGTCGGAACGCGAGTCACAAGTATTAGGACACAGAGAGTGAACCTTTCAAAGACTGAAACAGAATACTTAATATGCAAAATATTGAATGGGTGGGGCCCGGGGGTTTAAAATACCCCCCTAAAACCATACACAAGAGGAGGACCTCCCACCTCCAACAACAGTCACTTCTAGGCCATTAAAATACGGGTTTGATCTTGTGTCAACGTTAAGACAGCGTGTCGGCGGCATTGATTATTGGTGATGCTGTTTAGACGGTGTCGTCATCCACAGACTAGACACCGGACCGTCTAAGACGGGAGAGTTCTGGTCTTCTCTCTGGTTAGTAATCTACACCCGGCACTTATTACACGTCTACGAGTACCAGATGGCACACACACACACACACACACACCACAATATATTTCCCTCGCAGCGTCGGCAACGCGACACCGCACCCTCCCTCGGCTCACTCGGAAGCACCACCCGACGCGTTCCGCCACCCACACCCACCCAGAGCGGCAGCTGCACGGGGACGGCGATGCAACTAAATAGTGACAGATCTGTCCGATGTACTCCGGGGCACCATCAGCGAGTGGCCCGACAACGGCGAGTAGAGCTACCAACAGATGGTAGAGCTGATAGTAGACTAGGTTAGAGCGTGTGACACCATTGACGACGGCCGATCAATCTACGGTAGTAGGCGTGATCTCAAACGATCCAGGCTGATCGGGTAAAAACGTCTAAATAATCCCCGTTTGGCTGCCAATTGTCCAAGGATGACATCTGGGATAATGCGTGTGCGCGCCCGTCCGCTCGCACGCGTGTGATGGTATTTGTGTATGATAATAGGCGATAATGTGTTCGCGGCGATCGCGCGGGTGTGGCATTATGATTATCTGATAACGACATATGTGCATGGTCACGGTTGATCGTGTCTGTGCATGATAATGTGTGATTGTAACTTCAGCAGTTGATGACCGTGGATGAGGGTGGCGGTGTAAAATTTTGGATGACGGTGCCTTTCAGGGGTGAGAGTTTTTTTTTCATGGGCAGCATGTCTGGGTGCGTGCCCTTTAAAGAATGGCGGATAATGTCGAACCCTGTATCATCCGCCCACTGTTGTGATTAACATCGGATGGTGTCTGTGTGTGATCGCAGAAATAATGGTGTCTTATCACAGGTGGTGGTATCTGTGTATGATCGATCACAGGTGATGGTATATGTGCATGATAACAGGTGATGATATATGTACATGATCACAGGTGATGGTATATGTATCTGATCACAGGCGATGGTGGTCTATGTGCATGATCACAGTGGATGGTGTCTGCGTACGATACCAGGGGATGGCACCCGGCGCATGACCTGGCGTCAAACTGAACGATTTCCAGCGTTTTCCTGGAGTCCAAAAACGACACTCGGCCATCAACTGGTCATACGTTATGATGACATCTTCATTACTCTGATAAATAAACAAGTTGTACTTGTGGTCTGGACTGGCTGAGCAATAACGGTGATGGGAGACAGGCGGTCAGACCCAGACTCCCCCCGCCCACAGCCCCACACCTCTCTATACACCCTACCAGTACACATGTGACGATATTGTACGTCCAACTTTACCACAAAACCACAACAATCAAAGCCAATAAAACTGTCCACAGTGAGGCCAACAATTAACTTATATGGCGAAGAATGAGACATCCCCTAATCCCAGACCACATAACCATAGCTACGGCTCAAGCCATAGCCAATTAAATCTATTAATAATGTGACACTAATGAGATGGACAGTGATATCTTGGTGTTTGTAAATAAACAACAACACTCCCGGACGGTTGTCAGCGGGAATCCGGGACTCTTATAGCCGGCGATCCAGACATTCCGGATCTAAACAACCCAAGGCAGGCATTTATCTGATGTATACATCTATATGTAACTCCCTGCCTATTGGGGAAAAAAGGTGAACATAGATTAAGACCTCATAAAAGGGGTCATGACATTGACAATATACAAAGGTGGAGGAGTAATGACAAGATGACACTTTCATTGGAGCATCACTAACTGTTTTAGCTAAGAATTTATTTATTATGACAACACATAAAATACAGCCCTGGCATTAACATCTAATTAATTAGACCATAAAAGTAACCAAAATTCCGTCTATTTACTTGTCTGATTATTTGTCTGACTGTCCGATTATTTATCAGACTCCGTCTGCATGTCCGTATTTGTCTGTAATCATATATATATATATATATATATATGTGTGTGTGTGTGGGTGTTTTTGTGGATCGTAAAAGTCTACATCAACTTATTAGTAACATCATCTCTGCATTGTGAGCTATATCACGATTGTGGTGAGACAGACAGACAGACAGACAGACAGACAGACAGACAGAACAGACAGACAGACAGACAGACAGACAGACAGACAGACAGACAGACAGACAGACAGACAGACAGACAGACAGACAGACAGACAGACAGACAGACAGACAGACAGACAGACAGACAGACAGACAGACAGACAGACAGACAGACAGACAGACAGACAGACAGACAGACAGACAGACAGACAGACAGACAGACAGACAGACAGACAGACAGACAGACAGACAGACAGACAGACAGACAGACAGACAGACAGACAGACAGACAGACAGACAGACAGACAGACAGACAGACAGACAGACAGACAGACAGACAGACAGACAGACAGACAGACAGACAGACAGACAGACAGACAGTGTTGTCATATAGACATAACAGAACGTTTAAACAAAAACTAACAATCAAATGCGGTCACAGATAGGATCCATTAAACAAATGACAACTAGACATGTTGATGCACACACAGAGAAATATGCCACACTTAATATCAAACGTCTTATTTTATTTCGTCTATACAGACCTCATATTCGCTATATGCCTAATGTTGTTATGGTAACCGAATATAGTGGCGATATAATACTTGGGAATTGACGGGGGTGTGGGGAGGGGGGGGTCGGTGTTTTAGGAAATTAAAACAAGGGACAGCACCACTAAATCTTAAATAATCCCACAGGATTAAATATCAGCTATTAAATGTTGAAAAATTGTTGACATTAATTTTTCCTCACAAAACAAGCCCATTCATCATCTACTAACCATTCAATTGCTATATTTCACGAAAGGTCATGGTGTCAAATGGTACTTTTGTATGTGCTTCTGTTTTTATGCACGTCGCCCACACAAACAAGCACTTTTCAGTGTTTTTGACAGGATTTTATGTAATGTTTGGATTCATATATATATATATATATATATATATATATATATATAGTTATTTAAGCGTAGATTGATGGAAGTGGAAGATTTAAATTATAATTGGATGTTGATGCTCTGATCCAGTGCCACCAAACATAAGTATTTACCACCTCCTCCCCCGCACGCCGTTAAAGCCGAGAATCCATACGCGCAGTATGCGGATGCGACAAACAAATGGAAAACGTGTAAACGTATGATTCCGTACGCGCGATCGCTCCATGTGTGGCAGCGATTCATGCGAATCTGGACGCAAATCGGACACGGCTGAATCCTGAATTTTACAACCCAGACAGACTTTTCCCAAGGCCAGAAGGTGTCCGAAAACGCATGGATAATCGTTTATATGGAAGCACGGAAATCGAATGCAGCCACCTCGCATACGCATGCCGCTCACCGCATATATGGAATCTCGGCTTTATAAGTATTCTGCCGTGTGAGTGTACAGTTTATAGTCAAGTTTAGAGTTGATGGATGGCTTTCGGCGTGTAACTAAAGTAGTCTCCCATAAAGATAATTGACAATCAGGATGTTTTCACATCATTTCTTGTTCAAGCTCTGTGTTTAAGTAAATGTTAATGAGAGCCAGAGGCTTCTAATGTTAAAGTTATATGCTGATTTCTTAAAACATCAGCTGTTTATAATAAAAAGTCTGAGCCGCTGAGAGACTGAGCCCGCCGCACTGTATACGTTTACTGTATTGTTATACAACTGGCATGTACCGCATTAGTCTAGGTCTATAGTGGTATAGAGTACTACAGAAGTATCCATCTATTGTGGTATACAGGTGGCATGTACTGCAATAGTATACTATAGGTCTGTAGTGGTATACAGTACCACAGTAGTATATATCTATTGTGGTATACAGGTGGAATCTACCACAGTGGTGTACTATAGGTCTAGTGTGGTATACACCTGGCGTGTAACACACAATAATATAGGTCTACCACAATAGTCTAGGTCAATTATAGTATACAGCTGGCATATACCACACTAATATAGGCCTATCGTGGTATATTAGTCATGGACAACAGATATATCACATTAGTATGCGTCTATTGTGGTATACTAGCTTTGTTCAGCAGGTATATATCACAGTGTAGGCCTAATGTAGCATATTAGTAATATATAACAGGAATATACCGTATTATATATCTACGGGGGGGGGGGATGGTCATATAAATTACACATTAATCACGCTATAGGTCTAATGTGCTATACTATGGGCCATATATCGCACTACAGAACTATTATAATATACTAGTCATGCACAAACCGCACTATAGTCCCATTGAGAGTGAATGTTCACCCAGTCATATATACCAGACTATGGACTGGGGGGTGGCCAATCAGGAATATGAAGTATAGACCAATCGGCTATGGTGCATTAATTATATAAAATACTAATACCACGCTAATAAACCTATTGTGATATATCAGTCATATACAGTCAGTAGATGGACGTTTTGATGCAGGTTTAGGACCTACCCCAGTCACCCAGTGGGCGCTAAATGTCTGTGGGTGGCCGCAGACCGTTAGCACCTAGGTTTAAACCCACCCAGGCTGGAATATGCCTGAAGGGTGTTTCATCTTTCACTTCGCCTGGGCCCATTTAGCCTACGATGTGTACACAAATGACCGTAAAAAAGGGCAACACATGTGCACTCACTCACTCACTCACTCACTCACTCACTCACTCACTCACTCACTCACTCACTCACTCACTCACTCACTCACTCACTCACTCACTCACTCCTCTTTTACGCCCACCCACAAACACCTCACTCACTCCAAACTACCTCATTCTATCACACCCACACACCGTACCCACCTACCTACAAACACCTCATTCACATCTCACCTATCCGCCACATCCATACAAATGCACCAGTACCACAGACTGTAACCCCACCCCCCACAACGGCCAAGGAGCCACCGGAGCCCCCCTCACAACATCAACGAAATAACCTAACACTTTGTGACACTATTTGCCAAAGCCCCAGTGTCACACTGTAACTCTCGGCCCCATACGCTGCGATAATAATACAGTTAGCGGCCATACCGGTTGTCAATAATCTACCCTAATTATACATTATCAAAGCTGAAAGTTGAGCTTATTATCGCTCACGTCTGACCCGATTTACATTACCAGGCCACGTCAGCAAATACTCTCTCATAGAAAATATCTGGGTTCAACAGACAAGTTGCTCACTGCCAGTCTAGATCTGTTCTTGTAGGGTTGGAAGGGGGGAGGGTTGTTGTTCAGGACGCCCTGGACAGGCGGATAGGGGAGGTGTTTGTGTAGGAGACATGTTGTTGTTGTTGTGGTGGTGGTGGTTCGGGTTCTCTAGACTTACTACTGATACTTTGTGACGGACGGAGAGAAGTATCGGAAAGCCACTGAAGCGTGAACACTACATGTGTACCGCTCCAGAAGCTGCATGCCCACGTGTCAGTTGAGGAGGTGTGGGAATGGTAACGGCTTGATATACGTGTGCTTGTGTGTGTGTGTGGGGGGGGATATGTGTGTGTGTGTGTGTGTGTGCGTGCGCGCGCGCTCGCGAGTGTATCCGCATACAAGTACGCACATAAGAGTACTGGTTCCGGTGCAAAGAGGCTAACCGCAACAGACCTGTTTCTCAACCGTATCAGGTGTTTGATGCCGCAGAGATCAGTCAATAATAGGATAGATTAAGACCGCAACACATCAACAACAACAACAACAACAACGTAAATAGATCACCACAAACAACATCACTGACAACAATTAATTTTTATCCTGGCATCATTAATAGAGAGACTACAATTATTTATGGCACATCATCGTCAATATAAACAGTATTTTATATATATATATATATATATATATATATATATCATACTGTAAGTATACCAGGATCATGTGGACACACACGCACGCACACACACACACACACACACAGATAATTGGTGAAGTTATTCGATGACATAATATAATATGGCACCTCAGTAACATAGAGCCATCTTTATGGACTACATGTCACGTGTCTGTCTGTGATCACATCATCATCATCATATGTCAGCGTGGGATAAGTTGGGATAATACGGTGCCGGTTTGGGTAGGATGTGATTTGGAGGCGAAGTGGGGCGTGGGACGTGTTGGGTGTAAGTTGATCACGTTTCATGGGAGGGAGTGGGGGGGGGGGGGTATCTACACGGCATCGGAGGAACCCTATATGACAGTTCAGGATGTTTATGTAAGACAGATAATTATAAGACCAGGTGAGTGGGATGTCCCGCTAACATCATTAATATCTCAAGTCATCTCTCTCACTTCCTGGTGTCAGCTAATTGATCCTGACGCCACACTGTAGGTACACCTGGTGTCTGTATGCTTAGCTGTAAAACTGACAAGGGAAAATGAACTAGCACAAATCGTTCATTTATGGGGATATCTTGATACAAACAGGGCTTCCCCCCACAGGGCGGTATTTTCCCTTAAAGTCCTTATCCGGCACCCCTCGGTAATTATATGGGTTTAGTCAGAACAAGACGGATTCCAAATGGACAAGTAGAAATTTAGGGAGCCTCAATAAGACGAAAAACTCATCTGGATGAATTTATTAAAAAAAATGATACAGTCATATCCCATCATAATAACTCTAATCCGTAACCCCAATCCTTACCCTAATCCCAGCTCGGCTTGTCAGGATTCGTCTTGGGATATTTTCCTGATTCGTCCTTTTGGCATTCGTCTCGTTGGGATGATACCATTATATGATCACATAACAGAAATATGTATCTAGTTGCCATTTCAATGTTATAGAATGATCACATTATCTGAGATAATCAGATGACCTTCACAGTGACCCTACACGGTTAAACAATAATGATAATGTGGATATTAATATTATTATGATAATCTGTAAGTCTAAAAGGTTTACCAATTATTTGGTAGCTTTGCGGGGGGGGGGATTATGACACACACACACACACACACACACACACACACACACACAACAGGTATAGCTGTCACAAACAAACTAACACACGTTAAACAACTGCCACTTAAACAGTTAACAGGATAATTGACAGTTGCTTGTACAATAACCTGAGGGGACACCTGTAACTGCACGGGGGGGGGTCCATTTCCCAGTCTGTCATAATCTGGATCCTAATATCCTTATCAATGAGTAGTAGGAACCAGATAAAATCTCCAACCTATCAGACATGACCCGTTCCTGACACCAGCTCTCAACGTGGGCTACAAATCCTGGATAAGGCCAGCGGTGATTGTACACTAATTATTCCCAGGCGTATATACCTGGACAGATTCATTCCGGATAGCCAAATCCCTAGGGTGACCGTGGACCGGGCCAGATGATCCATACACGGCTACGCTGACCGGGAAAACACATCAGCCAAGCCACATCAGGTACAAATTACTTAATGATGCACGCATTGGACATGTTCTCCTTTTGTAAGATTGTGGGGGGGGGGCCCTAATTCAATTAATCAATTTTCCAGCTGGCTCGTTAGAACTGACATCCAGAATGAAGAGGGCATCACTAGGCCATAGCAGGTTGGATGTTTTATCAACGCAATCAACTACCATTGGTCACTCCAGTGGCCGGGAGGGTTGTCCTGGATCACCACTTATCTCTCTCTCTCTCTCTCTCTCCTACCCACGTCCCACCACCAACTCACTCTGGTGGAACGGGGTAAAACGACCTCCCACACGGAAAAAAGTGACAGGAACAAAACTCACAGAATAAAAAGTGACAGGAAAATAAGAAACACGACGATGTCAACATGTACATGTCATATATTGCCAGTTAATAACTAATTTAAAATATGCTTTGTTTTATTACTTTAATTGTTAATGGTTCTTAAAGGGACAGTCCACCGTCAGAAAATATTTCTTAAATATGTAATGCTTAGAACAGTAATACAAAAATCCACAATAATAATCACGAAATATAACTGATATCATAGATATAGGGAAATAATCCAAATTACTGGAGGGTCACCTTTATGGCTGCACCGGAAGCCAGATTCCAAGGCGGGAAGGAGAATATTCAAATGCTCTGACGTCATATGGGCGCTCTCTAGCCTGACGCGGATTATAGTTTCTCTTGAGCGTTAATTTCTCAGCCAATTTGAATAATCTTCCTCTTGTCAGGTTCCTTCTGGCTCAAACTGATATGGCTGTATGTCATTCATGACGTAATTTTAACAAGATAATGCCGTTTAGTGCTGGAATAAATGGCGGCTCTCACAGGCCACTAAAAGTCGATTAATCAGCACTTTGAACTGGATTATTAATATGTGGATTATCGTTTACACATTATTGTTTTGACATTATTTCTGATATTTGTGAGTATATCTGTATTAGGACTGAAAGTTTGAAATGAATGTGGACTATCCGTTTAAATAAACGATGACAGGCTTGAATATTTTTGTTTGATTACCTGACTTTCTTTCGAATTCCAAATTGTGATTTTTTTCTGTGACTTGTTTTCCTGTGACTTTATTACCGACTACTATAAATTAATTGTGACTTTTTTCCGGTGTCCTTTTCACCTAGCCAAAATTGTGACCTTTTCCCTGTTACCCTTTTCCCCGTGACTTCTTTCCCCGTGACTTTATTACCGATTATCTCCCACAGATTTGCTACTGGCATAGATCTCTGGGCCATCGAGACATAGAAGCCGCCCCCTCACCACGTCAAGGAATGGACTTTCAAGAGGAAGAAATGTTTCATATACATATTTACTGTTTATAAATCTCATCTGATACGATCTGCTGTCAGTCAGTTACTAACGGGATCACCATCCCGACACCCCCCCCCGGATGTCGCAGCCTATCAGTACGCCCTCTATGGGCCTATCAGGTTCCCCTTTTCACAATTCTGCCAAATAGGGCCGACACCGTTTTGAGGCCGGGTGATTAGTTCGGCGTATTTAGGTCAGAGACGATGAGATGGATGTGGCCGGATGATGGCCACCAGTAGGCCACTGGGCTATCCTGGTCGGTCACGCTATGTAGGCCAGGACGTGACAAAGCGATTTCGGATTACGTCCTGTAACAATCCGGAGACAGCGGCTAGCGATGTCTGGAAAACATCTCCTGCCAGGGCGATGCCATTTCCGCTGCCAGAGAACAAACAACCAGCCAGCCATATAACATGACTGAGTCGTGTTATATCTGGCAATATGATACGTGGAGAATTATGCAATAATAACATTAATATTAATGATGATAATAATAATAACAACAACAATATTAACAGTAATACTACAACGACTCGCTGATAGGGAGTTCACATTTTCTGCGTGTAGAACATCACAGACATCTGTTGATTAGAAACTGTCGGTCAGCACTGTAATATTAGAGCTACTATTATGTGTTTTTACACACACACACACACACACACACACAGAGAGAGAGAGAGAGAGAGAGAGAGAGAGCTGACATGTCATTATGTATATGACAATTAAGAGAGATTATATTGTTATATCACTTTACTTTTTGGTCACATTAATATATTCATTATTTATAGTTTGTATAATGTCCTGATTAGATGGCCCCCAACTCAGTGCAAGAAAATATCACACACACACACACACACACACACACACACACACACACACGTACACACGTACACGATGGTGAGACATTACACATGTCTCAGCATGAAAAGTCGCAACCTGGATTCATTCCCCTGAAGAATCGTCCAGAGTTTGAATTCACGCTTCGAGATTCTCTGTGCCAGTGCCTTAAACCACAGGGCTAAAACGCGCACGTAAGCCTGCACTCATCTTGCTGCTATATTCTGCACACGTCTATCACAAGATATCAGGAATTACGTGCAGTACTTTTGGGAACAGAACCCATGACCTACAACTGAAATAAAAGCCACTCCAACAACTGGGCTATTCTACAGCACTAATTATGTGTGTGCGCGCGCTTCTCTATTAGTTTTTGCCTATTTGTATGTAGACTGAAGTCTGTTCAGTAATTTACAACGGCTGCGTCTATCTATATCTATCATCTACCAGTAAATAGGTGTCGATTTAACAACACGACTAAAAATTATTTAATAATAATATCTATATTTTTTTTAATTATCATTACTAATTAAAAAAAAATTAATTAAAAAAAAAAGAATAATACATCGTTAATTGTACCGATTTTGATTAAATCTATCTGCTTTTTAAAGTTAATCGATAGGGTTAGTATATTATAGGCCGGCCGCCACCCCCCCCCCTCCCCCTCCGCAGTATATGCCTAAGTTAGCCGTGTTCTGGAAGGAGTTTCAGTAATCATTTGAAGTCGACATTTTTTTTTCTTCTAACAAAAGGATTAGTACAATTTATTCGGCACAATCATCATCATCATCATCATCGTACAGGTAACTACGCCTGTAGCTGAATGACGTGATAATCTGAGAGGATAATCTCTAGATATAGAGGAGACCCAGTCCTCAGGCTGGGTAACACGATCACTCACTCTATAACCTGATACAATACTAAACCATGACAGGGCAATAATAATATGATGATCGGATCGGGTCGGATTACTGAGCTGCGCTGTACCCGATATGGTTATAACAATGACCGGTGATGGTGATGATGATTAGGATGATCAGAAACACGTGATAGAACATCACAACCGGAGATCAATGATCCGTCACTGAGGATAATAATCAATCACGGTGTTATTATGGCTACACTGTGGTACAATGTTAAACTAAATGAAACATTCTCTCTCTCTCTCTCTCTCTCTCTTCTCTATGTGTGTGTGTGTGTGTGTGTATGTATGTGTTTGTTGTGTCACTACTGAATTAAAAGGGGCACAGTGTTATAGAAAGAACAAGAGCATGTTTCATCAGGGAACTCAATAAAAATTATAGACTACGAAAATTTTCTGCACTAAGAAACCTCACTCCCCATAAATCATTAGGTAACCCCCCCCCTCTTTCACTGCGTGTGAGTGTGTGTGTGTGTGCCACGTGCCACACACACACACCAGCTATTTATCACTAACAGATCAATGGCTATTGTTTTCAAATTAGACAAGTTTCCTACCCCACAACAAATAAAAATATAACAAACAAGACAGTAAAACTCTCTTCCTTGATTAGTATGTGTGCGTGCGTGTGTGTACGCGCGCGCGCGTGTGTGTGTTCGCGTGCGTGTCTCTCTGTGTGTGGAATGAATACTATCAACATAAAAGTATTCATTAACGTGTACACATTAATTATGTAACGGAGTGTCAGAAAGGTATGCATATTAAAATTGTCTATGATCAAAGCTCACAAACTAAAATAGAAACACGTAGAGAGAGAGAGAGAGAGAGGGGGAGAGATAGAGAGAGAGAAAGAAAGAAAGATAGATAGATAGATAGAGAGAAACTACTGAATAGGTAATTAGGATTAAATGGCTGTGCCAGTGCCTTTTTTTACTACATACACGCGAGAACGCGCACATCATCCATACACACGCACGCACGCACACTCTCACTCTCATGCACACTTTCACTCGCACGCACGCACGCACGCACAAACACACTGGTGAGACATTACACATGTGTCAGGAAGAAAAGTCGCCACTCTGGATTCAGTCCCGTGAAGAAACGTCCAGAGTTTGAATTCAGGTTCGATATTATCTGTGCCTGTGCCTTATTATACACAGCTAAAACACAGCGCGCGCGCGCCGACGTACCCCCCCCACACCACACACACACACACACACACACACACACACCAAACACACGCAGTGAAAATTGTGCACGCGCATAATCCTATGGCTATTGTTACCGAACAGAAGCGATTCGATCAAAAAGAAAACAGGGCGTACTACAGAACTTGGTCCTCGAAGGTAAAATAACCGGAGAGAGAGGCTCCCCCCCCCCCCCGAGAATAATACCAAATCGCCGGAGGGAATACAGAACTGATCGACTCGATTAGAACAACAACAACAACAACAACAACAACAAAGATCACCATCATCATCGACACCACGACATCAACAAATCCAAACATTTACTCCGGGATTATTGACAGTACTACAAGTCAAATATTGCTGAGGTCGACACACGGACAATAACGCAAACCAAACACCATTATGGCGACCGGAGAGCGAATAATAATAATACCCAACCTGAAAAGCAAATAGCGCTCACCGTCCAGATGAACACACACAAACACGCGCAGGCACGCACGCACGCACGCACGCACACGCACAACAGAATACCGAGTGGATCAGCAGTAAATACCCACACCGTAAAAGTTGGTACTCTCCGGGACCAAACAAGAAAATGGTAAAAAAATGCATATACAATTCACCTTGAAGTTTATAGACCATCAGAAGGGCGGGAGAGGGGCGGGTTGAGGCAGGGCGACGCCTTTCCTGAGAATACTCAAGCTTTTAGTTCCGTATCAAGTTAAATAAACCGACCAGAAGAAAACTGGTAAATACATAACATTATAATATTGTAGCGTACACACCGACGTGTCTATTCTAACAGCCCCAACTTCTCGATCATTGCCGGCAACAAATACCTTCTGAGGATGATGATGATGATGATTGATGTTTTACGGCCACTTTTGTGCACATGGTAGGCTAAATGGGCCGAGCGACTTCCAAAGGTAATGAGACGAAGTGAAAGACGAAACAACCTTCAGATATGCCCACGCCGGGATTCGAACCTGGGTGGTAGTGATCTGTGGTCCAGCACGCTACCGCTAGACCACGGAGGCGCCCACAAATAAATACCTTCTGAGAACTGACTGTCTAAGACTGACGTGAGCTAAAGTTAAGACACGCGATCACGGATCACTACCACCCGAGTTCGAATCTCGGCCTGGGCATATCTGAAGGACGTTTTATCTTTGACTTCGATTCCCACCACCACCACCACCACCACCATCATCATCATCATCATCATCATCATCGTATGCGGTATGCGTACGCGGCAAGCGGTTTGCGTGCTTCCATATAAACGAATACCGACCCATTTTCATTCTTTCTTATTGACATTTTAAAATAAAAATATGACGAACCAATCGAATTTGAAGATTGTCCTCTTGCAAGCGGAACAACGAAATGTCAACTGGTCATCGCAGTGACATCTACATTAGAAAATAACTTCAACGAGTATTTCAGGCTGACCAGAGAACAGTTTGGTCACGTGCTGTCTGTCATATGTGGAGCACTGTATATCCAGATAGGTCATTTGCTCAAAGACAAATGGCAGCACACGAATGCCTTCCGACCTACATTCATTGGAAAACCCCTGCCTATGACGTAACATTCGGGATTCTACCGGAGCGATTCATTTTCCCGCATACGCAAATCGCACGTATGGAATCATGCTCGCGCGATTACCTGTTTTCCATTGTTCGTCGCATACGGCATACCGCGTATGTGGAATATTAGCCGAACGGTTATCACTCACACCGCAGGTGGGGGACATTTTGAAGAGGCAGATTTTCTCCGCCATTTCTCAGAATAAAAGACCAGATGGAATGTTGTTAAGAAATTATGGATAAACCACGATAAGCGTAGAAACGTGATTCTCTGTATCAGTATCATTTCCACACAAGAACACCAACACCCAGCCACCCACCCACCCAAACATCAACCACCCCCCATCCAGCCACGTCTCTGTTTGTTTAAGAAGACAAAACTGGCAGAAATTAATCACGATGATATTGTTATAATAAACAATACGGGGTTATGTTTTACGGTGACACGGTCAAGTGTCAACAAACGGGCATCCATCGCAGAGGGTGAGAACAAAATGGCCGGATTAGAGGAATCTAGAGTCAGCGAGTCGGTGAGTGGGAAAAAGATAAAAAGTAATTTAGTCTGGCGTCCCTTTCCTCGCCCCTTGCGACACATATTAATACAAAGGCGTTTAGAAGATTGATTTTATTACGGTATGGAATGTACGCAATTTAGGTGTCACCTATGTTCTAAAACACAAAATCGTATATCATATTTCATATCATCATCTGTAATTATTGGGATTATGCATTTTCATCTGTCAACATCTTGCTTTATCATACATCACCATTCGGTCAACAGCTTGTACCGAATTTAAATAAATTCTTTTAAAATAACTATTAAAAACATGGGAGTGGGTTAGTGAGTGTTATTTAATAATAATAATAATAATGTATATTTAATAAAGCGCCCTTACTAGCAGGAGCCATTCAAAGGCGCTGTACAAATAATAATTTAGTATTTGCGTTGGTTACACCTTGGACATATATGGCCTCATTAGGGGCGGCGTCTTCTCCAGGAAACATCGCATAAACACAGGCACGAGTCAGATTCCGATTGACAAGCTGTAAGTTTACAGTACAGCGCAATGACCTAATTACGACGTCATGGGAATGGCCAACATACCGACAGACAACGTCGACCAATCCTAAGTATCAAATTAACAAAGACTAGGGAGGGTGGGGGGGGGGGGTGTAGTGGAGTACGGACAGTTGCTCACATGGAGACTTGCTCATCGAGCAAATGAAAAAGTGAACACTTGCTCACCAGTGAATTTTTAATAAGAAAAAAGTGAATCTGTAATAAAAGATTAAATAGTATCCTATTACCTATAGAATTATTGGGATGAATTATACCAATTATTAGTGCATTAAAGTTCTCATTAATTTTTTTTTCTCATTAAAAATTCACTGGCGAGCAAGTGTCCACTTTTTCATTTGCTTGGTGAGCAAGTGTCAGGGTGAGCAAGTGTCAGGGTGAGCAACTGTCCGGTGAGCAATTGTCCTACACCCAATTTAAGATTGAACTGGCCCTAATACGCTAATCTAAACCAGGCTTTTAGGTCGGATTAAAGTTTTGAAGCTAAAATCGCACCCTAATCCCTGTCGATGTTAGGCCGTGCCCTACAGCGACGGCCTGGGGTATAAATTCCCCTTATCAAAAACGAACGTCGATGTTTTCAACCCTCTCTGGATCTTTCACTCGTCGGTGACGTTCCGGGCAAAAGCGCGTGGATTAGAGCTACCAAAGCGTATCACATCACGTTTCTACAATGACGGACACAAACAACAACACCAGCAGCAACTAAAAAAGAACCGAGTGTCTGCCCGTCTGGATGGATGGTTGATGATGATGATTGATGTTTTACGACACCACTTTTGTGCACATCGTAGGCTAAATGGGCCGAGCGACCTTCAACGGTAACGAAGCGAAGTCAAAGATGAAACACTCTTCATATATGCCCACGCCGGGATTCGAACACGAGTGGTAGTGATCTGTGGTCCAACACGCTACCGCTAGACCACAATAATGATGCCGCTCGGATAACTGTACCGGATCTAAAAACTACGTTTGTCCTGGTCACGTGGTAGCCGGTAGATGAATGGTCTCATCCGTCGGCTGGCGGCGTCACGCTCAAGCGCACCGAAGGGTTCACCCGTAAAGTGTAATTTACGCGTACCAAGTGCAGAATGAACGGCCAAATGAAGCGTGTCCACATTGGTGGGTTAATGGCAACAACCAAGTACTTGTTAATCATTCACACCGAATCGAGGGACACGACAGCTATTTGTGCCGATCGATATTCGACCCCTTTTAAAGGTGTTACACCGCCAATCAGACAGATTGAACCCCCCCCCCCCCCGAGAAGCTTATCACCGATTGGCTATCGGTGTCGAACTTCAACCAATCCGAAAGCGGAATAAAACGGTTCTCCATCTTGGAAACCCAGATATTAGTAATAAAATATTCAGTATTTACCACAGGGAACCTCCCATTCCAGGGCGGCGTGATAATCTTTTGTTCTGACCAGCTGAATGTTATTTGGAGATAATTTTGAATTTATTTCGCTTACAGCTGACCTGTTTTGTTCGTATTTTTGACAACAACAAACAAAGGATGCAAAACATTGGTAGACGACTGAGAATACACAAGTCGTCTGCCTACCAGGAATGTGAAGAAAGCCCGCCGAAACACGACACCGAGATGGCGAAGCCGTTAAGCACAGTTTCTCGTTTATAGAACACCGATTAATACCAATTTCCCGCAGCAGCCAAGAACCGATCGGGCCGCGGATACCCATGACCTTCCCACCGGTCATTTGGGTCGAGCGAGGTCAGCAGTCCGCGTCAGAGGTCATCTGCCGCTCGCCATCTATCAACGGTCACATCTGACACTAGTAGATGCCTATAGAGCTAACTGGCCGGAGATAAATTACTAATTTATGTAAGACATTACGCATGCTCCACTAATCTAAGCCAGAACAGTGCTGACATCTGTGTTAGATAGTTGGCTGAGACACAGTGCGGTCTATAGGTGGATATATATATATATATATATATATATAAAACACGTGGCTCGGTGTGATAACGGTAGGTGTCAGCACTGGTCAGATGTGTCTTAGAACATAAACATCGGTCGGGGATATAGTAATATGATGAACCTAAAAATATTTACTATGTCAAATATCACTTAATAATTTGATTGATGTGGAATCTGATGACAGTGCGCGCGCGCGCACATACACACACGCGCGTATGTTGATAACGGATTAGAGACACCGCATTTCACACGTGCTCACGTAATATAAAGAACCCACGCTATACACAGATCGCATTATAGTGAAATCACACTATATCTCTACAAACCGACAAACTATAAAGACATCCCACTAAAACAGATCCCACACTAGACAACAGAGAGAGAGAGAGAGGATATTACAGCATACAGACCATACAGTTACCCGAGACATCACAAACTACACTAACCACACATGTCACGGCCACCCACTGCTACCACCCAACACCTAGACCGGGTTATACGGACAAGACATCTTACTACATCAACACCACAGAAACACAGACAAGCTCACATCATTACTACACCATATTATGGGGACAACACATTATAAACACACACACACACACACACACACACACACACACACACACACACACATATATATATATAGGACTGGTGAGACATTACACATGTCTCAGCAAGAAAAGTCGCCACTCTGGATTCAGTCCCCTGAAGAAACGTCCAGAGTTTGAATTCACGGTTCGAGATTCTCTGTGCCTGTGCCTTATTATACACAGCTAAAACACACACACACACACACACACACACACACACTACTGAAGCTATAGCACATAGACACTATCATTACTTGCATGGCTACACTATATAGATATATACCATATTACACATACACCCATAGTATTACACGGACATAGACCACACTACACATACACATATCAAATTACACGGACATAGACCACACTACACATATCAAATTACACAAACATAGACCACACTACACATACACATATCAAATTACACAGACACAGACCACACAACACAGACACCCATCACACACCATATAATCGATGATAAAGAGACACTCATTACACTATACAGACATATACCGCAGTGTACAGACACCCACCAAACTACACAGACACCGACCACACTAAACAGACGTCCACGACACAATACAGAACCATCAAAGTATACAGACACCCACTATACCACACAGACACCGACCACTCTACATAGAAACCCACCACTCTGTACAGCCAGCCACCACTCCATACAGACACCCACCACTCTATACAGACACCCACCACTCTATACAGACACCCACCACTCTATACAGACACCCACCACCTATACAGCCACCCACCACTCTATACAGACACCCACCACTCTATACAGACACCCACCAATCTACACAGACACCCACCACTCTACATAGACACCGATCAGTTTACACATACACCGATCACTATACACAGACACCCACCACTATACACACAGACACCCACCACTATACACAGACACCCGCCACTATGCACAAGACACCGACCACTATACACAGACACCGACCGCTAATCACAGACACCCACCACTATACACATACACCGACCACTATACACATACACCTACCACTATACACAGACACCGACCACTATACACAGACACCCACCACCCTACACAGACACCCCCAGTGAACCCCGATATCTGGTGAGACAGCCAGCCAGCCAGATAGATAGACACATAGATAACTAGACGGATACTGGACAAACAGCTGACTCGCTTTTAGTACGGGCCACGACACGTCCGTCCGTCGGACAGACAGGACGTTCTGAGAGACGACCAGCGGCACCACCGTACGAGCTGTCATCTTGACTGGCAAAAGGTTACCGTTTACGGCCGAGCCATGCATATTCAGGATGCCGGACCGGAGCGAGCCGGAGAAATCATGGGAACGTTCGCTGATTTCCATTTGCGCGACAAAACCAGAACAATATCGCCGATTGTTCGGAGGCCCACGCGACGGTCGGCTCTTGCAGCTAGGAGGTGGTTTTGTCCGCGCGGCCGATTCGACGGCGAGCTGAGAACGCCAGCCTGCAGGTATGAAACACCTCGTCCGGGCCAGATAGATAGGTACAAAGGTGCTAAATTAATTTTAACCGATTACAACCTGCATTCCTGTTGTTTTTCTGCTAATTAACCTTTGCCCGAAGAGCGCCATGTGTCGCCGAGGACAAGCGGGACTCTTGTCCTCTCACTCTCTCTCTCTCTCTCTCTCTCTCTCTGAGACTTGTCCCCCCTCTCTCTCAGAGTCTTGGACTCTCTCTCCATCTCTCTCCTCTCTCTCAGTCCAGGACCTCCCTCTCTCTGTCAGTGTAGGACCCCCTCTCCCTCTCAGATTCTTGGACCCGAGAGAGAAGACGGTTGCATGCTGAGACACCAAACACATGAATGAGTCGGTGAATGAATGAATGAATGAGTGAGCATAGTTTTAACAACATACCGACACACACACACACACACACACACACACACACAGACACCCTATGAGGTGACCTGATGGTGGTAAGAGACAAATCGGTAAAAATTCACTCCTCCATTGTTCCCACATAAATGTATTATGAGGAGAATCGATGTCGCGTTTCTTTGTCTTGAAGTTTATCAGTCTTATTCATCCGGAAGAACTTTCTCTCTCTCTCTCTCTCTCTCTCTCTCTCTCTCTCTGTGTGTGTGTGTGAGTGTCTTCCTTCATACACAAGAGACACACCAGGTCTCTCTTTCTCTCTGTGTATTTCTTCACACACAAGAGCCACACCAGGTGTCTCTCTCTCTCCCTCTCTCTCTCTCTGTGTGTGTGTGTGTGTGTGACAATTTATCAGTTTTTCAATAACCATTCTTTCCCCCTCTCCAAGTCCCCACTTCTAATAATTTTTTCCCTTCTTTCTAATTACGGCCCCCGGGTTCACTATTGGGCATAGATTATTTGAGAGATATTATTTATACGCGAAGAGGGCGGCCGGGCTAGACGTGAGTCTGAAAAGTATTACCATATCCCCCCCTCACACCCCTACACCCCATTAACCCGGGGGTCGTGTGCCGGTGTTTGTGGTCTGACCACAGACAACAGCCCGGCACCGGCCCCATGCCCGAGCCCCGGTAGACATAATGAGCCGAATACCCATGGAGCGAGAGAGAGTCACGGCCAATGCATGCCCAGTCTTCTGTACTCTATACTAAGCACAAAGCCAAGTGGAGCGAATGTCTTCTGTGTGTCAGTAAGAACAGAACGTCCGACGACCGGTGTTCCTCCGTGTGTGTGTGTGTGTGTGTGTCAGCATGCGGCGTGCCGACACTTAAAACCTCGCATGACAACAGACTCCCGGTGCCAGCTGCTGCTGTTGCTGTGTGTGTGTGTCGGGAGGAAGAAGGTTTTTTCTCTGCGCCAACTGAAGCACGGAGTTAAAAAAAACTCGGCACCCGGGCGGCGCTATAAGTGTGGCACACACGACGTGGGCTGCACAGCAACACGCAGATGTTACTCCACGCCTCATCTGCATACAGATGGCGAAAGGCATGAGTACTTCACAGGCAGCCGACACACACACACACACACACACTGATGCTTGTGTAACAAATTAAGACCAGAGAGTGCCGGTTCAACAACCCCATCAAAGGGCGGTCAACTCGCATGGAAACGGGCTCCACTCAACGCCATCCTGGTTCCGGGGAGGAGCCCGATGAAACACTGCCGAGCTCCAACACGCAGCTGGTTTGTCCACCGGGTCAAACGCTCTAAGTACGTCGACTGGCACCGTGTAGCAGCCATAAAACATCCCGCCATTGTCCGTACGACACCCTAAAAAGGCGCGTCAAACTTGAGAAATAATCTCTCCTTTTTTCGGTCATGCCACCGATACGATCACGGTGGGAGACTTCACCGTCCTCGGTTATCAATATTTATTATGACTGATAACTCCTTTGTGATGGTGCTTCAGGACATACAATCAAACCAGCCAGCCAGCTGCTTCGACTCGATTGCGTAAGACACCGCGTTTGTCGTACGAAGGTTTTATCACGTATCGGTCATTCTCTAGTGGGCACGTCAAAGTGTAATAGTTGTCCATTGGTAAGTGTCAAAAGGCGGTAGAATTTATCTTTGGATAACAATAATCCATACGTGTAATAAAATAACGTACCATGTAAGCCAATAACCATGGTTCCCCCATCACACACACACACACACACACACACACACACTCTCTCTAAGACCAAAACAACAACAAAACCGATTGCTTAAATTATAGTAGATAAGAACATATGAAATTCAATTAAAATTATAGAAACTTTGTTTACTCATTAATAACTTACTACTATTTCTGCTATTTCTACTACTACTGTTTCTACTACTACCACTACTACTACTGCTGCTGTTTCTACTACTACCACTACTTCTACTATTACTACTACTTCTACTACTACAACTACTACTACTGCTGTTTCTACTACTACTACTGCTACCAATACTACAACAACTGATTCTGTTTCTACTACTACCACTGCTGTTTCTATTACTACCACTACTTCTACTGATGTTTCTACTACTACTGCTACTGCTGGTGTTTCTACTACTACTACTATTCCTACTACTACTATTACTACTACCACTATCTTTTACTACTATTACTACTGCTTCTCTTTCTATTACTACGACTACTTTTACTATTACTACTACTGCTGTTTCTACCACTACGGTTTCTACTACCACTACTTCTACTACTGCTGTTTCCATTACTACCACTACTTCTACTACTACTACTGCTGCTGTTTCTATTACTACCACTACTTCTACTACTACTACTGCTGCTGTTTCTATTACTACTACTGTTTCTGCTACTACCACTGCTTCTACTACTTCTACTGCTGCTGTTTCTACTAATACCACTATTTCTACTACTATTACTACTGCTGCTGTTTATACTACTACAACTTTTTCTAGTACTGCTGTTCCTACTACCAACACTACTTCTACTGTTTATACTATTACCACTACTGCTACTACTGCTGCTGTTTCTACTACTACTACTACTACTACTACTACTACCACCACTGGGGCGCCTCCGTGGTCTAACTACCTACCACAATATTACTACCACTTGTTTTCTATACTCTAGCAATATACTAATGTTTTTCAGTGCTCCCTTATTCGATTAGAACTCATTACCTTTGGAAGTCGCTCGGCCCATTTAGCCTACCTTGTGCACAAAAGTGGCCGTAAAACATCAATCATCATCATCAATCATCACTACTACCACCACCACCACCACTACTTCTACTGCTGCTGTTTCTACTACTACCACTACTTCTACTACTACTGCTGTTTCTACTACTACCACTACTTCTACTACTACTACTGCTTTTTTCTACTACTACTACTACAACTACTACTAATGTATATTTCAGTGCCTGCCCCAATGTATTCGAATTAGAAGCTCAACATCAGGTATTTAAAATTTACAAAGGTGTATATTATTTATATTTACCAAAGGAACCAACTTCGAACTAGTGGGCTCTAAAGCTCATATTTCGTAAGTTAGACATAGAATCTATGTAATTTGTGGGTGGAAATGTCGTAATAAGTTTGTGTTTGCGCGGATCATTTGGAGCTGGCCACCACATGGCTAATTAATTTTACAGCGGAATATGCACGCAGGCTTAGTGATGTCACGCAGGTAGTGGTGACGTTACACACATAACCGAGAAAAAAAACTATACCAAAACACACAAATGTTGATGACGTCAGATCTGAATTTCTGCGCAGGCGCAATTACAACATCCCGACTTTTTAGACAGACAGACAGACAGACAGACAGACAGACATACAGACAGACAGACAGACAGACAGACAGACAGACAGACAGACAGACAGACAGACAATAATATTTTGTTTTAACACGAATTTCCATTGCAGCTCTGGGTTTTTTTATCACCAAGGAAGAAGCTTATTTGTATGTGTCTTTACTAGGCGACGGCTGGGAAAGGAAGCCCATGAATGTCAATGATCTCACTTTCAATTTTCCGAAATGAGAACGGAAATGAAAACTCAAAGACCACAACACGAAAAGTACCATAAGTCCCGTCCCGCCTGAAAGGTCATACGTTAACATTGATCTTTCACAAGAATCTCATTCCAGATGAAATCAGCGGCTAGTATTCGATTTACGTTGCCGATAAGATTACATTGGACTCTATGCGTTTGTAAGTCTGGCTGAGAACAGAAGCCGGAAAGTTGATCGTAAACAGACGGGCTTGATCCTAAAGGCGAGAGCAAAAATGAACGGAGTCGGCGCATAATGCCTACTGGAATTACCATTACGAACGCGAGCAGATGGTGTTAGCGGTGAGAGTGCTTCAATACGCAGATAGCTCACAATAAGAATTACAATACCCTCGAAACCAACACACATGTCTGTGTGAAACTGAAACGATACGCTCCCTCTACTCTGAAGAGAGAGAGAAAACCAGCGCTCCCCTCTACTGGAGTGATATATATGAGGAAGTTTCAGCTAGATGCAGTTTGCGATAAAAGTAGGACTCTCCTGGCACTGTAGTTATCGTCAGTTAACATCGCAGCACTTACCTAGGCGTCATGATCCGCTGGAAACGGAAGATAATAGTCACAATTCAGAAAAATAAATACAAAAGCTACACAATAACCCAGTTCTTCAGATAAAAAACCAGCTGCTGTTGCACGGCAACCTGTATTGTGATTCCCTCTAATCTCTGATCCATTTCAGCGTTTTATAGAATCTTTTTTTTAAGAACGACTGCATCATGCACGGAATCGGGTAGGCAGTATATCTATAACTAAATTGTCAATCTGGAAATGGCACGCGTTATTAATATTATGCCGCAATAAGAACTCTTATCTTCTGGTAGCTGAGTACAGGATTGTTTTGTTTTTCTTCATGCAAGCGAGTGAACTGCACAAAAATATCAGCAACAATGGTCTATACGGATCTTTCAATAAGCGGAAATATCGCATAACAATCACCATCCCAAACACTCATCCAAACAAAACACAAATCCCACAACAAACCCATTTCATCAATAATACGTGGAGACTTTAACGGATACTTCTTCCTGTGTAGGGGACTCCACGGCCTAACTGGTAGCGCGGATGGTCACAGATCTATACCACCTGGTACCAAACCCCGGTCGGGTTATGTCAGAATGGTGTTTCATCTTTCACTTCGCGTCATTACCCTTGGAGGTCGCTCGGCCCATTAGCCTACCTTTGTGCATATAAGTGGTCGTAAAATTTATATTTTTACATTTTTGGACAGTTTTACTAAGGCTTAGATTCCATATACGCGGTATCCGGCATGCGTGATGCGGTATCCGGCATGCGATTTGTGTGATTCCATATGTACGTGCGTTCCCATACGTTTTCAGTCTGTCTTGCTAAAACTATACAACAGAAATACAGATAGCAAAAAAACAAACAAAACAGGTGTGTGTGTTTGTGTAGAGGGGGGTCATTTACTCCCCCCAAAACAGATTTTACACATTATAGATCTAAATCCAAAAATATACTTATAAAATTATTATTAAAACTATATCTTGTTGTTACAGCCATACAATGCTTATTCAGCAATATGCTGAATTTTGAACTACAATTTGATGTGGAGAAATTAGAAGAATACTTCAGGTCAATTTGTTCGGGAAACACCTGCACCTGACGTCAAATTCTGGATTCCCCCGTCCGGTTTTAATTTTTTGCCGTATCCGCATCGGTACGCAGCCGCAGGACAAATCGCATACCGCATTCGGACATATCGAATCGAGCACGTCTGTTTACATGCTGTTCCATTTTTGCCGTATCCGCATGCCGCATCCTGCGTATATGGAATCTCAGCTTTAAACCGCGATTCTATATTCGCGGTATAAGCGAATGGGTATGCGACATTGTAATATCCATGCGTTTCAGTACACCCCCACCTTCTGACCAAATTTTCTTGGGAAAGCCGCCCTGGATTGACCGAAATCCGCCCGAACATACCGATGTGTATGTATGTCGGGCCAGGTAACCGCCTTCCCACTGCGAGACTAACGCAAATATTCCGCTTACTGCTAACAGTAGCCCCCATAAGACCAACCAACCAACCAAGGGCTAACCGGCGATTCCCAATTGCCGGACGGCTCCCCGCTGACACATTATCGACCATCATAAAACAATAGATAACCTCGGAGAGATAATGCGCCGCCGTATTACACTGACACGGACACAAAAGGGCCGAGCTCGGTTTACATCTGCTAGACAGTTTCACGGCTGGGCCGATACTCAACAACGATCACCGCCGAACTCGACGATTATGGCAGAAAGATGACTTATACACAATGAGGTGACCCTGAACTGGGCCATGTCGCGCAGTACATCGGGGACGAACACCCCCCCCCCCAACCGACCAATCACCGTCAACGGCTGTTACGTCTGTCGAGCTTCATCCCCGCCGTTAATTGATCGCCTTCGGCAGGTACCCGGATTGTGCCAGTTTTTTGGGTGGGATTCATAAACGCTGACGCCGGTTTAAGAGTACAAAAAGACGTCTCCGATAGGTAGACACGTGGAAGACGGTGCGCGGTGACGTGGTGGGCCGACGGTGATTAGGGCATGACGTACTGAAAACCGGCAACAACCGATCATCTGGCCTCCTCAACTGACACAACATCAACAACACAGCCGATGCTGGGTGGCGCTGTGGAGTGAGTGCCCCGTGGCCAATCGGAGGTTTGGAACGAGACCAACAATAGAATGGAGGGAAGAGTGAGAGACAGACAGAGAGAGAGAGAAAAAAACATGTGTTTTAATTGTCTTCGTTTACGGGTATTTAATCCGAACACAATGGCCATCATATCGGAGCCAGATGCACACCGGGTAACCCCGTCCGACTGGCAGCTGTATCCAACCAACGTCTATAGAGCCAGAAGCGTGACCGCTTGCTTCGCTAACGATCCGTCTACGAAGTCACGTTAGCAATATTAATAGCAAAAAATAATAATAATAATAATAATAATATGAAGAATACTAAATTAGATTTCCATACGGCGCGTCAACCGATATATACTTGTATGCCATACCTGTTGCTCTGGGGCATTTCACACGGCAAAAACAAAGTGAACCGTGTAAAAACAAACACTTCCCGAGTGGTAAGCGGACGACGAGCACGTCTATATGCGGACGCGGGACATTCCAGCCGCTAACACGTGATCCGGCTTAACGCCGACAAGAACTCTTTTCCGCATTAAACCCAAATTGGCCAACGACTCGTGGTACCTGAAGCAGAAACCTGAAAACATTCTTCACCTCTAACGCGGACGCGTTTCTCACAGCCGTAACCCCCCCCCACCCCACCCCACTCAGACTTGGCCCACTTTTCATATTTAATATCTGATCCACGAGAGCGATTGAGATAGAGAGCCAAAATCTTTCTGGAATGGAATCTTCGGATTACGTTCGCCGCTAAATCCAGCCGGAGAGGTTCAAGGACGCTTTTCGGCGCCCACCGACCAACGCCGCAAATCCCTGTGAGAAAGTGACTATATAATATCGGCAAAATGTGCCCCAAGTGTACTTGCACAGCAAGGCAGCCCAGTTGAGGAATGTGCCCAGAACCTAGAGTAATCTCAGTCCACCGGCGACGGGAAGGCGGGGGGGGGGGGAGAACATAGAATTAAGGAAACAATTACCTGACAAATCTACCACAATAAGTACCTCTTTTTTAATCATACCGCTCACGACATGGGCCCATGCAGAGCAAGACGGGAGAGATACAATGCCGACTTAACCATTTGGGAGAGCCCGCTTTAGAGAGAACGCGATAAGGAACGGGCATGCTGGAATGTCATCGGGCAGCGGCACCACCAGCGGCTGCAGCTAGTGGCGTAGGCAGCTCGGCGGGCCGCGGGGTTTAAAGCGGCTACCAGTTTAGTTTAAGCGAGTGTTTGATGAATTCGAACGGCTTTAAGTCGGGGATCACTTCAAAGGGCTTAATAAACGATAACTAGAAATGAGTAACATCGGGGGGTTGATGGTGTGGGTGGTTAGGTGGGTGAGGCAGTACCCGGGGAAGTGGATGGAACGCGGAAAGGCTGAAAAGGGAGCGATATAACATCGGTTCAGATTATATTAGCGCAAACAAACCGATCGACGGAAGTTATGCCCGGACCTGGCAACACCCGAGGACTCGTAGATAATCAGCCGAAGGGCTTATAAATAACTACCTAACAATACGTAAAAAAACGAAACTCGGATGAAGGAAATCGATAGCAGCTCTACTACATCAAACGCCTCGCTGATATCAACGAACTCGGTAATCTGATGTGAACAATAGGTCCGTTGGAATGTCTCGTTGTTGTTCAAACATTTATTCGTATTGGACCAGTCAATGCTATCGGCGCAGTCGAGATATAGGCGACAACGCGGTAAAAATGGCACCCGGAGGACCTGTATGAGAAGATCACCTGTGCTAAGTGACCACAGTGTCGCTGGGTCGCCACCTTTCCCACAAGGGTTTCTTAGCGCACGTTGTTTGGTATATACCTTGCAATTATCAAATTTTCCATAAAACAATGGTGCTTGTGATGCTTCCATGTGCGCAATCGCGTGACCACATAGGTGTATGTGCGCGCGCGAGGAAGTGTATATGCATGTGTATGTGTGTGTATTGGGGGGGGGGGGGGATTACGCATGTGCGTGACATAGCACCGACCTTAAGCTGGGAGGGAAATTCGGTCACTTCGAGGGCCCCAAAAACATATACAACTAATACGATTAACCAAAATGCCAGAGGTCAAGTGCCGGGGTCCAGTTGGTCCCCACACAACCAAGACGAGCCCCGTGTCACACAGACCACCAATAACACGCCCAGGAGAGATCAGACCCCATCGTTCTCATGTCTCCGACATGGAAGCCATTTCCGTGATAAATGTCTTCCCACGGGCAGTTCGCAGACAAAGAACGCCAGCGACATAATTCTCGGGAGAACCTTCCACAAAGCGGCACATTTTACGCACTAACTTTCACCTGTTGGACGAGCGCCTTCGGCCAGAGAGCGCCAAGAACGAGATTAATATCGCCTTCTATTGACTCTGATGGTCTTAGTAACGCGACCCAGAACGGCGTTAGCTTAGGTTAATCAGTAAATGGCCACTGGCCAGCGGTATAAATCACCGGTCAGCGGTCACTGGTCTCTTCTGGTCTCAAAGCTGGGCCGGTGAGAGGTCACAACCGTGGCAAGTAACTGCTGCTGTGTCCAGCCAGTCAACAAACCAGCCCCCCCCCCAGTCAACCAGCTTTGACTTCCAGTCAATCAATGAAATAGTGAATCCAGTTAGTTTGTGGGTGAGGTGAGTCAGCCTCAGTTCTGATTCTGTAGTTAGCCAACCTCGCTGTTAAGACAGCCATTCAGTCAGTGTCTGGCAGCCAGCCAGCCAGCGAGCCCGGCAGCCTGACCATCGAGCCAGCCAGCTGACCAGCCAGCAGCCCGACCAATCGACCAGCCCGTCGAACCATTTAGCTGGGCACTGATAGACAATCGCAGAGCCTTAGACACTGTGTCCACAGCTTCGGGGCTCTGAGTACACTTATCAGATATAACACACACACACACACACACACACACACACAGACACACACACAATCACCCACACAAAGGGCCCGGTCAACTCTAACCTTGGTCTTATCGTCTAGACTGAATGCTGTGAATGGTCGAACTCCCGGTGATGTGTTCTAATTAAGTGGACATTTAAAGCTCTCTGACCGTCCTCGGCCACAAGACGCCCAACTCTCTGGGTAACCATCAACACAGAATCATGACACTTCTGATTTAGCTGTAACTGTGTATGCTGGCGACAGGAATTTACCTTCGAGTTGGTGCACTTTGGACAGAGAGAGAGAGAGAGATTCTGTGAAGAGGTTTTCTCGAAAATATAGCCGCCATCGCGGGTTACAGTTGTAGCGAGTGGTACTAGTAATAGTAGCTGCCAATAATAGGAGTTAGACGATGATGTTCTGAGAATTTGGAAAATGCTGAACTAGCTTTAATATGACGGAGACCGCTGTCTGTCTGTCTATCTGTCCGTCGGCTTCTTTTTCTTCTTCTCTTCAGAGCTTACACCATCAAGACTGTATAAACCCTGTGTGTCAAGGTGTGACGTGCTTATGGCCCAAGTTCGCTCGGTGTGTGTGTGTGTGTGTGTGTAGAGAGAGAGAGAGAGAGAGAGAGACAGAGAGAAAAAAGCCAATAAGGCATCCACACAAAATCTGTCACACTGCATATGGATGCTTCATCCACCACTGCCGTTTCAATTCCCATTTCCAGAATGGTAACATTTCATCTTAAGACGGGAAATGCTCCATCAGGCTCTGTTTTACGCGGGCTTGCGCATGCGTACATGAAGGAAGATACTCAACTGGAGAGAGAGAGATCGGATCAAAATCAACCGATATCAGCCATAATCTTACGTCAACTAATCCCGTCAGGGGTATTGATGGAGATGGGACCGTTTCGGCCGCCCAAAACAAATCAATCACCTTTCGGCGGCGCGGGTCGCGACCTCTCGGCGGCGAATTTGCGCTGCCGTCCAACCGGTTGACTGTTATCTGGAGCGTGAGGGAGGGCCGGCTCGCTGTGCGGTAATGAAGACCATTAATGGAGACAGTTGTGCCAGGCATTGACACGGCTAGCCCAGCACCTCCATGTTATCGCATCATTACTTTGATATCAACTATACCGAGCCCATCTCATGGCCTCTGTAATTATCTGCCGGGCTTCGGCTGTTCTTTTCTCGCTCGTCTATGTGGGGTCTACGCCGAATAACGCCGGCAACTACCCCCCCCCACCACCTCTCTGCCCCGACCCACCCACCCACAAACCCACGACGACACGACACGACTGGCTCTCTACCAAGCCCCATGTGCTTATGGCCCAAGATTTATCGGCGACCATTGTCGACCTATAACTGGAGCCATACGTTTCGTGCAGTCGACGAAAACCTAATACACCCGAGCGGTGATGAGACGGGGGGTATATTACTGAACGAGGGGTGGGAGGGGATCCCGTCAACACACACACACACACACACACACACACACACACACACACAGACAGACACAGAGAGAGAGAGAGAGAGAGAGCTCATAATAAAACGATATTATGGACGTAAAATGACCCCAACTCCATGTGGAGTGACTTCAATAGCTGATATTTATTGATAAGTTTATCATTCAAAACCAGTTCCGCCGTTCTAAGGTCCGCTGTAGTCCAGTTAGAGGTAAGTGTTTTACGCTCAAACTCGCTCCTTCGAACCCAAAATTTGAACCGGTACAAATTCTAAACATCCCTATATTTGTCACTGGCGGAAGCGAGCAATGGTTATCAAATGGTCGGACGGGACTGTTGACGGTCTATTCGGGTAGCAACTAAATCGGGTTCTACTGTAATAAAAAACGGGATTGGCACATACAATGGCGGTGTCGGAATTATCTGATCCCGTAATGAAACACTAAGGTCATCAAATGTACAGAAAGACACAATATAAGAAATGATTTACCCCTGCCCCATTCCACCATAACCACCCAGAAGGGACAATTCATCCTCTACAAGGCTTCGAAACCATATATACTAGTGACAAGATGATCGAGGTTCTACTTTTTGGCTCCTGCAATCGTAGCACCCAGAAGACCCTACCCCACAATTTCCCGTTTCTTGTGCCTCCATGTTAGGCTGTATAACGGACGGGTGTAGGACAGTTGCTCACCGGACAGTTGCTCACCAAGCAAATGAAAAAGTGGACACTTGCTCACCAGTGAATTTTTAATCAGAGAAAAAATGCACATAATTATATTAACCAATTAAAATAAAAGAATCTCTGAACTTTAATTCACTAATAATTGGTAATATTCATCCCAATAATTATATAGGTAATATGATACTAAGAAATATATTTCTGAATTAAAAATCCTTGTCCACTTTTTCATTTGCTGTCCGGGTGAGCAACTGTCCGTACTCCATAACGGACACTAGCTTCTGTCCCTGGATCGAGAGGTTAACTGTGATCACGTAACCAGGTATTGGGACCCCGACGAAAGCAAGCCTTCTTCCAATGCTACTCGATGGCGCAAGTTTGTATCCCATTTACGCCGAACCAGGACGACCGCCTCTGACCCGGCGTTTGCACGAGACTCGACATCTAGGCTAATCGAATTAGAAGGCGATATTAAAATACGAACACGTCCGCTTCCGAAGCCCCCCGCGACGACCGAGCTGCCCAAGAGAGTCGGACACCCATAGGGACGAAATAGGAATAATAATAAGTAAAGATTAATAACTATAAATAGTGAACGTATCAATGACCTGAAACAGTAAGAACTTTGTCAATACTGTACTCTGACCGTGTACATCTTGTACCAAGGATAGGATCAATCCTTCTGTCTCCGGTCTAGATACACAACGCATCAACAGTTTCTCCGGGTGGCTGAGCCTGTTGCGTCATTATGTCGGGTAAATCAGCGGCAACCCTCGTGACAAAAAATCTAACAACAAACCTAACAACAAACCTAACAAAACTGCTAACACACCGAAGGGACGGACGCTAAATCTGTAACATAACACGTTATATAATGGATGCTGTTACACCGGGGCCATGCATTGTTTAGCGGAAATCACGTAATACACGTCCGCCCCGGTCACCACACACACACACACGCGCGCGCGCGCACACACACACAACACACACTTTGGCCTAACTTGTAGCGCGGTTGGCCACATATTTATAGCACCTGGGTTCAAATCCCTGCAGGGCTATGTCAGAAGGGTGTTTCATCTTTCACTTCGCCTCATTATCTTTGTGTACAAAAGTGGGCGCAAAACAGCAACATTTCACACACACACACACACACACACACACCATCCCACAGCGTCATCACTAGCTGGGTACTGTAACCAACGGGTTGGGATATACCGGTCAAACTCGGATCACGTGCTTCCGGTTCCGTGTTTACGTCACCACCAGAGGCGGATCTTTGGTTTGTGCGTTGTTTTCCGACTGAACGGACGATATCCAAATACGGCTGACGTCATCATTCCCGACTAAGAGAGAAAGCGGCTACATTTGTTTGCCAAGTCGCGTTAGAAAGGGTGAAGGGGTCAGTCTAGGATAAACCGGCCGAATACGGGTCAGCTGGGTCACGTAGGTCACCCGGCCGTTTAGCGGCGAGGCCGGGCCGGAGATAATAAACTTTCTAATGTCACAAATTACAAGCGGGCCGAGGACAATACAATAGATACGGGGAGATAACGGATCGTCGTCGGCCCGATGTCATCAACAATAGGAAGGAAGATGACATCCGAAATGGACGGCTACATCCAAAACGGGTCATCAGACAGACACCAGCAAATAAAACACGATCTAAAAGGGCACAAAGGCCAACATCATCTAGACTGGTCATCCTCTCTGTCTTCGTACAGCCGGACAAAAGTGGCACAAAACGCCTTCTCCGGCGGACAAAGGGACCGGGTGATATCTCTGGTTGTATCTTAACAAGGGACCACCTAGATCTTGAGATCCCGTGGTTGATCGTCTGCCGTCGCGCGGAAGGCGGGCGCGTTTAGGCCGACATCCGATCGACATTTACGCGATCGCCTTTCACCGGATTCGTCCATTCGTGACCGAGCGTCCATTGAGCGGCGGAGAAGAAGCGTCGCCATTAACCGTAGCGGCACCTCCTGACATCTGGCACTGATTTCCCTCGAGCACCGGGGTCAACTACGAGGAAACGAGAGAGCGAAAGGTCGGGGACGACGTCGGAACTACAAACCGACGAGGTGGAGATGAATGAAAATGCTCCCTAATTATCTGAACCGGGGAAAAAAACTGTACCCAGAGAGAGAGAGAGAGAAATAAAACACACCAACAACAACAGGCACACAGGAAGTGAGAGAAACGACGAGAAAAATAAATAAAAGCAAAAAGGTCGCAGAAAGGGTCCTTTATTCGACGTTAACATTCACCTATGCGAGGTCAAATTAAAACTCGAGCGAAATGGCGCTTAATAAGTAACTGGTCAACATCTGGTTGGCATTTGGAGGGCCGCCCCTACACCCCCCCCCCTCACCCACACATGCAAATGACGGCATAATTATTTTGTATAATATAATGAGCTAAGTTTTAATTGGATGTTTTGTCCCGAGTTGTTCTACCAGAAGCTGCGAACAATAAGGCCGGACGAAGACAATGAAACGTTTGGCCTTCAGAGGGTCACATCTTGTTCTGCAATTACAAAACAATTTCGGGAAAGGTGTTCGCGAAATGAGCGGCTTCTCGAAATGGGATCTCTTTGTTTCCGATGTACAGAGGTAATATTCTGATGTTACACATTTCACATTATACGCGAAGTGTGTAGAACAGTGATAGTTTCCAATTAATTTACTAATTTTATTATATAGGTCAAACCAGCGACGCTAATCTACAAAGACTTTACATTTCAATTACGGTTAAGAGCCTCTGAAATATTCTATCACGGTTTATGAATTTGTACATCATGGTAAGAGCATCAATTGCCTGGAACTCATATGGAGTATTCTAGAACTGAAATTAGATATAACAATTCTCTGATAGTAATGATTCTAAAAAAGAAGATATTAGTCTTGGGATGATGATGATGACTGATGTTTTACGGCCACTTCTGTGCACATGGTAGGCAAAATGGACCGAGCGACCTCCAACGGTAATGAAGCGAAGTCAAAGATGAAACACCCTTCGGATATGCCCACGCCGAGATTCGAACTCAGGTGAGTGATCTGTGGTCCAACGCGCTACCAACTAGCCCACAGAAGCGCCCCTAGTATTGGGAGTGATCATCTGAAGAAGTGATGTGCGGGCTAAAGAATACTCTCCTAGTTGTCAAATGATACCATGTACTGCTAGACCTTGGAACACCAAATCTGTTCTATGGGTATCCTGAACCGGTCAACTTTCTGGGAAACGGTTTCCCGGGGGCCTTGCTAACAAAAGATTTGTTAATCTAATTGTGCGTGTGCGTGTGTGTGTGTGTGGGGGGGGGGGTCAGAGGGGTGTAGGACAGTTGCTCATCCGGACAGTTGCTCACCAGACAGATGTTCACCTGGACACTTGCTCACCAAGCAAATGAAAAAGTGGACACTTGCTCACCGGTGAATTTTTAATGAGAAAAAATGCACATAATTATATTAGTCAAATAAAATTAAAGAATCTCTGAACTTTAATTCCCTAATAATTGGTAATTTCCAAACCAATAATTATATAGGTAATAGGATACTAACAAATATATTTCTGAATTAAAAATCGTTTAATTGTTTTTATTTGTTTTCAATAAAATTTCACTGGTGAGCGAGTGTCCACTTTTTCATTTGCTTGGTGAGCAAGTGTCCAGGTGAGCAACTGTCCGGTGAGCAACTGTCCAGGTGAGCAACTGTCGGTACTCCACAGATTGCACGGCCATGTTGGCCAGGATGACCTCTCTATATGGAAACTGATATAAACCCCACAAGCAGAGTGTACTCATGTCACTGGAGTCCTCATTCAAGATCATTGTGATATTAGACCGAAGATAAAACAAGAAAGATATACACAGAATCCCTCCAAAAATCTATGAAAATTGATATTCAGGAATAACATCCATCCCTGAGTTTGTTGTTAGTTTATCCCATAAACTTTGAGTTGGTCAGCCTAATATGTCAATTTGATCATTGAAGATTTCGTGTTTTAAATTAATTAATTAAGAAATGTCAATAACTGAAAATGTTTTTAAATATTCATCCTCAGCTAAGAAATATAAATAACTGTAAATAAACTAGTCCGACATCCGGGTAATTTTTTATTTCATACATTGGCCGAAACGCCCTACCTTGAAAAAATAGTTGGGCAAAATGTCTTGGGCCAAAACGTCCTTTGGCCAAAACGTCCACCAACCATAATCTACTAGGCCTATATTCGTATATTTAACATTTGTACACTTATTGTTTATGGCAATTTTTAAGGTTATATAATGTTATCAACATTTGTGTTTTAATGTAAAATCACACAACGTTAATGGCTCTCTCAAATACTGCTATAATAATAATAATAATAATAATGTATATTTAATAAAGCGCCCTTACTAGCAGGAGCCATTCAAAGGCGCTGTACAAATAATATGTAATTTAATAATACCCCAAATAATGTCTGTAAAAACCCTGTAATGATTTAAAAGATAATAATTATTTATCTGTGAAAGCGACCTTAAATAGTATTCACCGAAAAGGGTCACACAATGATAAATCTATCAATGAGAGAGAGCCCGTGTATATCTGAGTCAGCAGCCGATCATCAGAAAGTCACTGCAGAATCTCAAGTTGAGTCAGACAGATTTCCAAAACATGCATGATGGTTCTAGTTATGCTGTTTTTGTGTGTTTATTGTAGCACCATCCCACTTCTGGAACAGGGTAAACGTACACCATCTCTCAATAGGTTTAAGCCCGTTCTATATTAAGATTCACCTGCTGAATAATACTCTTTACTGAAGATTACTAGCAAAGTGTCAGGTATACATATTGGGTGTATTATACAGTAAATTGTCATGAATAGCCCCTGATGATATGGGTGACATACTGAATCTACATTAAGTAAAATAATAATAGTAATAATAATTATTTTCAGCTATCATTTACAGGTACGTAATCTAACCATCTCGTGAGCAAACTATTGAACATTTCCCAAACATCCCAATGACTGACATCAGGAAGATCAAGCTGGAACAATGGACAAATGTAATCAGAGATAACAAACTATATATATATATTTATATATATATATATATATATCAGTTTTCTTCACTTTCGCACATTCATGTCCAATAAAAGTTTAACCGTTTAATAATCACTTTATCACATTTAAGAAATCCATGTTTGATAAGTTGAATCATGAATCTCACACACTGATAAAAAAAACGAAGGTGTCACAAAAAATATTAATAATCAAAGTGTGTAAGTTATAAAAAGATTTTAGTAATTGATGACAGAATTATAAATTGTAAGTAAAACTATAACTGTGACACTATGTTATCCTGATATTGTAAAGAATGAAATTCGAATAAAAGTATTTTCAAGTTCAATGCTGGCCAATACTATTAATAATGGTATTATACATGTGAACATTATGATAATTAATATTACAAAAACACTTCTCGTTATGATGGCATGGGATTCTATATATTAGAAAGGTTACATTATGATAGTTAATCTATTAATCAATCACAGTTCAAGCAAGATTAGGAAATAAAAGACCAGTGAATCCACTACTGAAATGATCAGTCACATCTAGTTAGCTCCACAATTTTGACATTAATATAATACTGCAGCAATAAACTGATTTGCTTACACAAACTCATGAAAATATCATTGTATAAGCTGATACCGAAAACCCTCAGCTTACCGGTATTGACCAATAATTTTATTATCCACAATACTGATTCCTGAATTTGTGTCTTGAATCCTATAATCCTTTACCCCTCCCACTCTTTCTTTAAGCGGCAAAAAGTCACTAATTTTCGGCGTTTAGAATATTGAAATAAAACACACTGGACTAATTGTAATATTTGTGGTCAAGTTGATTTCTGCATATGTCTTTGGTTAGGAATTGGAACGATCCAAAATAATTAGCTCTTTCCCCAAAAGCTCGGAGACAGTATGATTTAGCTCAGTCTGATCTGGGAGCAGGCCATAGACAGATCCGGCTATGACTGCGACACCAAGTGGAAATTGACCGAAGCTCGATGTTAGGTTAGAAAACTATGACTCACAATGAGAAATCTCAGATTATAAGGGAAATGACCATTGCATGTTTATTTGACAGCGAAAGCAAATGAACATTTTGTTCCAATCAATCTTGGATATTTCCTAGACCTAACTGTGTTATATTTCCCCCGTGTTTACATTCAATATTAAACACGTGCAATGTATCAGCCAGCCCATTTACATATAGCTGTATAAAGGCCCAGTTTGTTAAGCCGTGATCCTGTCTAATTTCGCCCAGTGACTCGATGTAGGCAGCAGCAGTGTCATGTGATACTGAATATTCATAGCTTTCACACAACTGCCACGCTGACGGTGTTGTTTCTTCAGTAGGATTGTTTATGTTTTCATCGCCGCAAATTTTAGAATAAAATACACTATTCTTTTGACACGTGTGAAAGAAATATAAAAGAGCCACATCTCTAGTTTATATTATTTATGTCCTGAATAAATAAAATACTTGATTCGTCGCTTAATTTACGAAAAATAATGTGCCTGTTGCACTTTTGACCAAAAAGATGGCAGGATCCGATTTGTTGTTTTACAATCACCTTCACTGAGATCGTATTTTAGGGGACTCATTATATATACCTGTATATCAAATCATGCTATCTACATTCAGAATAGATTCATGTATCCAAATATGTGAGTTTGTTCTAGATTGGCCATGCCCCTGGTTCAGTCTGAGTGTTGAAATACATCTTGTTTCAAACGTCTTCTGACCTGACAACCCCCTCGCCCGGGGATCCAAATGCGCATGCCTAGCGGAACTGGTCTATTCGATGATAAGTGATTGGATTACACAAAAAAACAACCAACACAAGGCACATCGCCATTCTGCTACCAAATAGCCACAACACTCAGTCATACATATAGAGCCTACCTTCAAGATCGACATGAACTTGTTCCACGCGAATGTAGTCATGGTTACCTTCCATAAATATGCGCCCATCGTTAGCAATGTGTGTTGCCGATATCTGACTGATGCTTCCCTTATCATCCGTCACCTCGCCCAGTACGGAGAAGTCACTAGGCTTGATGGTTATAAGATTACTGACGCAGTTCTTTGAGTGTTCCTGTAAAACACGAAGAGAAACAATAACCCACAAAGCGTCACTGGCGTAGCTCTAAATATTTAGCTGAGCAGTAATCGATATACCTATTATTAACAAGATGAATGATATTGGTCAACCACGTGAGAAATTTAACCACATACAAAAAGATAATTTTTCCAAATCAAATGTTTTCTCTCTCTAAACTTACAGTAGGTATATTCCGAAGTTGTATTTCTTGAAATAATACCGCAATTGAAATAATTATGATAAAAAATACACTGTTGGTAAAAAGATCTCTCTTCAGTTTATAGGAGAGTTCAATCACCCGTATACAATTATAGATATAGTGTATATCGTCTCTATGTTATATTAGACATTAAATTACCAGGTGGATAAAACTTTAAAATCTCTCCCTTTCTCGCTGTCTATCTAACTATCTATCTTTATCTATCTATTACGACAGCAAACGATGTAATTGTTCAATGTTTATCCTACGGTAGACACCAACTGACCTGGATACCCCTGTCATGTTTGGCGATAATTATTCTGAACACATATACCGCAGGGGTCGAAATAACGGTAGTCCGAGGACTAACAGAAAGTTTGGTTGGACTACTGATGCCTGGGTCCGCCATAGCTCAATGGGTTACCACTGAATACTGGAATAATTATAAGTTTCGAAAACGACCCCTACTTACCAAAATATAATGACGGTTAATGGTCAAATTTTGGAGCGGTTTATCGAAGCGAATTAATTACACTTTACACCAGTTTATTGTTGATAGTTGTTATTGAATATTATTATCACATAGAAAGTAGGATAGTATTGCCTTATTGATGACAATAAGCCATGTGATGATGATTTCGTTACTTCCCGCTGTTTAATCTGCATCCTTTGATGGTAGAGTTGAAAAACTCACCTGATACTTAGCAGCCCTCACGGCATTGTTCAAATTATTTTGCCAAACATTGGAGCTATTTGTAGACTACCAGATATCTCTAAGGACTACCACATTTTCCAGCCAGGTAGTCCTGCTGACCACAATAAGTTTATTGAGTTATTTCTACCCCAGTACAGAGATCGCCTATTAATCACTTTCTGTGTTTGTTAGGAAAAATACCACAATACAAGGAAATTCCTGAATGATAAAGTGGTTTGAAATTATTGACCAAGTTCAAAATGATTGAAATCTGTTATTTGTGTGATTGAGTGGGCTGTGTCATAAATTAATTTCAAAACATGTTCATATGTTCAAGTTTTCAGGTATTGATTCAAAATATATACCATGTAATATATATATATATATCTTTTTACTATGATCAGCTGGTTGAGTTAGATACAAATAATGTACAGTTTGGCAGCTTCCCTCACAGTGAACGTCAATATTTATAATAAAATTGCACTGAAGCAGTCAACGTTTTATAACAGCAAGTTGTGTGTCAAATACTGATACAAGTTTTTTGTAAATAGCATATGTTGGCCAACTGTTTCTTTCAATTTTGGCGTAGTGAAAGTTCAAAATCACAAAATCTCTCTACAATCACACTGATGACATAGGTAAAACTTATATACTATGGAATATTTCATGTTCATGGTGCCAAAAAGGTTTACAAACACTATATAAAAAAGTCTTCAAAAATAGTATTCAAGAATTCACTTACTTCTAGCTGATTTTCAGATCTGAAGACGGAGCCACATTTACCGCAGACTATCTTGGCATCGGCATGTTTGCGGTCTATGTGTTTACGGATGTCTGTGAATGTATATCCATAGAAGTCACAAACGCCACACTTATAGTCTCTTTGACCTTTATGTCTGAAATACATGAACTCAACTGTTAAAAACATGATACAGAATTCACACACGATCACTCGGCAGCTTAGGGACTGGTGAGACATTACAAAACGTCCAGAGTTTGAATTCATGGTTCGAGATTCTCTGTGCCTTATTATACACAGCTAACACACACACACACACACACACACACACACACACATCTAAATGCTTGAGTGCAGAGATGATAAATTCACTCAAGGTGTACTGACGCAGTTTAAACAAAGCATAATGATCATGGGTACCTCATCCACAACTGTATGTCAAATTAGCCCCAGCACTAGATATATTTTAAATCCTCTCAAAGTCAAATTATGCATTTCCAAAGTCAGATTTGTAAATATTAATGGAGTTTAGAATCTTACTCCTTTTTCGGACCAATGATCACAGCTGTACTGATATACACTCGCATCCTAATAAAAACGATTGCTATGTTTACCGTTTTAAATGTAGTTCCTTATTCTTCATATGCCTGAAGAATTTGCCGCATACTTCACAAGCATATTTTGGGTCATTGTGTATCACAACGTGTTTTGTCACATCAGAGCGTTCACATCCTCTGAAAATAATCAAACAACAGCCATAATAACTAGGCCCAGTGGGAAATGACGGTCAACTTAATAATCGTCACACACACACACACAAACGCACACACACACACAGCCCATGTACAAAACTAGACTCTACCTGTAGTCACAGAATGGACACTTATATGGCTTCTCTGGATCATGTATCCGGGTGTGACGTTTTAAGTGTGCTTTCCGTGTGAACTTCTTGCTACAGATGGTGCACTCAAATAATACTTCAGCTGGCATGTGGACCATTTTGATGTGCATCTTTAGTATGTAGCGATCCTGAAACAATTAGAGTCCTCTACCATTTAATGTTAAGTCTCACTTGTATATATATATAGGTCTGTGTAAGTATAGTTTTATAGAGGTGTAGATTTGTGTATGTGCATATTATGTTTGTATATGTGTGTATTATGTTTGTGTATGTTTATGTTTGTATGTGTATATTTATACATGAATAGATTTATGGAGGTATAGGTATGTATGTTTGCATGTATGTATGTATATATGTATGTCTGTCTGTCTGTATGTATGTATACAGACATGCATGTATGTATGTATACTATACAAAAACACACAACATACACATTAATGTTTTAGTTTTGCTGCTATAATAAATTGACAATGGAGAAATTATATTAATTATCTCATATAAACTCTTACTGATTTAGAGGGCCAAAAAAAAGTACTTTAACTAGTAAAATAAACTGTGACAAATACTTAATCTTGGCATTGTGTACTTTATGCCGAGGCCTCATATTATTGCAAGTACACATCATCAATTGCTAACCTCAAACATCTAAAGTTACTACATATCAAAGAACTGCAATGGAAAGCTTTGTCATTGATATTAGTACTCAAATTAAGTCTTGTTATATGCCAATCTATTGACTGAATTAGAAATACTTCATGTGATAAATGTACATTAATTTCTCATGACAAATAACAAACACAAGAATTAAAAATGTAAATCTAAATGTTGATGTTTTTTACGGCCGCTTTTGTACACAAGGTAGGCCAAGTGGGTCGAGCGACCTCCAAGGGTATAATGAGGTGAAGTGAAAGATGAAACATCCTTCTGACATAACCTAGCTTGGGTTCGAACTCAGGTACTATAGCTCTGCGGCTAACTGCACTACCAATTAGGCCATGGAGGTTCCCCTCACAAACAAGAAGAGTGAACAGATAGTTTTAGAAGAGCTTTTGGAATGAAAATATACATTTCACTTGAATTGTAATTTTAAAATCTATTATTATTATTATTATTGGTGCTCTAGTTACCTTGTATGTTTTTCCACAAAGCTGACATCTACAGCCTTTAGAATTATGTCTCATCATGTGACGCTTAACGACATAGGCGTGTTCAGCTCTAAAGTTACAAACAGCGCAGACGTTCTTTGGGTGCACCTTCTAAAATTACAACAAACGCGCTGCACTCAGTAAAAGAAACATGATTACCTGTACATCCCGACAGCTATATCATAAAGAGCTTAAAAATCGGACAACTTTCACAACTCAACCATAAACTGGGTGGGGAACTCCTACCTTGTAGTGTTCGTTTAAACCCTTTTCATCAAAACTGCTAAAATTACAACATTTACACTTGAAGATCTCCCCTTCATGTACGACCGATAAGTGCTCCTGATACTGCTGCATGTAGTAGGACTGGAAGTTACATTTTTCACACTTCAACTTCTCAAGATCACTTTCCGTCTGTTTCAAACCTGAAAAATATTGCAGCCAGAAGCATATCAGTCTTGGCAGTTAAAATCATGTATTGTGCCAAACTGAAAGTAATCTGATGGGAAATGTCTGTACAACACACACACACACACACACACACACACACACACACACACACAAATGGATGGTATTCATAAGGAGCTACACACCAAATTATACACAATTGGGCTGTCAGCCTTTTTTATTCTTCAAAAGCAGTCACACTGCATAAGGTTGAGGGATGTGATCACAACCTTGCATCTTGTGATGTAAATATCGCAGTTTGCCAGTTAACAGCATTTTAATACAGCAAACATTATGTAATCATATAGAGACTTGATTCAACACAGAGAAAAACCATTGACGTTATTTGATCATAGACACAGACCAGACCACTGTTCAATGTCAGCCAGGGTGTATTGATGGCATATTCATGGAAAAATCCAGGCTCAAATACTTCTTTCATCGTTCACTCGGGAGAGCCTCTCTATCAGGTATCAGTAAACAATCCTTAATGATCAGGATATACTATTTCCTGACCTTTACACATACATGCTGTATATGATAGAGGATGTATGAGTGAAATTGTAAATTTAACCATTGATCCAGACTTGATTAATTCAGTTGTCATTGTTTCATTTGCCAATACACCAGGGCTCGACATTAACACTTGCCTGTTTGCCACCAGCGATTCCAACATTTAATTTCCTGTGATTCTGTTCATAGACTGAAAACACTGGTCAGTAAAATAGGAAATGGTCATCTAGTCCGGCAAAACATGTAGCTTGTTAACATATGTCAGTGCAATTGGACCAAGAGATGCAACAATTCACAACATGCTCCCGAGAAGTCATCAAGCAGCTGGCTTATGAAAAAACTAACTGCTCAGTAAGGACATCAGCTTCAGATGTATGACAACTTGTTTTTGGCAACTTTATTTTAACATTAACTCGCCCGACATGGAAAGTTAATGTTGAAACTTAATATTAACCCATACAGACTAAACTGAAATCTATTAAACCCAGTTTCCAACTAATTACAATCTGACTGCCCTGTAATGTAGTGTCTGGGGTGCAGGGGATGTGATGATGATGATGACGATTGATGTTTTACAGCCACTTTTGTGTACATGATAGGCTAAATGGGCCCAGCGACCTCCGAGCGTAATGAAACAAAGTCAAACATGAAAAACCCTTCAGATATACCCACGCCGAGATTCAACTTGGTGGTAGTAATCTGTGGTCCAATATGATACCAACTAGACCACAGAGGCACCCTGGGTCCAAGGGATGTGAATTTCATTATTAGTGGACTGTAGATATCAACAATTGCCCTGATATGGTCAGCCTATGTGGTGGTATAGGGGTCGGATGTGTATTTGACATGACACAACTTCTGCTGGGTCTTTTCTTCGGGTATTTTCTCCATTTGAGAATGTGAGAACGACCACAAAATCCCATAACACAGAAAAATCAACGAATAGTTTTTTTCATATTGACGTTGATAATTGAGGTTTTAAGGCCACTTTTGTGCTCAAGTAGGCTAAAAAGGTAATGAATTGAAGTCAAAGATAAAACATCCTTCAGATATGCCCACACTGAGATTTGAACACGGGTGGTAGTCATCTGTGATCCAACACGTTACCCTTAGACCACTGAGGTGCCCCTTTTCTTATTGACGACACAATAGAACTGTTTTAATCCAATAAGAATGGTGAATTGTGACAACACAACTAATTCTGATACTGTCATGTTATCTAACTAAATGCTGCCTCATAATTTGCTAATACACTGTAAATCCAATCAGTGGTCAAAACCATACTGAACATTTTTATTTGAAACTTTATTTTACATGTACATAATAAAATCCCCCAAACAATTCTGAATCGAGATAAAGGTAATCTGGTAATTAATTGCCACATTAATAGATGAAAACTTCCACATGAAAGTGTTTTTGTACAGTTTCCAGATAGTTAGATACGTTATAATCGTTAACAACAAAGCACTAACCAATTTTAATCGGTTCCTCCGATTTTCCTGACATCAACAAAGGCACAAGATTTTGTGGCACTTCTATGACGGCTGCAGTACCGTCCTCTCCGGGTAGCGTGATGGTAGCGGAGAGAGGCTGACCACCACCTGAATCATCTCCACTACTCAGGGGCTACCTCTCCATCTGAAATCAACAAACATCGGGAACTGTACCTTCATGCATTGAACATACAATCGATATATGATTAATCGACTGAAACCATAGGCAGTGTAGTGTTGGCATCATGCGCACACGAGTGAACCATTAAGCTAAACTAAAATATTGCGAACCAATAAAAACATTTGTTCAGTTAAAATATGATACACAATAATTGATCTAAAATAGAAAAGAAATGACGATAGCGATGACCATACGTTGTACTAAACAAGTTACGTTTAATACTTAATCGGCTAATAACACTACGTATCATACCTTGTTGCAGTAGGGTAATATCATCTTTTGTCTCCTCGCATTCATCACCTTCTACAGGCGTGATATCTGTTTGTGGCGATGATGATTCCGTATCAGGTAATTCTTGATCGGTAGTTAAAGACATCTCATTTCCATCCACTGGTCTGTCTTCCAATTGTCCATCTTGAACATTTTCCACACCTTGTTCAACTGGAAATTAAAAAAAGTTCATAACACATAATTCAAAATCGTACAGGAATTTTCTACATTGTAAACAACAGACAACTTGTATATTCCATTTGAAAGACAAACACACACAAACACACACACATTATAAAATAACCTAACAAAAAGTTAACCAAACTGTGACCATAACGGTAGCCATTGCCAGTGATGAAGTGATTTCATACAAAGGTAACACTAGCATATTGTATAACTGCACAGTTCGTGGTCTTCTGAAATTAGTGATTTTAATGGGAATGCCTCTTCATGTGAGAGAGATCACCATAACAACATATGCTTGGCAAAAACCTTTCTGCATCTACTACAATATCATATGAGCACACATTTCCTTATCACCTTGTAGATATACTTTCAAGGTAACTCAAAGTCAGTTAAAACAATTCTGAGTAAATATCTTCTAAAACAAAGTCACCCCCGGCAAATTCCCCCCCATCCCCCCAAAAACCTACCCAATAAACTCTTGCCAAAATAAATACCAGACAATAAAATATTTTTGAAATCCTGAAATGCAAGACTAAGAGATCTTCACCTGGAATACATCTGTCCATATTTGGGAAAATTGAAGGAAAAAATTAAATGCAAAGAAGGTTTTAATAAAAAATAAATAAATGATTTGTTTACAAAATTGCTCCAAAATCTACACATTTTTAACTTTGTCTCAACAGTTTGCAAATCACATTAAAGTAAAGAAAGTAGAATTGCTGATAAAAGTCATCCCTCATTACAGGAACACAATGTTATAAATTAGCCAACTGGGTCAGATTATCTAGGTTTAAACAAAATGTTTACAAACTACATAGAACGTTGGAAAAGACCCCCAAAAAAAAACACTTACAGGATGATAACACAATTAGGTCAGTCTTAAAAATAACCTTGTTACAGGTTACAAGTCCTTTTCGGTCATTGAAATATCGGTTTACTGGCACTCTCTTCACTGTGTGCATATATGGGACGTAATTGGCTTGCTTGGGGGGGGGGGGATTATGCATGGTGAAGTCACCTATTGAATGATATTTAAACCACATGCAAATATGATTATCTACTGACTGAGGAATATTTGTTAAAACGAAGTGGTTGTGTAGCCGAGTATCGGAACCGTGTTCGCTAGCGCTAAAGGTCCAAGCACTCCCGATGGCAGCAAGAACTTGCGCATGCAATAACTCCCAAACTCGTTATCCTTTTTTTAAATATGGCAGCTGAGCATTATACACTTTTAACTGGTCTAAAGTTAGGTTGAGGCTTTCGACATCGATGAAGTTGTTCAAATATCCCATACGATATCGGGTCACACAACTTTTTTTATTTATTCATAAATATTGATTTAGAAAGGTTAACAAATTAGTTATTCTTGATATTCATTACACTGTTGGTGGTTTTAACAAATAAATAGTGGTTTTACATTTATGTGTGATCATCTGATCGATGACGTAAATACGTTGTCAAAAATCATGTGCAGTTTCGCGGTATATTTTCCTTTTGGGGCCAAATTTGAAGGTCAAACAAAAGGATGAGTTGTGTTTTTTGTGATGATTGTTAGTAGACTCCGAAAAACTATTGAAAATGCTAGTTCAAATAAGTGAGTCTAAATCTGAAAGAAATTTGTAAGTTGTATGATATCTATCTAGTGTGAATCATTACTAGTATGCGTGTAGTTGAATGAAGAAAAAAACCCCATCATGAACAATTTATTCCACTAGACAAAAACATTTATATTAAAAAAAAAATTTAATTCCTACCTAACGTATGGATTTGTTTTGGACATGTAACTGCTAACCAATTTTTTTAAAGACTGCCTTATCATAGCTGCAACACAGGGATTCTTATAATATGGTTCCCACAGCCAAGGAAATATTATTTTCCAGGATATTTCCAGGACAAAATTACCATTATCCAGGACAAAGTATACAAAATTTAACCCTTTACCACTTGTAGCCCCCAGTGAGCCTGCCGTCATTACTTCTAGTGATCCTTACAAAGCCCTTGGGTGCCCCGTGTAGCAGATAAACTAAGCTATCCACAATGCATTTCAGTAAATCTCGTGGAATAATGTTATTGATCACGGACTTCAATTCCGTTGTTTACAGCATGAATTTTGGTGGAGTGAATAGATTTTTATGGATTTTTTAAGTTGAACGAAGTTTTAGGACACGTTTCTCTGGATCAAGATGGCAATTTAGAGAGCGTTTTGGGGGCGAAAGTGACAAAGATGAGGAAGATTTCAAAGGGTTGATTGTGGAAGAAGGGTCTGATGTTGACTTAGACACCGCAGTGCAACACAAAATCTCGCAATCGGACAAATAGCTGTCAGACAACACTTTCAGTGACAATGGTGGGACTTATCTCTCACCATCTTTGTTGAATATTTTACGAAGACCCCAGGAATAATTTTTTTAATGACTTTACCATTCATGGGGGAACTGCTTGTTCATGTTCATCTGAAAGCTGCACATCTTGTGATTCTTCAGACCATTTTTTTGCAAAACTGAGTGATCCATATCTAATTTTTTATGATTTTTAAAAGATATCAGGTAAGCGTTGTGTGCAGAGTTACTTCTCCTGCCTCAAGGAAAGCATAAGGATGGGCGCCGCCAGATTTAAGTGGCAAAGGGTTAAAAGTAATAAATCAAGGTTTCAATTAAAAAGCATATAATATTTATTCAATATATGATAGATTAGTGACATTTTTATGGTACAGTCCCCTCCTAACCCCTTCTAGCAGTCTGACCCACCCACTTTTATTTAAATTTTAACTAACATGGGATATCAAGACTATGTACCGGTACTCTTTTTCTTATATAATATAAAGTTTTCTTCTTCAGGCATAATATTTATTTAAGAGCTTTTTGGTTCTAAGTGGCCTTTTTCACAGGCAATATGTTTTCCAGGACATTTCCTGATTTTGTAAAATTCAAGGACATTTCCAGGACCTGGAAAATAATTTTTTTATTTTCCAGGTTTTCAGGGACATGTGGGAACCCTGATTTTAAGAATTATTCTCATTCGTGAAATCTGAAAATACTGAATCCATGATACAACCGTGTTGTACTGAAAACTGAAGTACATCGGACTGGATTATCCAGTGTCTTCGGTATACTGCCATACCCAATAACCAAATCTCCACGATTAAGTACTGACCTTCCGTAGATCCCGCCATAATGACAGTAAGCGGTTGAACATCGCTGTTAGTCACAGTGGATACCGACATCTTATCATTGGGAACGGTTGCCACAATATGCGTCTGAGTGCCGTCAGCGTTCTGAATGACGATTGGTGGAAACTTCTGTGGGGATGGTGTCACGTTGGTCATCTTCTCTTGTCGGACTGCTGGCAGTATGGTCACATGACCCGGCTGAGACTTCATGCCCAGACCCTGTAAAGCATAATCTACAATGTTAACACGTGTTTAATGTGAAGATAAAGAAACAGTCATACTATATATACTTGTGTATAAGACTCGTCTCATATAAAAGTCATCTGAAGATGAAAAAAAAGCGGGTCTGGTGAGTGATAATGGGGAGATTTAATGTTTCGGTTCAATCTACTCGTGTTTCTACTAAACAGTTCAATTTAATTCACAATTATCAGCGACAATTTTGTATTTTAATTTGTTTCATTCGATGTTTTAAAAACATAAAGCTGTGATATAAAGTTAGGCAGTTTCCTGCAATATTGACTGATATACTGACCTCGTCTTATATACGAGATCGACTTATACACAACTATATACGGTAAATTAAAAGATCTCCATGGAGATATAGAGCACCATCTTTAAGAACAATTGTTAATATTATATCAGACTTTGATATAATAAAACAGTCAAATTGTTAAATTAATTCTTCTCTAATATAACACATAATATACAACATATTATGTTAATGTTATTTGATTTTTGGCCATCTGTACATATTTATAGTATAATGTTTCTTTGTAATTTGTCACAACAAGTACACAAACATAAACACACACACACACACACACACACACACAGACATATATGTCATTACTGCACTCCCAAGGTGGACTTAGCTTTCAGACACCACCCAAACCGAAGTAATAAACTTGTAGATTATTTGCTGATAGAGACAGTATATTGAAGTCACGATGCTAATTAAATTAATTTCATGTTATTACGGTGGAAAAAAAGAGAACACTAAGATATTACATTAAAGCCTTCATTATATAGCTGTTCTAGTTCATATAAAACAAAAACCTTTATAAGATGCCTAATAACATTCAATATAAATTAAAACTAAACACATCTGGAGAAATGCTGACATCTGGTTTGGTATGTGATGGTGTAAAATCAACTGGACGTGGGAAGAACTGAATTGTGTGGATAAAAACATGGATTGTTGTAAATATAGCTCTTTATATTATAAATAAAACAACAATAAATATTAAAATATGCACATACTCTACACAGTTTCAATATCACGATATGAGACTATAAGACCTGTTGTCATTCTTTTGTTAATAACAAAATAATTTCATCAAATCTAATACTATACTAAACACTGAAGCAGGTGGTAGTGATCTGTGGTCCAACGCGCTAGCAACTAGACCAATATATCATTGTAGCGTCTATGCACAGCTTTATACCAATAAGATGCTAGATTTGCTGTGAAAGATGACAAAAACGCAAATCAACTCCAAAAACACGATCGAGAGCAATTCAAATACTGCCAGTGAAGAAACATTCACATTCACTTGGACTATTTGACTTTTTATATAACGTTCACCAAGGATGTCTCGTGCAACATGTAAATAAACGCTTAAATCTCAGCTATATTCGCACTTAGACTGTGGCCTATTATGAACTGTAAATCAAGAGATAAAAACATCCACCGGAACTTGTTTGTTGTATCAGTACTGTACAGATGCACAGATAAATAATACAGTTATACATCTGTACACAGAGAACATAATTTCCTGAATGATCAACACTGTCCTTTCATTTGATGCAGTGTGTTCAAGATGAGTGGATTGTGGGGTCACAGTTAGATGTTTATCTTAATAATATCCAGGTTAGTAATAACTAAAGGCATTTAGAATACGTATCAAATACCCTTGGTACTGGTCAGACTAGGAACATACGGCTGAGGGGATACGTATCAAATAAACAGGTGCAGCACAACAATCGTCTGATTTGTTAGTGCCCGTGCAGAAAGATGTGAGCTTACAGCTGCCCTACGACAAACTTAAACATATTTGAGAAATACCATAAACCATAAGTCCCCATACTCTCAGTCCAATTAAAAGGCCTGACTCCAACCAAACAAGACTTATGAGAAAATCTTAGAAGAAAACATTCTGTACACCTCACATTCAAACAATTGATCACGAGGCATTGCAAAAGAGTCCTGTACTGAAGTTGAGCTCAACAAAACAGGGAGAATCGGAGGAAAATGTGTTCTATAAGCTAGATAAATATAGACAGTTTATTCTGTTGCCAGTTAACCAAAATATATAAATACACGAGTCAAACAGCATTTGCAATTATATTAGTTTCAGTTAAATGAGCTACAGTTTTTTTTTGGGGGGGACGGGGAAATTGGCTGGTAATCAAAAGCAAACCAGATGTTTAAAATAACAATAAGAATTGAGTGTGTGTGTGTGTGTGTGTGTGTGTTGTATGCATGAGTGATAAACAAATACATATCTACCTGAACAGGTTTCATCACAACGGTCTGGCCACTTGACTGAGGTATGATAAAGGTAGGTACCTGGTTCGCACTTCCTGGTGGGGGATAGCGTCTTGGTCTACCACGACCTCGCTTAACTGTAAAAACATTAAGTCAATGTATGTACACACACACACAGAGACACACACATATATATAGAAATCAACTGGTGCCATGACATAGATAATACATCCAATATTGATCTGATTGTTTTTGTACTTTTAATTTAGATGTCTTGATGGCTAAAATCTTAAAACGATAAAAACTAAATAATTAGTTACTATGTTCAGTTGGCTCCAGCTGACATCATTGGTACTATGACTAGCTAACATCATTGGTACTATGACTAGCTAACATCATTGGTACTATGACTAGCTAACATCATTGGTACTATGACTAGCTAACATCATTGGTACTATGAAAGCTGGCCAAAAATACAGCACCATGTCATAACCTAAAACATACCTGGCAATCCTAAGTTGGCCAAGAAGTTCTGTAGTTGGTTAGTGGTGGTTGGTGTCTTTGCTGGACGGCCACGTCCTCGCTTCTCACCAATTGCTGCTGCCGATGATGATGATGATGATGCGTGTATGCTGCTGATAACAACGTCTTTATCATCTGGAGGGAGTTTAGCTCCATCATCCTCATCTGGATCCTCAACGCCCTCAATGGCTCCTATTTCATATTCTGGCAAGTAATCAAGACAGAAATGCTCAAAAGTTTAATATTTATAATAATTATAATATACCATAAGTTATTTTGAGACCGTCAATACAAAATCCAACCTTGCAGATATTCCAAAATCTTAATACACTCAAAATGAGCTATAGCATGGCCCACTATACCTTGATTTCTGACACAACACAATTGGGACATAGACCCCCAAATTCACAGATAACATGAGAAGACAACCTACAGCAAAATTTGTGAAGACAAACAAATTTGGACCCCAAAGATAGATTACTAGTTGGTATAATACGAAGATTAAAATAAAAATAACTTCAATGTTTTGTGATCGACAGACAAGATTACATGTTGATGTATCATAACTGTGTTGATGTAACAGAATAAACTTTAAGCTCAGATGCACACATGCAAGATGAGAAAAACACATCATCTTCACGTAATGATCCACATGACAGCTTATTCACAAATTATGTTGAGCACAGGTACATAAACTCATGGAGGTGAAAATTCAACTTTCAAGAACAGTGTACAGTTATGAATTGGGTATTATCTCTGCTTTATCATTAGTTATCTACACTTTCATTCATTCAAAGATACGCCTATTTTAAACTACACCCACTGCTACGACCATCCCATTGTGTTAACATGGTGTAGGACAATGGAATTATAGGTGTGTCGGATTCCTTGCATATCATCAGACTAATAAGCCAGCCTGGGTTACTTTACGGTCACAATTTTTGTAGAAAAATAAACTGTACTTCTGCACAGCAAATATATATCTATACAGTGACGTCCTCTAGCTAGACTACTTGACATACTGAACTGGTAGTTTAGATATAAGAATCACTGACTCAGTTAGTGGAGTTAACATGCCTTCAATCACTGGTTGTAATTATTCTTGTGGTGCAATACCTTACAGCTGAAACATTATGTAAGATTCTGTCAGTGCACCAAGAATTTATTAATAAATTTGCCATATCAGTTCATCGAGGTTATACTACTTGCTAAACAGACGATGTGTTAAAGTCAATGAATGTCAGAGCCAGAACTCGGAAATAAAATCTGTTTTAAAGTTTTTGTATGTGAGAGGGTAAAATGTAATATTGTGGAAGTACGTATTACTGACGTTTATCTCTGCATCAGTTTTCACAAAATAATTTGTAGATTAATTTTAATGCAGCCATTTTTTGCTGGAGCTGTCATGTTTATCAAATCATCACAATTGAAACTGATCCTCAGGTGTCACCAAATTTTCCAATCTCCCAGCCAGACTGTGCTTATTGGTTTGGGTAATTTTAAGCAGAATTTAACAAATGATAACAATTGCTGGCATTATACATCAACAGGCTATCAGATTTGTCCAATTCCCAGAAATAGTTCAGGGTGTCATTAAAAACACGGAAATAAATTGAAATATTGAAGTAAATTAGCTTACCTGCCAACACGTGAGGCTTTTTCTTCACTCGTAAACTTTTACGACGACCATCTAAATATAAACATATGATATTGTTGATCATGTTCTGATTAAGAGAATTATTGATTTTTAATCTGGGATCCAATTTGTATGTATCAAATTGAAACTTCAATAAGAGTTAATGTTACTCAGCAATAGTTACAAATAATAATAATGGATTTTTAAAGGAACAGTTCACCTACAGATAATATTACTTAAATGTGTAATGCTCATAAAAGCAACTCAAAATCCCTCAATGATAATCGCGAACTCTAACTGATATCAGAGGTACAAGGAAATAATCCTAATTACTGCGGGATAGCCATTACCACTCCCTGAAATGCCAGATGATAAGGCGAGAAGGAAAAAAGTCAAGTGTTCTGACATCAGCTGGTACAGGGTTCACGTAACTGTCTTGATCCAGATCACGTCAGGTCACGGATGTTCTCAGTTAGCCATCTTCATGTCCTTAGCTGTTTCATGTTTAACCCATTAACTACTACTAACTGATGCCACCATCAGGTCATTTACATAAATCTAGACGCTTCAAATTACAAAAGTACAAAACAATCATCTTAAGAAATTTCACCATATAGTTTTCTTTAGTCATTTCAGTAACGCAGGAGGCTGATGTAGTCATAAATATATGTTTGTTCTAAAATTACATGTTTGGCTGAATCTTGTTTACATTGTTATATACACATAATAAATACAAACAGCTTGAATTAGGTCACATCAGATTTCAGAAGTATCCGGTCTGTGTCTGGCTTGATCAGATCAATCATAGTTCATCAACCAGTGCTTTGAACTGGAACATTTTATATGTGGTTGATCGTGTTCATATTTTGACATCTTTTCAAATGTGTATGAGCATATTTGTATTAGCCCTGAAAATTTCAAATGAAGGTGAACTGTGCCTTTAAACATGATAAATGAAAATCTAAACAGGACATTAATGCAGCACTTATAAATGACATTATACTGAATAAAATGATTACTTAAAGCCTTATATGAAATATTTGTCATTAGGAAGCCATTCCTTAAAAGTAAGTGCACAATCAGTAGACAATGCTGTAATGTCCAAGAATAAAGAATTCTAAAATCTACTCGCATACAAATGATTACACACAGACACTTCTGCAGTATTAATGGCAACACTTTTCCAACTTAGGCATACAAGCAATTGTCCAGATGCTATGTCAACCATCGCTCATTTCCCAGCCACGGATCTCACATAACACATAACTAACCCGACTCAGACAAGCCCAATAAGCCTTCAGCCGCGCTATTCTCTTGTTCGGTGGGAGCTGCACTCGGTTTCTCTACGGTCTTTGATGAAGAGTCCGATTTCTTATCATCCGTACTGTGGATCTTTCTCGGTCTTCCTCTTGGCCGTTTACCTGTCAAAGATAAAACAGACAAATTAAAACATCACAATCTGACTATCTCCAATACCTCGCCATATATTACTTTAGTCACATTTTTGAAAATCAAATCCCAGTAACATAAATAGTTGTGTTACCATCATTATTTCCTATCAATTGAACAATTACCGTATTCTTCTGTGTATACAGCACAGTTTTCCCCCCACCCTTTTCCTTGTTTGTTTTTGGGGTGCGCTGTATACACCATAACTAAATTTCCAGCTTTTTTGGCAGACCCGTTCCCCAGAAAACTGAGTACCTTTTGACTTTGATGGAACCCTTTCTTATACAATATTATGTAATCAAATATTTTATTAAAGTTTTACTGATACTGTATATGTGTTTCATCTAGTTCATCTATTTCTGTTTGTACAAAGTCATGTGTGTGTTTACTCTGTGCTTTATGTCCTGGATTGAAGCGCCATCTATGTAAACATCTGGGTGTCTAACACGGTTGTCGCACGTGGAAAGTGAGTGAAATTAGGCGTACTATTCGTCTTCAGCACACCTCTGTATTGACGTCATACGGGTGCCGCCCACGTCAGGTCAGACGAGCCAGGCCTGCACACTGACATTCACATTTTGGTGACATAGCTTTCTTATGATTTAACAAAATATCACCCATTACTAATAATTCCAGGTGACTGCTTGATAATTCTACCTTCACGTTTATGCCAACCATATATAAAATTCCTGGCTATTTTAAAAAACATACTCAAAGTTGAGGAAAAAAAATGCATCCAGCAATGTAAGGAAGAACAATTCAGAAACATATGGGGCTATATATTTAATGTATGACGATAAACTATTTTTATATTTGTAATCAACAGTCATACTTTTATTACCACGACAATTACTTACGAAGATTACTAATTATATTTGTATTTCATGTCTTGTGTTATGTTGCAATGTACGTTTTTACATTAGGCTAAAAGTGGTCTCTGGCTACGTAGATATTGTTGTATGTGTATATGAGAAATAAAGACGATTATTTTTTTTTAAATAAATAAAAATACACAAAGAGTAATACCTGCAGCTGGAGCAGGAGGCTTCAGCGGGTAAGCTCTCAGCTTGCCGGTCTCCGGATCAATCTTCAACACACACTTCTTTGAATTAATTGTTACGATTGTTTCAGATTCCAGTTCTATGGGTGACGACAAGTCAGGTATTGGACGTTGTGGTTTAGGTTTCTCTGTTTCATCTTTGACATCTGTAACCTCGGTGGCTTGTGTGACGCTCGTGTTTTCCTCGTCGTCGGGCGCTGCTGTGATGCCGACGGAATCGTGGTTTTCCTTCACCTGGAATAAATAATCAGTCGTTCGTATTAACAGTCGCCTTTCTGCAGGCGACGACGGTCATCGTATGATACAGATTATTAGATAATGTTAATATTATTGTCCGTCAGTGATTCCAGGCTCTTCGGCATTTTTTCAACCACGACGTCATTTGTATTTTCATATCTAAAGTATTGGCGACTGCTGCAAAATAAATCTGCTAACGAGAGTCACAGCTGAGGTGAGCACTTCAACAATTGTAGGATATTTATAGGAAATCACACATACACACATCCATGCACACACCAGAAAAAAACTAAAATATACATAAATAGCTGAGAACTTGAAAAATGAAATAATGATCTATGCTTGGTTAGACCTAATTATTTATTTTTTGGAATTCGTTTCATGAAGAATCCATTAAAACTGCAAAATGAAATGAACAACGGGTGGTCAGAGACTGTTTTATTGATGACACTTTGTTGTCTGATGTGTATGGTCACATCCTTTATTTACGAAGTAAAAACAAATTATTATAAAAAGTTATTTACAAAACCTCTCACTTTGTACTATCTATGATATTCTTACTGAACTGTATGAGGATCTGGAGCAAATCCACTCGAATGTTTATCTAATACGCTGTCAAAGTGAAGAACATGTTTTTTAATAACCCCGAAAAATAAAATTTAAATAATTTATATTTAGTACAGAATTATATAATGCCATAGAACATCCGGAAGGTCAAACAAGGGTGCCTCTGTGGTCTAACTGGTAGCACATTGGATTACTGATCACTACCACACGATTTCAAATCTCGGTGTGGGCATATCTGAAGGGTGTTTCATCTTTGACTTCGCTTCATTACCTTTGGAGGTCAGTCAGCCCATTTAGCCTACCATGTGCACAAAAGTGGCCGTAAAACATCAATTATCACCTAGAATGTCAATAACTAACATGAGAAGTAAAAAGTTTAATGTTTGATCAGCTGTTAGATTGTGTTAGGAGGTTCGCAGATACTCTCTACGGTATATTGACGGTGAGAAGAAAATAGCATTAACAGTCTTACTAACAATGAGATTTTATGGAATATTAACGTATTTTCAGATAATAGCTTAATAGTTGACGTCACCAACACTTCTTCGCTTTGAACAAACGTTGTTTTATGCAGACGCATTGTTTATTATTCCAGAATAATGTTCACATCCGACCATTTCTATAAGTGACCTTTGGAAAAATGAGTGAAATGAACTTCAGACGCCTCGATGGTGGGACCCTGATAAAGGCATTACGACATCAGAGAAAGTTGAAATTGGTAAAAACCATTTTTATTGACTTTATATCACCCGCTGGGTGTCTCGTGGATGGCTCATATTATGTACAAAAAGTAAACAATGTGCCAAAAAATGTAATCCATCAAAACACAAAATATTCTTAAAATATTAATGGAAAACATTTGCAAATCTATAAAGCTTTCATTACTTATTTGGGGTATTATTATATTACATATTATTTATACAGCGCCTTTGAATGGCTCCTGCTAGTAACGGCGCTTTATTAAATACACATTATTATTATTATTATCACCTGTCTGAAAAAAATTATAGATGACGTTCTGTAATATGAAGAAAAAACACAATCAAAACTGAACACAAAGAGAAAATATTAGTCTACGGCAAGAATATGCAAAAATGAATACATAAAACACTTATTATCTACATCAGAAGAAAAGCACAACTGACATCTGAAACTAAAACTATTTCTGTTGACATATTAGGAACGAACCGAGACATTAATGTTTTATTACGTTTTCTGACAGAGTTCATACGAATGTCTTATTTTAACAGCACATTTTAAGGAATTCAGTAGCTTCCTTATTATTAATATTCAGTATATCTCATTAACATAAACACTTCATTTGATCATTTACAAGTTCTGCACTGAGATCCGGCAAGATTGGCTTTCTTACGTGAATTCAACTAACCGAACTTGGAATCATTTAGACAATTTTGTGCTTATAAAATCAGGGTAAAGGCTCAATTATCAGCCAATACATCGAAGACAGAAACTTGGCTTGGTGTGGTCTCTGTGGCTTATGTCAACCTTGACATAACTCTCCATGGGTGGTGTGATTTATCTGTGATATGATTTATGTTTTATAAACCAAGCATAATGTACAAAAGTATACTATTTATTATTATGATACCAAAGTCATAAAGTGCTCTTTTTGTATATAAGACTTAGTTTGTTCAAAAGTGCTTTACACAATCAAAAGAAGAGAAATGAATTATTGTATTAAAATACACCAAAAGGTGTGAAAAATTACATATAATGAGATTAATTTATAACACGCTGTTCTAAAATGTATTAAAACTTAAATATAATATACATAAATTTACTAGAGAAGGTTAAACACCAACATGGTACAGGAAAAAAAATTCATGTTCAGCATCATTTTGACAGTATTCAGTGTTTCTGATTCAGAAATGTGGGCTGCTAGCACATTCCGCAGCTTGGCTCCTGAACAGTGAAATGTTGTACTGTGACAAGTAACTATTTTAGCCCTTCGAATCACTGAATCCATGGATCTTGACATTCTTCAAGGATGGTACGTACCCACCAGGAAATGAAACTGACTTTTATTCTTTCTGTTATTATTTTCACTGCAACCTGTCTAACCATCACGGGGAAACGGTTTAGGCTCCCACGCGGCTTAATCCAAGATGGTGACAGGTCAGTTCCACTTAAAATTTATTTCAGTTATTTCTACAGTAAATCGGTCTTCAAGCCTAGAAATTTTGTAAATTTAAACCAATTATAATTCCCCCCTTACCGAGAAACACATAAATAGGTCACACTTTGCAGAGATCTACTTAAAATCGTGATAAGGCTAGCGCCAATAAAAGAATATCATGCACGGCAATTTATACCCACAATAATTGATAGCTAAGTAGATGATTCAACTTTTGCTTGACATTTAGCACAATTACATCAGAAGAAAAAATATCTATAACGAATGCTTTTGACGGGCCCAGAATTTTAATTGTTAATGTTTCTCAGACTTTCAGGGCTTTGAAAATGGCATGCTATTTACCAACTGAATACTTAAATATAGAAATCAGATGGTTCAATCACGATATTAGCCAGATTCTGTGAAAAGGAAAACTGCGCATTAACAAAGATAAAAAAACTCCTACCTCCGTCTGACTGGATGTGTTCGCGTCTGGTGGCTCACCACCAGATGGCACCACCTGTACAACCCTATTTTCCTCCTCTAATAGGACGTCTTCCATCCTCATCTTCTGCAAAATGAAGCAAAGCAGTTATATTTATCCAAGAATAAATAAATATTGTAATTCTACATCACTGCATAAGTGATGAGATACTTAACATGAAGACGGCACGACATTCTAAATTCAACAGTGAACGTAGTTTGCCAGGATTCAGGTCCACAGTTAACTGAACCAATTATTTGGCTCTCAATTTCAGAGCAGGGATTATACGTGCCGCACTCTACAAGTGCAGGACTGAAGCCAAAACCCTGAAGTCTCACCTTTTCGGGAGGCATTTCCTCGATGCTTTCATTGGTCTCATCCAACTCCTGTTTCAAGTCATCAGCGGTGAATACAGGTACCATGTCGGTATGTTCGTCTTTCATTGCTAGCTGATCGTCGGTCAGATCTTGTGCCGGCTGATTCTCTACCATCGCAAGCGTCTCACCCGTCATATCCGTCGTCAAGGCAGCTCCGTCTTGCTCGGCATCAGTGAACTGTATGAGCTGGGCTTGGCCATCAGATGTTACCTGTATGTACTGCGTCTCACCATATTTGTCCGTTACCTGATGTTTAAATATAAATGAGATAAAGCGAGTGATTAGCAAATGTGCAGTTTTAAAATCGTATATGATGTTTCCCAACGCTGAAAATTTTGTCGACGTGGTAAGCCAAACAGGCAGAGTACCTCCAAACGTCATAAGGTGTAATTAAGAACCGAGCACCCTCCTGACAAGTATGGTTAGTATTTGAACCCTGACCCTAGAAGTCTCAAGGTCAACATGATCAGGTCAATATGACATCACTTTATCCCAGCATTCTAATGCTAATTAACAAAAGAATTATACCTCGGGGCTGAACTAAATTAGTCAAACATGTCACATAAAACACACACACACAGTGATGTTTAGATTACCCATCGCGAAATTAGTGCTGCTACTTATGTTTTGAAGAGGAGTGGACTTATCATTGAAAATCATCAAAGACAAAGAATAAATAGATTTTCCCGATTCATCAATAGTTCTGCTCGTTTTCATTACTGAAGAAGGTAAGGGTACAATTTTATTGTTGAAGTAAATGATGTCTGCGATGTTGCTGTTCGGCACGTTGATAAAACGTGACGTAACAAAAAAAGGCAATCAGATCTAACAGAGCAACGCACTAATGGGAATATGTGCAGATACGATTGCTAAGTGGTCCACGTAAAATTATTGTGTTATATATAATGCACAAAAATCTTTAATGCATTATATTTAATTAGATGGACATATTTTGCAGGAGATAGGACAATTCTAACATATATTAATACAACAACATCACATGTTATGTTAGCCAACCGGGTGGTGGTCCTTGAGTTTTATAAACATATCTGTAAGTGACATTTGACAGGCACTCTGACATTTGACAGGCACTCTGGCAGCACAGTCATTAGAGCACCAGGCTGCAGACTTCCGGGTTGTGGGTTTGAATCTGGCTCGCCCCTGTGTTTGTGGGATTTCTTTCCCCGAGGGAGTCACCCCTTCAGCCGTATGTCTGATGTGTGACCAGTACCGATGCCAAACAATTCAACTCAACTCAACAACCTTAAGTGACCATCCTAACACACCTCTAGATACTGCATCTGACCCTCATCCGTGTTGATCTGTATCAGCTGGTGATTGGGTATCAGCGTGTCACCGTCCTCCCCCCTCATGATGATCTGTACCACGGAGCCCTCATCCGTCACCATGCTACAGTCATCGGTGGCAGTTCCGTTGTTAATATCTTCCTCCATCACGCTACAAGAATAAATATTAAATTATGTACCAAGACAATTACTACACAAAGCACAAATAATAACAATAATAATAATGATGTATGATTTACATAGGACCACATTCAGCTGTGTTGGTCTCAGGGTGCTTTTACATTATACTCCGATTCAGACCCGCTTCAATCCAGCAAACACCTCAACTCCCGAGGGAGCCTACAATGATGTTTTGGTGTTTTACAGCCACTTTTGTGCACATGGTGGTCTAAATGGGCCTTTTGAGGGCACACACAATACATGCTGCCACTAGAGGTTTATAGCATTACTCAGACACACAGCCATCACATTCTGTCAGGCTGAGTGAACCAGTCGCCACACGACAGCATTGCAGCTCTGGAGTCTCGAACCAGTGACCCTCCAGCCAGGAGTCCAACACTGTAACTAACTGCGCCATCACAGCATAAATACGACAAAGTTAATAATTGTTTGTGTATTTTGTGTTAAAAGTCAAAAGTGAAATGACCCAAAAAAAATTCTATCATTTTATATATATATATATATATATGTGTGTGTGTGTGTGTGAAGAAGTTGATTTGCCTTTTTGTGGCCACCTTTGAGAGAAATGCATCAAATCCAGGTGTAAGATGAGTGGCTAACCATTGTTTTATCATGGAAAAACACTGTTACCAAAAACAAATGCACATTTCCTCTCTCTCCTTGTTCGTATAGAAATATCAACATGATACTGAAAAAATTGTTCACAAAATATATAGCAAATTGACTGAAATATAATTCCTATGACAGACATGGGGTCAATTCAATTTCGGAATTGATGGGCAATTCCAATTCCAGAAGTTTGCTACAAAAGATTTAATCCAGAAATTAATTTACCATTAAATTTTTTAATCCAGAAATATTTCTTCCATGGCAATCCTACTTGGAATATAAACACTTGGTGTGGGTATTCCAAGTAGGTACTCCAAGCACTACTCCAATCACTGATTGGAGTAGGTGCTTGGAGTAATTACATCAAAATGTTTGTAAAGCATGATGGGAATTGACAGAATGGAGTTGAGCCCATGTCTGTCGTACGATGTACTGATCATGTAACAAAGTGTGATATATTTGTACCTGTGGAATTATGTACCTCTGAATGACTGCAAATTATCACAGGCTTCTAATTAGCACACACACATACACATACTATATAGATAATACTGAACTTGACAAAAAGGATAAAGTGAAATCTCGTTAGAAGTCATCACAGTGGATTTCAGAGATGAACTTGATACGAAAGCACCAAAGGATAATGAATTCATCCAAACCTAGAAAGCATCACAATTCATTTTGAGGTATTGTCTCATCAGGTAATTGAATCAGGGGATTAAGGTTACCCCGTGGTGCTTGACGTTTTCTTTGCAGCGCAACATTTTCTTTGTAAAGATACATGGTAATCTGACATGGCATTAGATAATTTAATAAGGATTGATGTTTTATGGCCACTTTTGTGCACATGGTAGGCTAAATGTGGTGAAGCAAAGTCAAAGATGAGACACCCTTCAGATACGCCCATGCTAAGATTACAACTCAGGTGGTAGTGATCTGTGGTCCAACATGCTACCAACTAAACCACGAAGGTGCCTGACATTGCATTAGTATATACTGACCAGATACAAAATGAACTTAGGATGAGTTTACGTTTCAACTGTTCACAGTGACAGTGGTTATAAATGTAATATATGGCGTGTGATGTATATAAACCAGACAGTTGACCGAGATCTTTTAGATGGGAACAATATCTCTCCGATGATCTAGCTAAAAGGACATTATGGCAAAGCTTGTTCTTGCTTAAAAGGAAACAAACTGAATCAAGTCAAGATGTATGCACATAGTTTTACAATGTAAGCATAATTAAATGTATGCATATCACTTACTTAATTATATCCGTAACATGAAAAAACAAGACGAAAGAAATGCTTCAAAACTGTTTTGATAAGACACGTTTTTATATATTCTACAGGCTTTCTTCTCCTTTAACTCATAGTCAAAGTCGGCCACAGAACATTTTGATGTTTTAATTGTCATCAACAGATTGAGGTGCTTTTCTTTTAGTTTATTATGATGACTTATCTTTTGGCAACTAAACCCACGCTCGCAGGTCACATTCAGCAGTCTGATATGGCATTATTAAAGCATATGTGACGGGAAGGCTATTAATGCACACAACATTTATAAAATAAGGCAACAGGATTTTATTATGTGCCTTGTTGTTGTAGCCAAGGATTTTTTATTAAGCACCATACGTCAAAATAAACACGTCCTAGCAGCAACACTGAGGATATATATCGGCACGCAGAAAGCTTTTCATGTACGGGTACAAAATAAGTGGCGATGCTTCACAACATGTGATGCAAAAACTATGAGTATGACTTTTTTATTTTACTGCAGCGAATACATTGTGATGTAATATTTGCAGTGGCCATCTTTTAAATAGAAACGTGTTATCTTTATAATTGGACATCGAGATGGACAATTTGTAACATTTCAATTGGATGTAGTACAAAGATAAATTATTTATCAACCAAAACATGCAGTAAACAAAGTCCCCTCGTCCTCTTTTAGATAATTATCAGAACTTTAATTCCCTCTGGTACAAACATCATCACTAAAGCTAGGAAAACTATAAAAGGATTCTTCTAAGATTAAAGTGATAGACATGTTCTAGGGTTTACCTTTTTTCAAACGGCATCCTGACAATTTGTGTAATATAAGACTACCAGACAATGGCGTACTGTTTTGCTGAATCAATCACTGTGAGGAAAAGAAACCTAAACAACTTTCTTCTACATTTCTGTTATATTTCGAATGATTCAAGAATCATAGGATTTACTATCATGTCAAACAGCATAATTTTAGAGAAAAAAATGAGCTCTGTCATGGCATAATTTGTTTTCATCTACCACTTATCCCACATGATGATATGAACCCACAAAACAAAATTGACAGGACAAGTAAATTTCATGTGGTCTACTTGCTTTAAAAAGAACTTATGTTTAAATATACAAGAAACATTTTATTTACATCTGAAATGGCAAGATGGGTACTTAAAAACAACTTACTCCGAAATAATTATATAATAAACATGCCAATTTATTCAAGCACATTCTATTTCTACTTATTAACTTGTGTACTTATAGGAACACTGTCAAACTGATTCAAATGAAAAAAAATCTTGTTGTTGTCTTGTTTCCTTGCACTGTTACTATATGGATGAATATCAGCAGTTGCTTGTTTGTACACGCTGGATATTATAAAATCGGTGCTGCCTCCTGTTCACAAAATAGCAAAACACCCAATTTGAATAGGGCGTCATAATAGTTCTGGTTTGTCACAAAATGATAGCACCATTGTCTCAGAATAACACTTACTGTTTGGTTATATAAAAAATGCAAAGTCAGATACTTCATGACAAAGTTTGACATATTTGGCTGGTTATTCAAGGTAGATATAGTCATCATGTAAATGTTACTTAGTACAAGAAAATTATTAATTTATGGATGTTGGAGATGAGGCAAGTAATACATTTAAAGTGAGAGTACTAAAATATATATTTGGTTTTCTTCAGACAGTTAAAGAAAAACATAAGAAGATGGTAAATCGCATTGGTAGGTACTTTGATAAATTTTTGAAGTTGTTATTATTGCAATATCTCTTAGCACATTGTAAAGTACTCAGCTCACAGATTCCAGAACTGTTAAGTTTTAAAAAATTGGCCAAGTTGTTAAGAAGTTATAGTATTTTAAACACCCCAAATTACAGGGGTAGGTGCCTAGTGCTATTAGATGGGAACAGTGAATCCAAAACTGTGATTATTTCATAGATTTTCACAAACCAGATGGAGGAAAATAGGTTGTAACTTAAAAAGAAGGGAGTTATTCACCTACAAATTTGATGTTTATTATTCTACGGGAACTAAGGATTGTTTTTATAATAATGACCTTGACTTTTGACCTTGACCTTTGACCCATAATGGGAAAAGGTCAAGGTCAGGACCAAAATGTTAAAAACTTATTGGTATTGAAATATGGCAAATAACATATCAAATTGAAGGAAATTATATATAGATAGTGAATCTACAAGAATATAATGATTATCTTATCATACTAAAGGGATATTACATGTGGTGCGTTCTATTCCAAGGCATAAAACAGCTAAAATTCACTCTGATGAATGGATTATATGTGAAAAAAACAAAGTCCAAATATAAATATTTATATTATTTCAGATACAGAACGAATACATTTGACTAAAGAGTTGGTTATTAGGTCTACATTACATAAGAATTAAGATATATTAAATATTTATTAAAAAGTAACAGTTAATGCTGACTCCAATTCTCGCATTAAAATCTCTCTAAATTTAAGTTTATTATCTACATAATCTTTTTCTTCTTCCAATACTTCTCAATAACTAATAATGAAAGCAGGGCATGTCATTTATTGTATTTTTAAATGACTGATCACTAACTAGTGATGTTTCATCTGATTGTGATGAAAGCATGCTGCATAAGATACTGTGATATTTTTAATACTTTCTTTAACTTTAAGGGGAGGCACACTTGGCAAGTCAACATGCACTTCATTTATATGTTGCCCATCAGGAGATGTTGCATCCCAACTTAAGCTCAGATTATCATTTTAACCACTGCTTCTCCTAACTGAATGTCAGCCAACACATCTTATATACCATTTGACTACAATTACTCTGACCAGGAACGAAATCAAAGCCTACATCAGTAAGATTTAACATGGGATTCATCACCACTCTTAGTAATGCTAAATAGGTACTTTGGTAAGAATATTACACTTGGATTTAATATCCTTAAGTCTTAAATGAAGATATCTGTTCTTTCTAAGCAACATTTTGACTGAAGCAATATTAATAACCAACTAAGATTTTTTTTAAACAGGACCCATGGTGAAAAACCATTGGTGCTTTAATATTTGCAAAACAATTGCGCATACACATATAAACATGTTTACTATAAAATCAGACATTATATCCATTTAGGAATGTGAAAACAAATTCTAAATGGACAGAATATTCAAATTTATTTCACACTGGAATTATATTTGTCAGAGTCGCCAAGTATTATTGGTGGCCATATCAAGATATTCAAGCTCATTTTAATAATATTGAATATCATCATCATGTGGAATAATTAAATACATAACATAAATAAGGATAAACAGCTAGTACTCTATGAAATAATTAACAAACAATAAATGTTTGCACACAAATTAATAACAATTACAATACATTTAAGTTAAGGAAAGTTATTACGGTAAATAGTAAGCCCACGACAGAGTGCGTTTTGGCCTTCTTTATTATGTCTTGTTTGTATGTCAACAATATCGAATAATCTTTTTCCCCAAAGTCTTAAGTAGTAAAATAATATGAGGAGTACTTTATATTACGAACGAATTCGTCAACATCCGTTTCAAAATCGCTATGTTTTGATTTATTTTTCTACCAGAACATCGAGGCGTTCGGCGCCAAATAACATTACGAAAAAACAAGATATATTCCAGATATCCACAATAAGGAACATTTTACTACAATAAAATACTCACTCTGGTGTGCCACTAAAATGGTGACAACAATTAATACCGCTATATACTCGATATAATATGTAAAATAAGAGGTAAATATACTACAAGCCCGGAGCGATTGTCCTTGCTCGGTCCTGCGATTCGTTAAAATCTCGCGAAGTATCGCAAATACGAGACTTTAAACGTATGCTCTACACGTGATATATCCAACGTTATGATACACGCTAAAAATATCACTTTTTCCACGTACTACAACATTCTTAGTCTAAGCTATGTTTCTATGCTGATTAAATATATTACAGTATTATATCCAGATATTTTGGTTTACTAAAAAGGTGGGATGATAACGCTTAACATTCATGTAATATGTTTTATTGTTTAAATTGTCAATTAAAAGATACAAAATGTACGTTATGATACAAATTAAGATTATTCGAATTATAAATATTGATAACATGTATCACATATCCTCGAATTTATTTTACACATTTAACCCACTTGGTTGTGAAGTTAATTACGGATGTAAATTACTAACAACTGGTAGCTGTATGACGAAGTTTTATCTTATCATGCATATACTTTTGATTTTCTTATTTGATTTCGTTCATTTGATCTAGCTATAGTAACGCAATAGTAAAATACGCAAATATATTAAAATACCAAGATAGCACAGAAAATGAAAGCACTTATTTCCGGAAAACATATACACAAGTGAGATATTAGTTTGTTTAATCGCGATTAACGCTAAATCAATAACTGGGACAATTAAATGCGGCTTTCGAAAGAACTGAAATGATCACTTGAAATACCCTAAAGGTATATATATATAGCTATAGCTGAAATTTTGCGGCACATACATTATGTACGAGAGACCATTGTACGTGATACTATCAGGCGTATGTACGACAGGAACGTCATATCTGTAACTATTAATCTAGTCATATATATATATATATGTGTGTGTGTATGAGAAATTTTCCGTTAAAACACTCTATATATAAAATGCACGTATATGACCAGGATATATTATCACTGTATGTTCTTCTTTTCAGTACTATTATATTGAATGCATGATCACTGCTCATACATCTGATATGTATATGTTATGGGACACTTTCTGTGCTAATGATAAAAAAATTCTGGTTTATTAGGGTTATATCTTCCACACACCAGTATGTATACTGTCCTTACAGCTCTTTACATGTATAACGAGGATGCGATATTTATTGTCCATTAATAATTTTTTTGTTCTACGGCGGACATCAACCATTATTTAAATGACCGGTTGACCTAACATTATCAAACTATGATTGACCCAGTAATTATATGGGTCGGGTTAACGATGACACCATATTGTGCCGTCTTTAATGTGCCTATAGTATAGGTCTCTTCAACGGTATCAGGTGATGATATTTCATTAGCTGTAAAGGTAATGAAAAATAGACTATATAATAACTATATACAATGGTTTGGTGAATAAGCAAGATTTGTTATTTAGTTCCGCCTTATGAACATCTCGAAGGTGAACTAGTTGCGAGTAAAGTACTACATGAAGGTATGCGAAGGTGGACGTATTCCCATATAGATTATATTTCAAAAAGCCAACTGGATCAAACCGGAAATAGTCTTAATGATGCGTCAACCTGACCGCCATATTGGAAAGTGTAAAGTGGGTGATCAGCCGCCATCTGGTTAATAATATGAAATATACATCTATACGGGGCCCAATAAATAATGTATAACGGCCCAAAGCGCTATACGTGTATAATAAAGGTTAATAAATAAAAACAATTAATACATGTAATATTAGGCAACATTATTATTAATTCTAAGCCTTTTTAGTTCATATAATTGTGTGTATATTATTGTACAATAAGTAGAAAATAAATACTGGAATATGTAATTTTCGTGTTTTGACTTGTGTGGAAATTGTAACGTGGATTCACTTAGGAAATCATGAGATGGGTTCCATCGCGCAATATCCAATTAAGTTTGGATTTTAATCATGTGGATTTAACTTCAACTATAAGTAATAAGATGATTTAAATGCTGGCTAATCATTTAAATAAATTGATACCAGATCGTTTCCACTTTGATATGTTCAAAGATAGCGCCTTAGAGTAACCTCCAAAAAGATAGCGCCATAGAGTAACCTTCTTATAGGGCGCTCTATAAATTTTGTATATATTATTATAGAGAAAAACTAAATTATGTTCCACGGTGGGCTATACCTAAGAGGTGCGTAAGAACAATAATCTGGGAACCATTTGCCATATGTTCCTCTCTTCCTAATGGGACACTCACAGCGAGTGAGAAACTGGGGTTTATTGATGCAGTCACCACTCGGTAATTGCAAGGGGTGTCAAAAAGAGGTAGTCCCCTGCGGACATAACCCCCATAACATAGGAATTAGGGTTAGGGTTAATTGACAGTAATTAACACACATACAAATGTTTGTTAGAATACGGCGACAGCAGTTGAAAATTATATTTTGGAAAACTATATTAAATTTACATACAAGCCATCTTTTTCAAAACAACCACCGACATTCAGGGGGTTATGTCCACAGGGGGGGGGGGTTCAGAATCGCAGGGGGTTTTGTCTGCAGAGGGTTTCGGGAAAAGACACCAGCCACATTTTAAGCCACAAACTCACAAGAGACTTTTTGATATGACTGAGTGCAGCAGTGTATCAACAGGACTCTTGTCATAATATAAAGGTTCCCGAATAAGTTGCATGATTGACCAGATTAGCATTATTCAAGGGTGCAAAAGGTCTTTGAAATATCTACAAAAAGTGGACACCATGTTTTCACTCGACTTGAATTACTAATGGCTAGTTACTGAAGTACCCCAATGACTTCTGCCCCGATACCCCCTTACCTTGTTGTATAATGAGTGCCCGGTGTTGTTGGCTATAACCAAAAAAATGCAGCAGGGAATACTGGGCTTGGAAGAGTACACTCACTGAAATTGTTAATAAAGGCTTGAAACAGTTAATGGTAATTACACATTTATTAATTAATTCGTAAGCATGAAGAAAGTAATTCAGATAACTAGCTCATTTTATTGAATTATGGTTTTTAAATATATTTAAAACAACATACAAACACACCGGATTCATTGATCATCTTCTTAGATAGCCCATAATTACAATTTGTTGATATATCAATAACACATAATAGCTGTTTTATGGCAATCTTTACACAAATGATAGGATAAGTAACTTATCTACATACAAGGATACCACAGATCCTGATGCAGCAAGCACCCTCAAATACACAATGCGTGCAAACTGATCCATCCACACCAGACCACGTTTTGGGATAGAAATGTTACCCATTGAGAAAAACGATTGCTTGTTCAGTACAGTTATACCTGTATGCGTTACTAGCATGTTACAGTTTTATTGTTATAAAATTTCCAAGTATCAGGCAACACTGATAACAACATACAATTAAATACAAAGATTTCACGTAATTGACCTGAATAATAGATCAACAAAGTGAGTGTATATAATGTTTTATTCAATAACAAACAAGCAATGGTGAATGTATGGGATGGATTGATTACACACACACACACAAACACAGTGTAGTTGTTGTTCCAATACCGTATGCACCATGTGAAATATACAGTAACCGAGTTGAGTTAGTAATTATGTATTAACATGTTTTGGTATATTAATGATTAGCTACATTTTATGACCTGTAATGACAAACAAAAACTGTACACAAATTTTTTTGGAAAGAATATAATATTAATACTCTCCAATAATTGTCTATGCTGATGCATACCAGTGTGCCACATGAAAGACTAATATATGCAAGAAACATCAGCTGAAACATCACACCTGAACACGTGATTGACATTGTCATATCAGCCTTTGAAAAGTCTGAACAGATGAATTAAGATATGATTCAATGAGTTAAGTAAAGTGGAATGTCAACATATTTGTGCAAGTGAATATAATGGCAACCTACTTGGACAGGGTCAAATATTGCAGCTTTTCGTTCCTGCATGGAACTGAACAAAATTATATGCAAAAATATAAAAACCATATACGATCTGTTTTAGACCAACTACAACCCACTGCTACACAATTAGCTTCTATTAAGTCACCATCTTGCAGGGACTTCGTTATAAGGCGAAGAAAAACAAATCAGACACAAAAACACATCGAACAATATAAAATCACACACAATTATTGAACATGATCCACAATACGAACATTCGTAACAAATGTAATGGAATAAATAACTTGTTCAAATTCAACCTAGCCCACACACGAACAATATTTACATTAATGTAAAACAGCACTGAGTTAGACCTAACACCCTTCTGGTCTCACTTCTAGCCACCAATCCTCTGGATAGAAGAACTTCTGTATTTCTATCTCTCCCCTGGGAACTGGCATTTCGTAGCCCTGGAACTTCCTCTTCGGAACAGGCGGTGCTATTAGTCGGCTGGGAAAGCGCTCCTTGGCATCTGAGCTCCTCATGCGATTGCGGAGTCCAACTCCCTCGAGCCAAATGTAATCGTCCGACAAATCGAACACCACCAACTCAGCCCTTGCTGTTTTGTAATACACAGTGTATTCACCAAATATAGAATTGTACGTGAGGCTCATGCCCTCCTTGATAAAAAGGCGGTACAGGTAGGCCTCATCAAGTTTTTCAAGATCTTCATTCCAGATGCAGAAGTCGATGTCATCATCCCACGGAAGCATGTCCTCCCGCCTCAAAGCACCCCACAGACTGCCATAGCACAACACATGAGAGATCTTGGTACGCTCCAGTAGTTGATCTATTTTAACCGCCAATGTTATGGAATCGTTTACTTGCTGTGCAGGATAAGAACACGGTGCTGGATAGTAATACCAACGTTTCTTCTTTTGTGGTTGGATGTTAAAGTAGATGAGAAAGACAATGATCACGATGATGCCAATTGTGACACGTCTGAGTGAAAAATACTGCAGACCAGGAACACGCAGTGGCATTCTTGACAGCTGCGATGGCAGCTTCATCTGAAACAGAAGACGGGTTTATATCAACAGACTACAAACATTACCTTCCAGTAAAGTACATCACCACAGCAGAAGATATTACTAATTAAACTCGAGGTTTTAAATCTTTTTATTTATGGTTAACATTGCACTCTCACAAAAATAATTCATATTATAAATGTACAGGCAGTCCATGAAACCACTTCGATGGGTTTATCACTTTAATACCATACCAAGATGCATAGAGATGCTATCACCTGTGTCAATGTATTTCACTTCTGAATGAACCAGTAACTGCACTTTATTAAATATATAGCATTTTTGTTATAAAGAATTGCGAAACTGAAACGCAACATTCTTCCAGCCCAGCGAATCCTGTATGGTCCTTCAGTAAATCTATAACTGTTCTAGTCATAGTTTATTCGCTGTCAGGTTTTCGCATTGGCTACAGTTACCAGGTGGTATTTAAACTATCACTAGAAAACATCCTGAGCTAGCGTATGGGTAGTACGACATCTGGTGACAGTCACATAATCTGGGAGTGTGGGCCGCAAGTGATGCGCTAACACATATAGACTGTCTGGCAATAGGAAAAACTATAATGGAGGTTCATTCAGAAACCTTATTCATTCTATAATTTATGTCTATTTAACACAGCAATCAGAAACATCTGTGCATGTTGTGGATGAATGACTTAGGATGAGGGCTGGCAGGTTTTTTTTACATAGACGTTATTTAACGTCAGGTAAAATTCAATTTTTACTGTGAAAATCACAATAGTATCAAGTGTTAATAACACCTGTTGACTGCAACATAGTGTTAGCATTACTACATGTTGTATACTGCACTGATCAGTTAAATAAGTGTGTGTATTTAATTGATACAAAAACCCCACAAAACCTAATTTGGCAATTAGTAATCATCAAGCACCCTAATCACCGATTCCAGGTGACACTCTCACTGAATGTATGACCATAACTTATGAGCCCAATTGCTAATCCCCTGGTCTGATGACCTATTGTCATTGTATTAGTGACTTAATTACCCCAAAATCATGGTATTTGTGACTTTATTTCCGAATGTATAAAAACAACCCAATATCACATTTAAATCAGTATTCTTATCTCTCATGCTGTCAATGAGTGGATTATATCACAAATTTCATCACAGTGATGATAAACTACCAAGCACAAGCGTCACCATTTCCTTCCACGTATTTCACCGATGCTGCAACAAAGATCTCCCCAGTTAACTGGTAGAAGACCCTTAAATTGTATGGACTGCCAAGTGACTTTGTTGCATTGGCTGTCAAGCTTCCATCATCTCCAGCTTCATCTGCATCCATTGAGAGGATTTTTTTCTTCAAATTTTGGAAATTATCATACCAAAGTTTGCAATCATCTTGGCAATAGCATAGTCTTTAAGCTGGTATTCTGCTACAGAAGAATGATTGAATTAAAATGTTAACTATGTTGATGTTATGTCTAATTGTTTTTCACTGAGTAGTTAACATCTGTTATGTCAAGAACTACATTTCATTTACGTGCCAATATTTAAGGTAATACAATAAAAAAGTTAAGCATTTTGTTCTTTCTATGTGTATGTTTGTGAGATGCATGCAAGTGAAAACATGATTATGTGGATGTGTTTACTTAGTTACACAATGCTTGTTCACGTTTTTTACAGTTACTAAAAAAATATTTACGATTTAATGTAAAAGAAAAAAAAATTGACTAAAAAAAACTTAACCCTGCTTAGGATAGCTAACAGATGATTTACATATTGTTTATTGAAGAATTTCTGTACTAAAAAGATTGAAGCATCCCATTTTATTGTTTTCTATGTTAACAGATTTTGATTACTTCTTGAAAACAAATCAAGATCCTAATAAATGTCTGATTTTCTCAGTGGACGTGGCAAAGGATAAATAATTTGGCAGAGAAAACTTACTATTAAAAAGAAACCCCTTCTTTATGTATGTAGAATATATAAGGGGCAGATATGGCGTTTAAACTGTATTAGAAACCGTTTTGAAAAATTAGTCTATATGTTTTTATGCACAGAGGAGAATATTATGTAGTTTTAGCGGCTAAAACCTGTTTTAACCACAACGTGGCTAAACCTGCCAGATCACTTCCACCTCAATGTACTGCTACCTTTGACTGACCTTGTAGCAAGGCAAATCTATTCTCGGTGAAGCCTCATGATCATTCGGAATTCACTCTCTGAACATGTTAAGTTATCAAATAGCATAGTTTCTTTCCGTCACCATTTGAAAATTCACCTTTTCAGACTCGCTTATCCTTCCTAAGTTTCCTTTCCATCTGATCATTATTGATAAACTGTGCATAGTACCTGGACCATGAGTTTGCCCCACCCTGTACTAGTTGCACCACTGAGCTCAATTCTTTTTGAGGATATTGGTGCTATAGAAGTTCTGTAATTATTATTCATGTTATTCCTTGTGGCCACATAGTCACGTCTGTCAATCAAACTTTTTATCGTGCTTCTCATGTTGTTCTGTGGTACAACTGAATTGAAATGTTAATACACAATGGTTGTTTTCCTAACAGTGCCCCATGTAGCAATTTGCAGACAATCCCCTCTTTAGTTGTTAAAACTAAGCCCAGCAAATCTTTAGTGTACATCAATCCTTGACTCGAGTTTCCTGTACAATGTGCTAATATAGGTACATATTCAATAAATTTGTCATTTTCGAAACAATTTTCTGACTCACCTATCCTAATTTTTCAAGCAAACCCTGGATAGTTGAAATCTCAAACTATTATGAGATAACTTCCCAGGCTTCAGTTAGAAGCTTGTTTAGATTGATGTTTTACAGCCAGTTTTGTGTACATGGTAGCCTAAGTGGGCAGAGCGACCTCCAACGGGGATTGAAGTGAAGTAAAAGATGAAACACCCTTCAGATAGGCCCACACTGAGATTCGAACTCAGGTGGTAGTGATATGTGATCTAACGGATTACTAGTTAGACCCCAGAGGCACCCTAGAAGAAGCTTATTTAGAAGATGATTGTTGATTTGGCTACTCCTATCATACAACCTCCCTCAGTTTCACTGTTAGCCATATTGACTTGCTGAATTTTGTTTCCAGATTGGTTCTTTCAAATTACTCCTGATATATATATATATATATATAATAATAATGCATCTGCCTATCTTGTTGCTGATATTTTTTGGGAATATTGGTCATACTATCTCTGGGGATTTGTAATTGTGATGATGTCTGGATTCATAGTGTTTATTCTACCAATAGTACCATTTAGCTCTGCCATCTTATTTGTCACAGGGTGACAGCATTTCCTTACATACAACTCGACGATGAACACAACTTAACTAGTTGAAACATAAGACAAGAGTCGAAGAGATAATTGTAAACTATTCACATGGTTAGTGTGTACATCTGTTGGTTGTTTTTGTATACGAACAGCCTTTCTTATACAACCACACGCAAAATAACTTGACCATAATGAATGTATGAACAAAGTTTGGCACAAAATAAACGTATCTCCTTAATGATATTGATTTATTGTGTTGATGGCACAGTCACAGTCAATTGAGTAAACTTTAAATTAATGCCAACAATGCTGGTCTCTGTCGAGTCTCTACAGCAACGTAGCCTGCACGTGAATTATAGATATATTAGAATAACCATTCAGCCAAATGGGCCGGGGTGGTCGGATAGCTCGCCTAATTAAAAATATGATTAATCAATTTTATGATACCATTAATAATCATAATGCCATTAATGGCATTACTAGGCATTAGATCTCATTATTCGTATAGGCAATGGCCGGGATGAGTAACGGCTATGGTATAGACTAACAAGTCTAATTATATGACAGTTCATAACTTATTATGTGAACAGTGAAGAATATAGTCTTAATATACCATATACAAATAATAGTGTTTATAGATTAGACTAATAGACTACTTAATAGTCGATAACTAATTAAAGTTAGCGTAGAAACCATACCTTTATTTATGATTTATCGGTGTTTATAACATACGGCTTCAAGCAGCTATGCCACGAGCATTCTCATCCGTTCCAAAAGTTGTGAAATAAGGCGCAGTCATCGGCTACGGGACCGAAATCGAATATTTTCATTTATCACGACTCAATATTGATCCATTTTAGTCTGTTAGTCTAGTACTGACACCTGCTACCGAATCGTGGAAAATATATTTACTGGTCACTCTATACAGCGCCACATTAATTCGGCTCTTTTAACCCCTTTCTCCACAGAGCTCTGTCAGTGTTTGGCGTAGTCTTTAATTTTTTTACCATGAGATTAATTATTTTAATTGCGTGCAGTAGATCTACATCTGGCTCAGTGGCTGTTATATGTGAACGATCTGTTTTGATTTATCACGTATAATTTGAATTAAAACCATTGACCAAATCATTATATAACGCTTCAATACTTTAATATATATAGGTGTTTCTAGCAATTCACTAGTACAATGAATTTTTCTTCGAAGGGTCTACACGTACGTGAGCCGTATCTTTAGGCTAGCGGCCTAACGGTACGTGAGGATGCACGCACATCTGTTTTCGATTTGTTACGCCACTGGGTTGCGATAATGGGGGAGTTTGCGGGTCTTTTCGTCATCACTAACAGTTTGTCGCCAAAAAAAGATCGTTTCGTCGCCAACTAAAACTCGTAGCAGCGATAATTCATAGATATCTAACTATTATAGTTGATAGAAATTGGACAAGAACGCACAGACGAATAAAATGGCCCAATAAGGGAAGCACAGGTAAACATTGCATAGACTAGTCACAAACAACACATAAAATAAACTGACACAATAAGATGATGATGATGATGATCTATGTTTTACGGCCACTTTTGTGTACATGGTAGGCGAAATGGACCGAGCGACCTCCAAAGGTAATGAAGCGAAGTCAAAGATGAAACACCCTTCAGATATGCTCACGCCGAAATTCGAACTCGGGTGGTAGTAATTTGTGGTCGAACGCGCTGCCAACTAGACCAAGGAGGCACCCGATACAAATAAGAAAGCACACATTAAGTTGAATGAAAGGATTTAAGAGAAACAGCACAAGGACAAATTAACAACATATATTCAGAAGTATTCATTCATTCATTCATTCATTCACTCACTCACAAATACAGGTGTGTAGTTGGGCCCCCTGTCCTTATTTTTGGACATTACCTGAGGAGCTTCAGTGGTTCCGAGAGTTGGTGGATGTGAATGTTCCATGGCACCAGGAAAGCCCCCACCCTGTTCTTACATCCTGGCTTTACACCTGATAGGTGAATTTAGGACACCGCCGTGTCAGTCTGTTGCATGGGCCCTCTTCGTCGAGACTGGTATAAGCAAAACCAAAGAGAATTTGTCGAATGGTCTCGCTCACGTTTTGGTTCTGGTCCAAGTCGCCTCCATATCGTTCGTTGTCACATGCTCCGGGGTCGGATCGAACAGTAACGGCTCTTTATTTATAACTAGAGCCACGAATGCTCAGTGGCGGAGCAAGTAGAGGGGAGGGGCGGGGGGCGGGCGTCCCGGACGTCACCTTTAGAGGGGCGGCAATTTCGAGATGATTGTTTTTTGTAATTTATCACTTGAGTGTTTACTGAGTAGGTCCCTTGGTGATATTTTAGTTCAGGAAAGGCTAATAATGCCTCAAAAACACCAGCACGGGTCTGTTTCTAGCGCCCTTCAGCGGGCTCCAGACACCACGCCGAAGGTGGTTCGTTTTGCTCGCAAATGTATTTCTACTACACCAATAGGGGCGCCCTTATATATTTGGCCCCGGGCGGGAATAGCCCCCGGTTCCTCCACTGCGAATGCTATCGTCTGCACTTCGGTCATCGGTGACATATTTGGTGCTGAATATTCCATTGGCGTGATAGGATCGATCTTGGTGGACGAAAGATCGGACACGGTGGAGATGTCCAGACATAACACTGCTAGTACTGTTGACTGTCCAGCTGGGAACACAATTATTTTGCATGTAGTTCACATGCATATCGATGGCAGCTCCCGTTCTTCGAGCCTTGCCTTCGCATAGCGGTACGCAGTGTAGCCCTTACTACAAGTACCAAGTACTAAGCTTTACACCCATCACACTTAATTGCCTGATGGTGTTCTCGAACTGGTTGCTGACTCACAGTATATGAGTATATGATGGAAATATTTTCTGAATACCTTGTCACTTGTTTAAGTTTGGGGCAGAGACCTCTGGCTGTCGTCTATTGGGCACAGCCACCTGGTGTTGTCTTCTGTTCAGTCTTTATTGTTGATGGGTTGAAGGTGGCGTTTATATGGGTCTTCCAGTAGAAGTGGGGTGACGATGTCTGGTGGGAATGTTGATTTTCTTATAATCAATTTGAGCAGATAATGTACCCGTTTGTACGCTTGTTGACAGTCAATGCAGAGTGCTAGGGATGACGAACCGGTTAAGTTTCGTGTATATGACCATAAACGTAGTCGTCTGAATTGGGTGTCGGCCAGTCTGTTGGTTAAGGATGTGTGGTCTGTGTAGATCGATTCTAGTTGATTAAAGTTGAATCAGTCGATGAGATGGTTGAATGTGCCAGGGGTATGTTCGGCATGTCCGGTTAATTTCTGGGCACGTGGCTTCGTTCGTTAGTTGGTCAGCTCGGTCGTTGCCCTCAAGGTTAACGTGACTTGGAACCCAGTGGAGTATACTTGATTCCACGCTGACGTAATGTATATGTCGGTGATGATTTCTGGATAGGTGTGTAAATTAGCCGTGGTGATGATGATTAGTGCTCCCTTAGCGTCTGGGTGGATGGTGACCCTTTCATGGATATGCTGTCTCGATATACACGTCTTTAATGAAACATGCCCAGGCTGTGGTTCCGTTTGCTTGGGAGTTAGCATCGGTGTAGATGTTGATGGTTCGTAATGGTGTGCTGCTTTCATTTAAGTTGGCAATTCCGATTGTGGCTTCTATTACTGCGCCTTCAGGATCCATTTTCTTTTGGATGTGGTTCCGCATGGGATGTGAGTCTTCTGTCTATAGTAACTCAGAGATATGTATTATTGTTGACCATTTCGAGATATTGTAGGCCGAGTTTAAATTTATGCTGACTTTGTCTAGATTTGTTGAAAGCCATGGTCTTGGTCTTAGCTGGACAGAAGTATAAACCGAAGCTGTTGACTGCCTTGTCAACTGCAATTAGGGCTTTCTGGAGTTAATGTGGTGGCTACGTATGTGTGAAATCAGAACAAGGTTGTCGGCATAATGCAGGATGTCTACTGATGGGGCTAGAGTGACTGTCATCGGTAGAGTGAAAAGACCGTTGAAGATGGTGGAGGAGATTGTTGATCCCTGAGGATATCCAATGGTGAGATCATGGGGTTGGAGATGGTTCCTGGTATCTTTACTTTTATCTTTCTGTTTGTTAAGAAGTCTTCTATCCGTGTGATGATCCTCCCAGGTATATCCAGGGAGATAAGGGAATCCAGCTTGGAGAGATGAACAACATGCTCTAAAGCCTTATACAGACCCATGAAGGCGACAATCATTGGTTTGATTCTTTTGGGGGCATTTCCTGGCTGTGATCTTGGTTGCTTAATGAACGATAGCGTCTACTGGTGATCTGTCTTTGACGAACCCGAAGATATTTTTCGTCTTGGGATTTTCACCGGAGTCTTGCTAGAATCATTATCTCCATAATGTTTTAGAGGATGGACAATAGGAAGATAGGGCGGTTGCCTTTTCCTCCTGGTTTAGCGATCGTGATGACTATTGCTGTCTTCCGTTGTTCTGGTAGTTTTCCTTCAGTCCAGGATTGATTGAATAAATTGAGGATTCTCTTAAAGGAACGTGGGGCTTTGGTGTAGAAAGTGTAAGTAACGCCATCCTCTCTAGGGGCTGTGTTTCTGTATCTTCTAAATACGGTCACGGGCTTCGTGGAAGGTAAACAGCCTCCTGTTTGTGTCTGGATGTTTCAGGTTTGCTGCTGCTAAGTTGGATTGTCTTAGAGGCAGTAGTTGTTTGAGGGTTGTGATGATGTTCTTGGGTAGAGAAGTCTGATCTGCTCTGGTCGTGAAATGGTCAGCGAGTTTAGAATTTACAGTTTTTCATGTTGGAGTAGACCCTTTTATCTTTCGAATTTCTCGCCAGGTTTGTGTTGATCTCATTTCAGCTAGTCTGTTGCACCATATTTCCCACTGTTGTTTCTTCAGGGAGAGGGGCTGCCTTTTGTTTTCTTGTTGGCAAAGACGAAGTTTTTCTCTGTCTCTGTTTCTTTCGGTTGGGTTGCCCTTGAAGAGTTTGGTAAGCTGGCTGGCTTGTTTCGTCCATTTTCTAGCTTCTGGAGGGAGGAAAGAACGAGGAGGTTGGATGGTCTTAGTTTTTGAGATGGGGACTGCTTTCATCGCTGCTATGTTTATGTCCTGAAGTACTGATTGCATGCAAAGACATCCCAATCCATCTTGGTGGTATATGAATCCCTGGTAGCTTCTGAAATGAGCTGGTTATATCGATGGTGTTAGCTATGTGATCCGAGGTGAGGCTTTCATTTTGGTGCCAGTATGTAGTTGTGGGGACACGATTACTAGATCCAGTGTAGAGCCGTAAACTGTGGTTGGAACATTTGGATCATTTATCAGGATGCTATGGGATCTGTTTAGTTGGTCTAAAAGATAACGGTCTGGTATGGTATCAGACGATCCACAGACGTCAGAAGAAAGTGGAAGAAAGTTGTCGGCACCTGCTGTTGCTCGGTCTAGGTCAAACAGGTGTTGTGGAGAAACGTATGCGCTGATCACATGAAGTGTTGTGTTTTTGAATCCTTGCACTCTTATGGTCAGAGTTTCCCATTTTTTATTTGCTGTGTATTTGGGGGTGGGAATATGTGGAACGTCAGCTCTGACTGCTGTTCTGAGTACTCGGTCAACTGTGGGCGAGTTTATTATTCTTGGTTTGTGATTGATAATGTATCCTGCATGGGAGTTTTGGTGGGAGAACGTTCTTGGTGACTGTCTTCTGAAGCATGATGATTTCTGGGTGACTGTCTTGGGTGGTGGTTAACAGGAGATTTCTGTTTGAATGGAAACCTATAATGTTCCAGGAGATGACTGTGATGTTCCATGGGCTAGTGACTGAGTTGCGGGTTCCAACAGGATCTGAGTTAGGTTCTAGGTTGTGCCTTCTTGGTGTTCTTTTTTCAGTATTTTCCGTTGTTTGTTGTGGCACTTTCCATGGTGCTTGTGTTTGTTGTGGCACCTTCCATGGTGCCTCTGTCTGTTCTGACACCTTCCATGGTGCTGGGGTTGGCTTGATGATCTGTACACCTGGGTTGATTATCTTCCGCTGTGGTTAGAGTCCCATCCGTTCGTGGACTGTATACATCATGTTGATCCTTGGTGGACATCCTTTGTATGCTAGGTTGTGGTTTCCCTAACAATTTATACATCTTGGCTGCTCTGGCTTTTTGCAGCAAACGTAGTGAGCTGGGGGGGGGGGGGGTCCTTTGGGCCTTGTTTCCCACAGTGGTAACACCTCGGGCGGGACCTGCACACGTTTATGGTGTGATTCCAGGGATGACATCCGAAACATTTTGCTGGTTCTGATACGTAACGTCGTATGGGCATGATCTTGTAAAACGGCATCTGCATCGTCAGTGAAGAACTTAGGAGTATATTTTGATACATCCCTGACCATGGAGAGGCAAGTAAATGCAATATCCAAAGCCTGTTATTACCAAATTCGTAATATTGGTCATATCACATTGGATGCTTGCAAAACTCTCGCACACTCCCTGATAACTTCTCGGCTAGATTACGGCAACGCTCTCTTGTATGGTGTTCCAAGCACACTGATGACACGGCTACAGAAAGTACAGAATTCTTCTGCCAGGTTAGTCACTCGCACTCATAAAAGAGAACATATAACACCAGTCTTGAACTCCCCGCATTGGCTTCCGGTTATATATATGTCGCAGTACAAGATTTTGATGTACACTTTTAAGGCACTTCAAGGGACTGCGCCTCAGTACTTAGAGGAACTTGTCGTACCGTATCCACCGACAATGTCTCTACGGTCTGAGTCTGGAGCATTCTTAGCCGTACCAACAACACGTGGAGTGACATACGGTAATAGATGTTTCAGAAAGGCTGCTGCAACCTTATGAAATAATCTTCCAGTAACCATCAGAAAGTGCAAGATCCTTGATACCTTCAAAAAGAAGATAAAAACTAATCTTCTTGTTTCAGCTTTTCCTAGCTGAATGTATTATGTATTTGGCTGGAAAGAATTATGTATTTTTAAAGATGTAAATCTGTTACATCCATAGAATTATTTATTGTCAAGCGCCTTAGAGTAACCTTCTTATAGGTTATATAGGGCGCTATATAAATTTTGTATATTATTATAATCCTCGTTGGGGAGCCTGGGTGGAGATGAATATCACCGACCGGGTCTTTTCTTCTCCTTTGATGATTCTTTTTACACGAAGCCGTATGCTTCCTGAAAGTAAAATTCTGGTATCTGAAAAGGAACATTTGCTATTACATACCTTAACGTCCGGATCGGGGCAGTCACCAGGGTGAATTTGATTGGTTTCTTCTCCAGCTCTTCTATTTTCCGGGCGCTGTCCCTCATTTCCAGACTTGTCATCTTCAGCAGCAGCCTGACGTCCTCCCTGGTGTGCTTTAGTTAGAAATTCAGAGTCGGGTGTTCCATGCTGAGGTTCATCGAGATTTCGAACTCCGACTTCCAATGTGAGGACTTTATCTCCTGTATGGTGTGCAGCCTGGTCCATACTCCGGCTTTCTACAGTCAACCTTTTTTTTCCAGAAGACTGATCTGCGGCGAGGTGTGGCGAGAGCATTTTTTCGGCTTCGCGGTCTCCCATTGGTCTTTATCCAATTAAACGTGTTTTATTATACCTTGTACTGGTGACAGAAGTATATAGAACAAAAATCCCCGTCAGCCAATCGGCTAAAACTGGTAATTTCCATTGTTTTGCAGTTCTAAGTTTTAGTAAATTATGAAAAAGTAATTGAAACACACAACTGTTGGTGAAAAATAGCTTGAATGTCATTATATATATATATATATATATATATATATATATATATTACTCTATTAATATAAATATATATATATATATATATATATATATATATATATATATATTACTCTATTACCGTAGAGTATGTATTGGCGCGCCTCCGTGGTCTAACGGTAGCGTGTTGGATCACAGATCACTACTGCCACCCGTGTTCGCGTGTTTCATTACCTTTGGAGGTCGCTCGGCCCATTTAACCTACCATGTGCACAAAAGAGGCCGTAAAACATCAATCGTCATTATCGTATAATATGTATTAATGTGGCTGTGCCCAATAGGATACAGCCAGGCTGTCTACCCCAAACGTTAAGTACAAATTTGTATTAACATTATAATATAAAGTAAATAACAAACTTTCTATGTGCGTATGTGTTGTTGACTAATTAATGATGGCGACCAAAACAACTACAAGAGCTTTTAGTAAACGACGAAACGACTTCTTATAGGCGACGAAACGACCTATTATTTTGGTGACGAACTGGTAGTGGCGACGAAACGACCTGTTATCGTTAGGCGTTGCTGGGATGCTGTCTGAATTACCAAAAAAAATAAAAAAAATAAACAAAACAAGTTAGTCAACCGGTACAAGCGTAGTTCGAGTCAGTTACAAAATAGTGAGAATTTTTATTGCCCATGTAATTTTCTTAACCGAAACACCACGAACTGTGTTGTATCGATAATAGCACAGTACGTGGTTGCGATGTAGTCAAAGATATCCGATTTACAAACAAATATAATCAAGACAAGTTAGTCAACCGGTACAAGCGTAATTCCTGTCAGTCACACAATAGTGATATTTTTGAGTGTGCATGTAATTTTCATAACTGAAATGTGCGCGACAATTCTTTAGTGCATCTTTGCGTATGTAAGATCAGAAATATGCATACAATGAATTTTGGCAAGATTTATTTGGTTAAGTTAAGTTTTAAAATGCTTTGTAGATATCTAGTTTTAAATGTGTTCCTTATACTTACCGATGAAAAGATGAACGGCTTATGCAACCAACGACACAACACGAATTCACCACGGGAAGTTGGAACTTGTTTGCCATCAAATCGGCGGCCGTGTTCGGTCTAGTTTTCTTTCAGGTCAATGAGGAAGACTCTCTCAGTTCCCGTCACACGTCATCTTGGATTACCTGCATTTTAGGATTGCTTGGTTTTTGTGTTTTTTGCGGAAATGTTCAGCGGTATCTAGCCTCTGTCACCTGTGCCGCATATCCCCACCGGTGGCCCACCTTAGGTTTGCTATTTGGGATACGTCTCACGTGTGAAAATCATGCGCATGCGCATATCGACTGCCGTACTTTTAAACGAAACCAGAAATAAAGGTATACGCATGCGCAGAATGAGTGCCGTACGTTTAGACTACGGGTCTAATCGTACAGTTGTGTTAGAGAGTTAAAAATATTCTGTTTTAATAGATTTATGTATATTATATTTACGTCGCTAAATTTATATGATATTTATGGCCACCTTTGTGCACATGGTATGCTAAATGGGCCGATGAGGCAATGAGACGAAGTCAAAGAAAAACACCCTTCAGAAATGCAACGAGTTACACAACTGAGGTGCCCCCATTATTTTCAATATGTATGAAATCTTACGTTCTCAAATAAATTAATTGAACTTAATTTAGTTTAATATAATAATATATGTTAATATTCCAAACTATTGTAAAGGACTCGGGAGTGGAAAGTGGTTGATAAATCAGAAAGACGTATGGCATTTTCATGAAAATCTATATATATATATATATATATATATATATATATATATATATATATATGTGTGTTTATGCAAAGTAATCTTATTTGGCAATGACAGTGAATTAAAAAATTCCTCTCCCTCCTTGAAGACTAGAACATTGTGTTGTTGTTATTTGGCTATGGAGGGTACTAAATTAAATGATGACAAAACAAATATTATCTATTTGGCTTCATCAGATTATGCTAAAAAAACAGACAAAATCTTCATCATTACAGGTTGTTTCATTTTTCATTACCCCTAATGAGTTAGTAAAAAATTAAGGAGTTATTTTTATCAAATGTATTCATTTCTATGAACAATAATGTAACATCACTATGCCGAGATGCTTTTTACTATCTTAAAGGTGACGAGAAAAGAAATTTCACATTTTCAAGTAAATATAACGTAACAAATAATTGCACTACCACACTCAAAACAATTCTAATCACCAGCTATCATATTTCCATTAAAATGTTCCAATAATCCTTAATTTCCTAACTTTTACGATCGATTGCTAGTGTGTACTATACTCGCTAGGGGTTATCGTGTGACGTCATCTTTGACAAACATCACGTAGTGCCACAGTTTACAAGCATCTTTTTTTTGGGGGGGGGGGTTAATGTATACTGAATCCAATGGCAGACTCATTTGCACAATTATATGCGGCGCTATACACCATTTTATACGCTTAACAAAGACAACAAAGAACACGTAACTCAGGTTAAGCAAGGATAGACTGGGCTAAACAAGCGACAGCCTAGGGAAACGCAAGCAAGCAAGCAAGGCTAGGGCGAGTCTTTGGCGTCTATGTGTGTCAAACATGACGTCACATTCCGAAGTTTTCCGAAGATTCTCGGTTATAGCTGTGGCATATTTGTCAACGTCAGATACTAGCAAAGCAAGTTTAAAAACCACTGTAACTTTATTTCTGGGAAAAAATAAAAAAATATCTCTGACTTAAATTGATTTTAATAAACAACACCGACATTTTGACTAATTTGGCAAACCTTTTGCTGTGACTTTTAAGAACATCAACTGTCTAATAAACTCCTTGACACAAGAATTAAGCACTCTTTTTTTACTGTACTCGTATCGATCATATCTGATATCGACCCAATTCTTCAAAAACTACATTAAAGTTAAAATTGTTCTAAATACTCACTTACTTATTATTATTTATCTCACTGACAAAACATTATTATCTTTTAAATCTCTTATATGGTTTTAACGGACATATTATTTGGGGTATTATTATATTACATATTATTTGTACAGCGCCTTTGAATGGCTCCTGCTATTAAGGACGCTTTATTAAATATATTATTATTATTATTATTCCTATTATTCCTAACAAAATCCAAATTACAATATTGCGTACTGGTGTCTAATGAGAGTGATGCAGAATGACTAAGAAAAATGTGTGGTACATGGTACATAGCTATAAACAAAGTGCTGTTAGCTGGCGAGCCTGGTCTTAAAGGACTAACACAGCTATACTCACAAATATCATGAATAATGTAAAAACTGGTAAATGATCATCCACATATTAAGTAATCCAGTTCAAAGTGCTGATTAATCGACTTTTAGTGGCCTGTGGGCGCCGCCATTTTGAAGCTAGACAGAGACCGGAAGCTCCTGAATGCTGACGTCACTTCAGCGTATTCGGTTGACCCGAAGTCTGTAGATCCCGCACAAAAGAATGTAAACAAGTTTGAGCAAAGAATTATTCCGGAACTAAACGGCATTATCTTGTTAAAATTACGTCATGGATGATATACAACCATATCAGTTTGAGCCAGAAGGAACCTGACAAGAGGAAGATGATTCAAAATGACTCAGAAATTAACGCTCAAAAGAAACTATAATCCGCGTCAGTCTAGAGAGCGTGACGTCAGAACATTTCAGTTTTGTCCTTCCCGCCTTCGAATCTGGTTTCCGGTACAGCCGTAATGGCGGCCCTCCAGTAATTTTGATTATTTCCCTTTATCTATGATATCAGATATATTTCGTGATTATTATTGGGAAATTTTTGGTTACTGTTCTAAGCATTATATATTTTTAAAAAAATTCTGAGAGTGGACTGTCCCTTTAAATGGCTCAAGTGTTTGCACTGCTACAACATCTGATAGGTGGCTGTTCCAGGTTCGGGCTATTTCCGACAAGGAGTACTGCATTGTTACTCTTCTGCATTATGGGATGAGGAACCTTACGGCGTTCCCTTCGATGGCTAACATGGACTGCTCGGTACATCATCGTCACCTTCACTCTTTCAGCGACGCTTGATCTCCTGTAATGACTCCCATCCAAGTTGCGTCATCATCTGTGCGACACTGCTGTTTCTCTAGACGTCTTGACAAAGAAATCTAGCAGAACGTATACGGCGTTGGGTCATCTCAAGGTAGTCAGTGTACTTCTATGTGAGAGGATCCCAAACAGTATTGGTATATTCCATGGTGAATCTTACGAGTGTCGAGTAGCACTGCATGGGCTCTGGTACGTATCTCTTTGGCATGTTCGCATATTTCTCTGGAGGAAAGCATTTTGTGACATCTGCTTGACTGGCTCTGCTGTGGATGTGCTTCTGCCAGCTAGTTCAACCATATTTATGTGCAGTTCCACGCCAAGATATTTGGCTATGGATATAGCAATCTTCCTGGATGATATTGCGTTTGTTGGCACTTTTCGGGTTGAAATTCCATGAGCCATTGTTTCTCCTAGCATTGTAGAATATTGGGGTTTTATATACATCTTATCTAGGGTATCACTGTACAATACTTTTGAATGGCTTTTAATGGGAGAACACTTTATTAAGTAAACTATTATTATTATTATTATTATTATTATTATTATTATTATTATATGTGTACAGGCTATGACACCTAGGGATAACAGTTCGTCATATAAGTCTTAGTTATTCATAGTATTGTACATGGATGTTTACCCACATTATTTCTCTCTCTCTCTTTCTCTCTCTCTCTCTCTGTTCCTAAAATGTATAAATTGTTTTATGTATAAATATTTATAAATAGTGAATTATTCATATACTATAGCTGAGATGCTACCAGATGTTAGGTGGATCTGAATTAAGGGAGATTATGGGGACAGTCCATGGTGTAAGGGAAGGGATCTCCCCCTTTTCTCCGTGGAAGAAAAATGGAAATTAGATAATGCTTAGATGTCTTCTGAAACACTACAAACTTTTGTGTATAATGTGTATAAATACTGAGAAAAGAAGACAATAGTGGGAAACCACGATATGAGAGTTGGTGATTGGTTCAGTTGTGAGGATTATTGGGGGTTACTCTATTTGTTACTAATTATTTATTTATTTATTTATTTATATATATATTTATTTATATATATTCATTTATTTCAAGGTGTATACTTATGAGAAAGCTTGACGACCTGCTAACTCAGTGATGGATTTACTAGAGGTGGGGGGAGGGTCTTGTAACTTGGTAGTTTTATTTGTGGTTTTACCTATGGCTATGGCCATTCTGTGGCCGTGGCACTATAGTAGAAGTTTTTCAGGTAACTGGCAAGGTTTTCTCCACCGAACATGCCATATATTCTAAATTCTAAATTTATTTAGAATTAGTCTCCGTGGGGAAGCTGTAAATTACAGACCATTTGCGTCTGCCTCATTTGAAGTTGCCAGTTTGGCTATTTTATTATTATTATTATTATTATTCGCCAGGTGGAACCATTTGACAGGTGGTTGATGATAGATTGATGTTTTAAGGCCACTTTTGTGCACATATTAGGCTAAATGGGCCGAGCAACCTCCAAAGGTAATGAAGCGAAGTAAAAAATGAAACAGCCTTCAGATATGTCCACGCGAGATTCGAACTCAGGTGGTAGTGATGTGTGGTCCAACAAGGCAGGCCAATCACGAGTGTATTCTCGTTCGGGATTCAGTTCGATTAGTTTGAATTCTATAATGATTATAGCGGACGTGAATGTGCAGAGCAAAGTAGAAAGCGGTGAAGGGGAAATGGGTCCGGGGCAACACCCGTGGCCATATCTGTCGACGATGTTTCGAATCTTGTCGAGGAAGGGCTTGAGGTTCGTCACAGGAGACAACACCAGATGACCAGGCATCAGACCATTCGGATGAAGACGACGAAGATGAGGACAATTCAATAGCTCTATGCAGCTTGCTCAGTCCATCTACAGAGACGATGACAGTCGCAGCATGGCCAATGATCAATCGGCTGTTCTTCGAAACAAACACTCCCCTGCCAGCTAAAGCTGTCTGCGAGCGCCTGTTCTGTGCAGCTGTTCTGTAATGAGGGCTCTCATTGGCGACAGCAACCTTGAAAATCAGCTTTTGCGGAAGTTGAACGAGGGCTTTTTTCAGTGAACTCAGGGTAGCAGCACATGTGCAAGTCTGTGCATTTTCTTATCTCTTGTATATATTTGATTATTAGTTTTTGTGTTACAATAAAATTTATCTTTTACTTCTACTCAAGCAGCTTTGAAGAGGATTACTTCTACTTCAACTCAAGAACACAATCAAAGTAGTTTAGTCAACTCTGGTCAGCAGGTACATTCGACCTATTACACTGAATCCTTGGAACCCTTGGTATTTCCTTTTCAGTACTTATATATGAAGCCAGCAGCTTGCTTCGTCGTACCATCTCTGGAGTTTTACACCAATGTCATTCGTAAAAAATTGAATCTCTGACAAAGACGTCAATATTTCTTCTTTATAATTTAGCTGACAAACCCTTCAAATAATCCAAATTATTCTTCAATACAGTGAAGACAACAATAACTCCAAGACTCTGCAGACTACTTTTCACACCATTAGCCGTAGTCTTGGTGTCGCTATCTCAGTAGACCGAGCAGCCGAAATGCGTTGCATCGGTTAGCAAGAACTGTTAATAGGTAAATACTGGAAATCTTTCAACAAATTATTTCATATTACACGTAGACTGAAATTGGTATTTAAGCTGAACGATTATGTCTTTCCAAAGGATTTAACACAATATTTATCAGGATATAACCCAATGAATGAGCTGAATGGTTTCAATGGATTAAATAAATGAAAGTTTTGGAAATATTATTTTTATTTGTACCTGGGAACCAATCATATATATATATATATATCACCTGTATATTATTAAATATTTTTTTATTACATTAGAGTATTAACATCCTTGACATTTACATGTAGTAAACATTGCACGAATGGCTGATTCATAAAATAAAACAGATCACTTTCAATACAAGATATTATGCGTAAATACCAATGTTACAGTAATAGGAATCACCCATTGAATTATAATCTATGTGATCATTGATTTTATCCATTGACATCGTTATGTGAGATGGCAAAGGTTAATCAAAACAAAAATGTGAACTAGGCAGGCCGAACTATAACAGCTCCATGCAAATCGCGCTGAACGTTATTTAGTTTAGTGGCTTATATCATTTGGACGAAGTCAATGCCATTCCTATTAAATGCTAAATTATTATCTGGAGATCACATACCCTTAATGGACTATAATTAAAATCTAAATATAGCTTAGGCATTTATCGGCCACTTCACGGGTAAATTGCCATGCAACACTGATTCTTAGACTTCTAACCCGAGACCGTAGTGTGAAATTCAGCCGTATGGTGGCGCCAAGGGGTAATTGAATCGGTCTACTCCAACGATTTTCATTAACTTCTGGACAAACATGTGAATTAGCCATAACATCAAGTGACCAGGTGTTCATAACCCTCACCAAATGTTTTCAAACGAAAATGTCTTTCAACCCAGCGTGTCTTGCACAAACCTTTAAGTTTCTCGTGGCGAGTATTGGGACGATAGGGTTTGAGAACAAGCTCCATGAATTTTGCGTCTTCTGAGAATTGTCAAAAATTGTACTTACTAAGTTATTATTTAACAGACAAATCACAATTACTCTTCATTTCATGCTAAGTAACTTAGAATAGAATGAAGTATACATGTGATTTGTTGGTTAAATAATAATGCTATCAGACACACACCACGAATGGATTCACAAATAAACCATAGTGCATCTTATAATACAAATACATAGTATTATGCACTATTATGCATACGTATATCAGATTGCTCCAGTCGTTTACAATTCTCTGGCTAAAGACTGACTGCCCAATTCCAAATCTAGCATGTTTTTTTCACTAGCTTATATGTCTGCATCATATCCACTCTTCTCCTACGTTGTTGTAGTGATGGTAATCTTAGGGCTCTTAGCTTCTTATCGTATGGGAGATGCTTCAGCTTTGGTATTAGTTTCGTGGCCCGTCTCTGATTATAAATGTGGTCGTACCATAGTGATGAATAGTCAAGGCACGGTGACAGTATCTAGACATGTGAAGGTGGCTCTTATTAAGCCTAACAAGCGTGAAGCTTTTTCTACTGCCTTGGAGACATGGACATGGAATTTTAATTCCTCGTCAATAAATACATCCAAATCCTGCTCAATTCTGGTGTCACCTAATGTCCCAGTTTCCATCTGGTATTTTAATCTCTGATTCGAGCTGCCTAGATGGATCCCCAGATAGCACAACCACGTATAGGACCAACGTCGCATTGGGCCGGTAATGTTGTAGACTGTTTGCCAGCATTGGACCAGTGTCGGACCGACGTTGGCTAATACGAGATGCGCCTCACGTAGGTGGAATATGTTAAAATGAAACATCACAGCAAACGACCTTTACCTTTTGTCAGCGGAAAAACATTCACACAGTTGAGTATTTCTCGCTCATCTTTTCAAATATAAAGATTTATAGGTATTTAGATATATTATCAGTGTAATGTACATCATGACAACTCACTGTTTCTGAAATATAGTTACGTAACATACATTAGCCTAAATTTATTTGCATTTATTGTCATTTCAATCGAAGTCCAAGTTTCAAAATAGTTTTTCCCGCAAAAGATATATGTTGGTCCAGCAATGGTTGTTCACACATAGCCCCCGCCTCCCAACTCAGCCTTACTTTGATAGTTTGATAATAAAAATACAAGCATAAAGAGCTCAGTTTCTATAATCATATACAGCTTGAATTATGTCAATAGGTAACATGTAAAGAAAGTTATACACATTTTTATCAGATAATATCATGAATTTATGTCACCAATTATTATTAATTAAAGATATTTGTGTATAATGACATGAAGTTGTTTTTTGAAAATTATCTGGAGAGATCTTCATTTAGGGTCTTAATTGCTCTGTTGGTCAATGTTTTCCTGAACAAATTTAAATTAGGATTAAATTAAGTGTATCAGTATATACCATAAATTCTGGATCCTCGCCTTGCATACTCACATTGATGATATCAGGGCCGAACATCTTAAACATGCTCGTGGTTCTAGAATTATCAGACATATCAGTGTCACGTTTTCTATGTGTCTTAAATACGGTATTGTACCTAATACATTCTGTCAAAGCTTACTTGTACCTTTACTTAAGAAACCTACCTTAGATCCTACTTTACCACAACATTATCGACCTGTTATTGTATATTGTACCTTATCGAAGCTTCTTGAATTGTGTATACTCGATGTGTCGGGTTATCATGAATTTAATGATTTACCATTTGGATTTGCTGCCGAGAGAGGCACCAATATGGCCAAATGGATCAATTATTATCCAAATGCACTTCAAATGTTGCTGTTTGGAATAACTAGATGTTTCATGCATTTCAGGTGAAAATATGGTGTTTTTCATATCGTTATCAACTCTACAGAAGGGTTATTATTATGACACAGGCTATTACATTTTTTTACGTTAACAGATAATACCTGCACATGACTTAATTGTGGTTGGTGGTATTTTTCCAAAGCTCTTGTATTTTCAGATGCATATAAAATGTCCCAACTAAAGAGAAAGACGTGGAGGATGTTGTAAAAAAAGTGGTTATCAGGGTACCCCAGATAGAGATGGTGGGAGGAAGGCGAGAGAGGAAAGGAAGAAAGGTAGCTACTAAATTATAATATACAAATTATTCTGAGAAATATTCCAATATATACCAGGATCCGCTGATGAAGATGTGTGTTTAATGTCAAATTAGATCTTTCTGAAAGAACATTTTACAATCACAAAAACATCCTTTTTAATACTGTAAGTGCCCAGAAATAGAATACAAGTTGTTGTTGTTGTGGTGGTGGTGAATTTAACTCTGTATTTTTTATATTCTTATAGAATCTGTTGGAGTGCACAAGAGGGTGTCAGATATCCAGGATAGAAGTATGTATGTATGTATGGAAATTTTCTGACAAGAGAATCTACAATTGACATTGCTCGGATATTATTTAAATAGACTATTAATTGTTTGTCTTTATTGAGCACACAGCGAAATATCTTGTTTTGAACAAATATCTATATATTCTTTGCATCCATTATTTAGAAAGTTACCTTTAAAAGACACCAAGTCATCGTATATATGTTACAACACCACAGATGAAGTTATCTTGGTCATGTGATTGACTATATTTTGGAGAATAAGAGCATTAATTAATTAACTCCATCTTTCAAGTGTAAATATTTGAAATTTGTTTTTATGTTTAAAATGCATTTTGGAAATATAATTATTTTGTCTTCATATAATTTTGTTGTGCACAGGGCATGTATGAATTCATTACATTTTGTGTGCTCGTTTTAATAGATTATATTTTGTCATGATATTATGGATTTCTATTTTTCAGGACTGGACGTGGTGGTACAGATGCTGCAAAATTCTGACTGATTAACTATACACTATCTATGGTTGTGAATTGCTCTGTACAGTAAATTGGCTAAGTGAACTCTATGACTATCTTGTCTCTTAATTAAGTAAGTTTGGTTCTTATTGCCTTTTTTTGTATTACGTACGTTTAAGCAACAATTTTGTAGAATTAAATTAATAAAAATGGATAACGCTTTTGAATGCATTTTTTGATTACTGTTAAGGACCATCATTGAACCAACGTTGTTTATAACGTAGGATCGACGACGGGCCAACGTTGAACCAATGATAATTTGCCAGCATTGGACCAGCATTGGCCCGGAGGTCAAAACTACGCTGGCCCAACATAGTATGCCATCCATGGACCAGTGTAGTATATAACATTGGACCATGATTGGTCCAACATTGTTGTGTTATCTGGTACGAGGCTTTTGACTATGGCTTCATTGAAACCCAGCTGCCACTTGTGCGACCATTTCACGAGGTTGTCTAAGTCCTGTATAATCAGGTAATTATGTGTATTACGTCTATCAGGAAATACGTCTATTGCTAACTGAGATTTAATACACGTACGTACAGTACCTGAACATTTCAGGTAATATACGTAATACCTGATTATACAGTAACACACACACACACACACACACACACAAAACACACAGAGTACATTTTATCAATTAAAAATGTCATAAAATAATGCTCGTTTAAATGTATGGATCCACCAGTTTAAAATTATTTGTATTACATAATTTCAGACAACTAGATCTAGATTTCTAGATGCACAAGCAGAATCACGCAGGAAGGAATTAATAGATATACCCCTAAATTTTTATAATTAAAAAATGGACTTCAAAGAAAAGCTTAAGAACTTATTATTGTTACTTAGGGAGTATTTAAACAAAAACTCAAATATATCATTTCTATACACAGCTTTTTGCAATTCTTTGTTATATAATTTTATATTAATATTATATCGTCAGTGTGAAGCACTTGATAAGCTATTAACCTTCCATCTATTCATATTCCAGGGATATTCATGTCAAAATCAGATTTATTTCAGTAAATTTTCCTATTTTTTTCCTTGGTCTATGATTATATCCTGTCAAAAATATTTCTTGTGTTGGTAAATAAATAATTAGATCTAAATAAAACCACCGCTGGGGGACTAAAAACCCAAATGCAGTTCGCGCGTATTCACTAGAAATACGAATTACCATCATGAATGTACATGAATTAAAACGAAGCTGAAACCATTAGATTAGACTAGTCTACGTACATTATTTGGTTTTCTTATTAGGTGTGTGTTAGGTAAAGCATTATATGTTAATTAATTTAACTAATTTCATAATCTAATAACATGTTGTGGTGTAGTGGTATACTAAAGGGTAAACATTTAGAGAGTATATCTTGATGTATAACAATTTCATTGGCTAGTCTTAGTCTATGAAATGGGTTCCGCAATGAGCGATAATTGGTGGAATTATGAGACTGTCGTTTAACAGCATGTAGAAGCGTGAAACGGACCTCAAACGAGGCAAGAAAGAACAGAGTCTGACAGATTCTATATGAAACGTACCTTAATTATATAGATTTGCAAATATTTTATTGATTTGGTCATAACTCCTAAGTTCTATCAAGTAAGCCAGGTTAAAATATGAAACAGATATCTATAATTATATATTGTTATTAATATTATGGCCAGTATTATTTACGTGGTAGCTGGATACCGAACGATAGAAAATGGTCTTATTCATCCAGTAGCCAGATCCTGAAGGAAAGTATCTGCGACTGCTTACCTGGCAACCGGCTAAAAAAAAGCAACAACGCTAATTTTATTTCTTGCTCAGCTGGCAGTGCCGGGTGCGCAACAACATAAATCTTCATTAGGTGGTTGGGTCATTGCAAAATGAGGATGCATTAATTTTCCCTGAATTGTGTCTGTCCTGTGTCTAAATGTTTATTAGTAACTGTGATGGTTCGACAATCATCTTTGGTGAACTTACTGCAAGTAGACTCCTCAAAATTTTGGCCGAATCTTTGGAACCGAATCTTTGTCAGGTGGGCAGGAGACAAAATCCTCACTGGGGAACTGGCAACCGGGTGAATAATGACTTCTTATTATTATACATAATTATAAAAACACAAGTACGCAAAAGGCAGAATGCCAATCAGATTACTTCATAATTATCGTAAATATCATATAATTACATTATATAGTTATAAATCAAACGTTGTATTTATGTAAGCTAACTCATTCCAATTCAAGGAAAGGAAGGAGGCATGAAGTTATTACTAAATTCCAAGTGTATTAGGCCGCTGTTATAACAAGGACTGCTATAACACTAAATCAGATATAACACACAAACACTGAGGTAATATTTATGTTTAAGTCAACTAATGATTACACAATTACTGGGAACATTTATGAAATAAACATTGGAATATAATCTTCAAGGGTGGGGCAAAACGAGGTCAATATACAGACTCCCTATTATTGCCCACCCCAACAGTGCTCTTGTCTTGCTTCTCGGTTTACCTATAACACAGTGGACTGGTTGTGGACCACAATGACCTCGTTATAATGGGACCCTACTGTAACAGTTCTCATTGCATGTGTATAAATCTTATAATAATAATGGCAGTTTTTAATGTAAGTGGCAACCTCAAATGAGGGAGACACATATGGTCTGTAATTTATAGCTTCCCCACAGAGACTAATTCTAAATAAATTTAGAATATATGGCATGTTCGGTGGAGAAAACTTTGCCAGTTGACTGGCTGGATGAAAAACCTGCGACCTCCCGCACAGAATCACCATAGCCATAGGTAAATAGTTTCACGCTCTACCCATGAGGCCAAAGAGCCATTATTCATAAAGATCATCACTTATAATTTTTGCTTCAAATTTACTCTGTATATATAGTTAATTCTACATACTGGCACACATAGATGCTGTACTTCAACTAATATAATGTCTGCAAAAAATCAAGCAGGTTATACACAACTATCTGAATGAAAACAAAAACACAATCAGTTTTACTGTCTCATAATCTACCAAATTACTACCCCACCAAAAAAAAAATGAGAGAGGGAACAGTTTTTTTATTCATACCAAGTTCCTACTGCAACAGAAGCATAGAATATAACACAGAATTTAACGACCAATATTATACTTATAGATAATGTAGGTTTAGCAGATTTACATCTATGAAGCTACCTGATTACATACGATTGTCAGTAAGATCATTGGATATCTGTCTGAAGATGTGTTATTTTTTTCTAGTGCTTCCATGAATTGAGAGAAGTACCAGAACAGAAGGATGTCTGATGAGGAAGTTTTTAAGGAACAGCTTCGTCAGGAGCAAATCGCTAAGGAAAATGATGATGTGAACTCAGACAGGACGAGAGTTGACCCAGATGGCACTGTGTATGAATATGATATAGCAAAGAAGGCTTGGTTTCCAAAGGTATGAACATACTTCATCATGATGACTGCAGTTTGTTTGTGGTATAAGTGATTGAGTTAAATCAGTGTCTTTTTTATGATGCTAAATAAACTGGTATTAAACGTGTAACAACTTTGGCAATGAGTAATAATACACAGTTTTCATTTATAATAAGCCTGAAGCATGATGACATCAAAAACCAAAACAAACCAGCCGCGCTTTGCATTGTGGGATTTGTAGGGGGTCTGCTGAGCGATAATACCATGATAATTCCGCCATTTTAACTTTAAACGTCAAGGTTCTGGATCTGTTATAATCATGCCAAAAAATTACTTCTGCGTACCATATTGTCATGCCACTAGTAAGCGATATAAACATTTAAGTTGGCATTGGTTTTTGACGTCATCATGCAATGGGTCTATTGTACGATAAAATTTGTATGTGGCTGTCCTAAATATTTATTTGTGAAAATGGAGAAAAACATATTTTAATGTGATCAAAAGGAATATTGTTTTAGTTCTGCCACCTGGTGAATGAACATTTAAGGTATCCCAAAAGGGCAGGATGGGATCTGAATAAGAATAGACTAGCGATAAAATAGTCAGATATCATTAAACAATGACACATTCGGGATGATCGTCTGTTTCTGAGATATGTTTGAATATTACCGTCTATTTAAAAATAATGCCCTTTTGTGTCTAATTCATTTTGTCAGTTTAATAATAATTTTTCTGGCTGAACACCATGTTAAAATTAAAAAAAATGTTGAGAAATATACAACAAAGAAGTAGTGATGTTTCTAGGAGATAAATGTAAAAACCCCAGGAATTTAGTAATAGTATGTTTAAATTTGTATAATAATTGTGTTTTCATCCCAAACTTTTATCGTGTTTGAATATGTGACCAGCTACTACATTTGGAAACTATAGCATGGCATGCTGAAAAATTAACAACACCAGTTTAAATTTTTATATTTATACCTTTAGATATTAAATTCATACAAATACTGATGTCAGTTATAATTAATATTCAAACTGTGGTGTGCATCAATAGTAAAGTAATGTGCCAAGGACCTGAAATAATCACAAACGCTTTGTTTGGACTTCTATAATAGAAAGTAACATAGACCATATGTTTGAACCTGAATCATATAGACAGCTAACATATTAAATGATGTGACCAGGAAATTTACAGATTTGCAAATAAAAATATGGACACAGTTATTCCCTCCTGGTTTGTAGGTCTGGAGAGGATCCTACTCTGGAAAGATATTTTTGAAAATTGGTTGCTAATAGGTGACATTCTGAGTTGATAATTGTGTGTACAATTGGACTGGATTAATACTGTCACATAGAGGTCATATCTAGTATTGGTATGGATAAAGCTCTCTCTGAACTTAATGTTTCCTGGGCATTCTCATACATTTGTCAGTTGATTTTTATTTATGGCCATGTCATAGTTGCTTTGTACAATACTGATGGTTAATATTTTGTTAACTGATCTGAACATGAAATCGATTTCAGATTGATGCCGACTTCATCGCGCGATATCAGATGAACTACGGAACGGATGTAGGCAGTGCAGATGCGACCACTGAATCAACAGCGGAGACGGCGGGCACGCCGTTCACCACGATGGATCCCAGTAGTTCGGCATATTACTACAACTATTACGCCAAATCGGGAAGCGCCGACACAGCAACTACAGATTCTCGGAGCTATCAGGAATGGTATGATTACTATTATGGCAAGTACGCATCTGAGACAACGGAGGCCAAAGGCGACGCTTCTGATACTACGTCCGAAACAAGCATACCACCGCCTCCCTCCGACATCAACAGTCAGGAGTACTACGACTGGTATTATATGTATTATGGAGCAACTAAGTCAAACAGTAATAAGGATAGCACGTCAACCATACAGCACGATGACGAACAATCGTCAGAGCATCATGACTCCGGTAAGAGTGAGTCGCCACCGGGAAAGAATCAAAAAGGCGATTCGAAGCAGCAGATTGCGGATATTTTGGCAGCCAAACGGAAGGCTGCAGAACCACGTTAGTTTTTATTTTTTCCGGCACACTTTTTTTTAAATGTGTGGATTTCTTGGTGTGTTTTTTATAATCAGGGACTTCTTTACCTCCACTACTTTTCAGAGTGATCAGTTTATTTCGTTGACATTCTTGTATGGTTTCATCATATTTTATTAGATGGGATTCACGATTCCTGTACTTCATCAAGTTAGCTATGTGTTTTGTTATTTTTATTCCTTTCTTTTGATAATTGTTTTAATACTTATATATTATTTACGTTTTGTTTAGCATCACAAGTTTATTATTATTATTTATAATTATAAGCACTGATTTATTATGCTGGATTGCTGTTTATTTATCTGTTTTTTCATCGTTATAATCGCTATTCTATTAGTTGACCATGAGAGTAAAAATAATTTACTTACTTTATTTTCTCTTTATGTGTCGAGAATATTTTTATTTTATTTTCCAGCATCGTGGTTTGAGGTGACTCAAGATAAGAACACAAACGTCTATGTGTCCGGTCTACCTTTGGACATGACAGATGATGACTTCAAAGAGCTAATGAACAAATGTGGTCTTATTATGTTCGATCCACTGACGAAGAAGGCAAAGCTAAAATTATACAAAGATGAGAATGGCCAAAACAAAGGTGATGGCCGGTGTTGTTATATAAAGGTAAGTGAAATTTGTTTATGAATTTGCTCATTTTGTCTACTGAATTCTGAAATGGTAAATATGGCGTTTTTAATGTGCCCTCTTGCCGTGTATTTTGATGAATGTTAGATTTAATTTCAAGGTTTGTTTATATTTATACCACCGTGTACGTTTGTCCTTTAAAGCCGGAATCAGTTGAACTCGCCCTGCAGATATTGGACGGTTCAGAGATTAAAGGTCATAAAATCTATGTAGAAAGGGCAAGGTTTGAACTGAAGGGAGCATTTGATCCAAGTAAACGAAGGAGAAAGCTAACCAAGCAGGAAAAGAAAAAGTTTAAATTAAAACAGGAGAAGTAAGTAACTATCATTAAGTCAAATGTCGCACAAGCGGCAATGATTTTCTTGTTAGAAATTTGTGTGCTCTATAAATTACCAGATATTAGCAATATACTGCCGCCAATATACCTTCTTTATGTGCTATTAAATCTATAATTATTTAACATATTGTAATTTATCTGTCTGAAAAGCTTATTTAAAGGGACAGTCCACTCTCAGAAAATATCTTTTAAATATGTAATGCTTAGAACATTAACTAACAAACATTTCCCAATAATAATCACAAAATATATCTGATATCATAGATAAAGGGAAATAATCTGAATTACTGGAGGGCTGCCATTACGGCTGCACTGGGAGCCAGATTCAAAGGCCAGAAGGAGAAAACTGAAATGCTCTGACGTCACTTAGGTGCTCTCTAGACTGGCGCGGATTTTGGTTTCTCTTGGGCTTAATTTCGGAGCCATTTTGAATCAACTTCCTCTTATAAGGCTCCTTCTGGCTCAAACTGATATGGTTGTATATCATTCATGAATTAATTTTAACAAGATAATGTCGTTTAGTGCAGGAAAAATTCTTTGCTCACACTTGTTTACATGCTTTTGTACGGGCTCTAAAGACTTTGGGTCAACCAGTCTCTGTCTAGCTTCACAGGCCATTAAAAGTTGATTAATCAGCACTTTGAACTGGATTATTTAATATGTGGGCGACCATTAACACATTTGGATATTATTTATTATATTTTTGAGTATAGCTGTATTAGTCTGAAAATCTGAAGAAAAAAACCTTTAAATGTTTTTACTTATTTTATGGAGAAAGTATTTTATATAAAAACATCATTTAATTAGAAACAGTATTATATATATATATATATATATATATATGTAATTCTATGGGACATCTCTATGAAATCAGATGGGAAAAGTTTACTACATATGTTTGATAAAATGAAAAAGTAATTTTATAATTAATTTACACCAGAAAGTACATACAGAATATTGTTTTTAAAGCGCATAAACATTTGTTTTCTTTACTTTATTGCCATATATAATCAACTGTAAAAAATAAATTATTTAACTGGTACTGACAAATATATTCTCGTACTTCAAGGGTACAAATAATATGAAACATTATTGCAGTCGTATATCACTTGAAATGAGGAAGTAAAATCAATATCTCGAGCTGTTGAAATTAAAGATCTTCCAATTAAAACAGATTGATTCACGTAGTCAGAATTTTGTCTCTCATTTAAATATTGAGGAATAATATACAGAATATTAATATACCAATAATTTAAAATTTGACTACCAGAATAAGTCTCTTCTATTGTAAATGTTAAAAAGAAAAAATGTGGTATCTTGATTTTTGACCATTATTTATCAAAGTATGCACAAAATGAACTGCCAACATTTTTCTCGATTCTCACCAAACCCAAACATTTGAAAAACGTCAATTTCTTGTTTTTGCTATATCATCGTTTGAATATTTGACCTATGATAACATCTTATGCGCATTACAAAACGTAGTGAAGAAGAACATTTTAAAAACATTATACAATAGAAATACATAATACATGTTGTTGGAGAACTAAATTTGACACCTGGTGCCCAGTTAATCAGATTTCTTGACATCTGTAATAAAAACACACTCTGTGTATGTTCAGATTTAGAATTGGTCTGCTCTATCCTACTGTATGTTATAATATAATAGTAGTATTTTATATAGTGCCTTGTTCAACCGAAATTTCTCTAAGGCGCCTAACATTCAAAACACAATTAAAACATATTCTGAGCTCATATAGATAATAAACTGGTTTAATATTATAAATACGCCAATTTAAATAAATGGGTTTTAAGAACCTTACAAAATATGTCTCTACTTCTTGCGGGTTTTATGTGATTTGGCAACTCGTTCCACAGCCCTAGAGCTGATGCTTGGAAGGATCTCTCTCTGTACATTGCTGTTATGGCTTCGTGGAACCCTCAAAAATGAATAGGACTCAGATCGGAGCATTCTCACTGGTATATATTTTTCGATCAGATCACTTAGGTACACTGATGCTATTCCATTAATTACTTTGAACGTAAGAAACAGGATCTTGTACAATGATCTGAAACATATAGGAAGCCAGTGCAGCTGGAACAAAACTGGTGTTATATGTTCCCTTTTGCAAGTGCGTGTCACCAGACATGTGGCACAGTTCTGCACTCGGTGTAGGCGGTTGGTCAAAGAGAGGGGGTTATTATATATTAACGCATTGCCATAGCCCAGTCGAGAAATAATAAGGGCTTGGACTAGTCTTGCATGTCTAATCATTTATGTACTGACGTGGTGACTAATAGGAGTCGCTAAAACTGATTCATGTATTCACTGCATTCAAAGGTTGAAAAACATAATGTTTTATTTGGGACAGGAAGTTGTTAAAACAAACAATCAGAATAAATAAACGTAAACTATGCATCTCATTCGCATTTTATTTTATCGTAGGCTGTTTGACTGGAGACCAGACAAGCCTCTTGGAACAAGGAATCGATGGGAGAGGATTGTTATACTGAAAAACGTCTTTGATCCTAAAATTATTGAGGCAAGTATTATGCGGCAACTATAGCAGTTAATGTTTCGGGATTATTTGTTGTCAGGTTGGATTTATAGTTGATCTTGAGTGAGTGAGTGAGTTGTTACGCCTCGTTACTGGTCGGACTTGGGACATATGGAGCGAGAGATGACTGCCTTGTCAGTCATCTCACAAACACAAGTACTTTGGTCCAATATAATTGTAAACCCTGATATTGAGATTTGCAGTGTTTGCCTCTTAAATACTGCACTATGATAGCACCCTATTGAATGCTCCAGTAAAATGCATGACTGTCAAACCTTTGGAGTACAGTTTACTATTATGGAACAGAGGCTGATGAATTCAGGCAACATTTTGTCAATCAAGAATTCACTCTGTACATCAGTTGCTTCTTCATGGAATATTCTGTCTTCACTATGATAATAGGTATTATAGTGAACAGTACAGATGTGAAAATAGTTAGTGGGATACACCTGTGATATATTCTTGGCAGAAAGTACACGAAATACACACTTTCAATTGGGTTGTTTTTCCTCACTGCTGGTCACATCTGTGACATATGACTATGGGGCAGCTGTTTAGGGAGGCATCCAACAAACATGGTTAGTAATTGGATTTGAACTCACAACCTGGAGGTTTACAGCACAATCCGCTTACCACTGTGCTATAAGAGGATCACATCAAGTATGACATGTGTATCAGGACTTTCTCCTAATATTGCTCACTTACGTTGGTATGTTCAGTTTGGGTTTGAATATATATATATATATATATATATATATATATATATATTTTAGCGATAGCGGTTGGACCACAGATCACTCACTACCACCCGTGTTCGAATCTCGGCGTGGGCATATTTGAAGGTTGTTTCGTCTTCCTCTCATTACCTTTGGAGGTCGCTCGGCCCATTTAGCCTACCTTGTGCACAAAAGTGGCTGTAAAACATCAATCATCACCTTTAGCTTCAGTGAAATAAGATATCAGTTGTTAAAAATTACCTTCATGGCTGGAACGTTTATGTTCCTGTAGGTTTATAGAATATTGCTGTAACGTTCTATTTTGAAATGTTACAATAATCTTATGGGAATATATAGCTTCGATTTTTTGTGGTAGATTTGCTGTTAAAACATTTACCATCATTAGAAATGTGCAGTAATTTATTTCTGATGTTTGTGTTGTTGTTTGGGGAGAATCCCCAGGCCGTCGCTTATTTGGCACAGCCCCTATGTTGGAGTGGTTGAGCTAAATGATTGTTAAGTAGTAGTCTTAATTCGTATTAGGCAGATATTCATTGGTCAATACTTAGTTGTCCTATTCCTGTGATATGATACATGCTGGGAATATATTCGTCAGCAGGGCATATCATCCGGAACTCTTCAGCCAATATGATAACATAGACGTGGTCAACAGAATTCACTGTTTTTAATTTTAATTTAATGAAGTGTTTGAACAAAATGGTAATGTATGGATTTATAATGAAAGATATTATTATTATTATACACCATTTATGGAGCACCTTTTAAACATAAAAATAAACATTTTAATAGCATTATGGTTATAAGAGTAATTATACAAATATTTAAATGAGAACATTATGTGAAGGATATAAATGTTCTTCAAAATAGAACATCATGGATTCAGTTATTTTGTGATTATACAGTGATTATAAAATATTTACTACACATTAATGAAATGACCACATGTTATGTATAATATTATTAATATTAAACAATGGTTTGGTTTAAAAGAGCAAATTGCGAATTTGTTTTCAGTATTTGGCAGTTTTACATTCGTTGCTTTTGTGCCATGTTAATTGTGGTCGGATGTCTTTGATGACTCCGGTTCACACTTCGTCAGACTCAACAGAAATTATTCATGTGATTAAGCTGAGATTCTGATCACTTGTTAGCTACTGGGGGCAAAATTTATACGGACAAAATGTTTTGAAGAAGATATAAAATTACTGTTTTTGTTGTACGATACAGTGAATTATTATGTCTGAACACGCGTTAACACCGTGGATTCCATTAATAGCTTTTCTCCTGAACACGACCTCCCATTAGATGTTGTTGGTAAATGTGGGTTGATGGGGCGCCCCCGTGGTCTAGCGGTAGCGTGTTGGACCACAGATCACTACCACCCGTTTTCAAATCTCGGCGTGTGCGTATCTGAAGGTTGTTTCGACTTCGCCGCATTACCTTCGGAGGTCGCTCGGCCCATTTAGCCTATACCTTGTGCACAAAAGTGGCCGTAAAACATCATTCGCTCGTCGATCATCATCATGTGGATTGACAAATAGTTCGAAAGGGATTTTATTTTACGTTGTAACTACATTTCTAGAGAAATGTTAAACTTAAAGAAATCCTATATATTTTATCGCCACGTCTATGAACACGATAAGCTATACGGTTTCAATCAATCTCCAAAGGTGATCAAGGAGACGAAATGAAAATTAAAAATGGATCAGACGTAAAGCAGTAACCAAGTCCACGCCCCTAGAGTTCTCATTTATTCACTGTTTATTGTTTTTCTATAAATAAAATTGAAATTTAAAAAAATGGTAATTAAACAAACAAATGAAATTATGAATATCTTCTCTTCTACCTATTATTTAAATTTTTCTGTATAATACTTCAATCAGTTTAGCATCAAAGACATTTTAGCCGCTGCCCGATTTACATATTTACTGATATTTTCAGTCACTGAAACTTAAGTCCGCAATACATTAAAACAATAAGAAATATTATCAATTTAGACATTCTGTAAACAGTTGTTAGTCATGATCCATTGTTAACTTGTGAGAACAGTGAGGAGATCCCGCAAGGCTCGTAAAATAGCTCATTAATATTCATGAACTTAGAGCTCATAGATCCGTTCAGGTGTTTTAGTCCTGTCCGGTTGGTTCGATATTTGTTGGACGACGATTGTATGTTTTAATAAAAGTCGAAAACATGGAAAAATCAGTTCATTCGAAATGAAGTCTCGCTGTTATGGCCTACTAATGTTCACGTCATTCACCAGGCGGCACCACTTTAGGCTGCCTTTCTTGTGCGGTAAATCTCCACTCACTTCGTCAATCTCCGAGAGGTATTCATTTGCTTTTGGCAGAATGTGGGGCATTGTGCGAGTTTGTTTATGTATAAAGCAAAATTGTCTTGACAGTCATTACGCTTGATAATAAGACTAGTATTTTATTCACATATAATTGTTTTAAAGATGTGATGGAATTAATTATGAATAAAAAAAACACTTTCTATTCATTCAGACAGTAATATTCTAGAGCAAAAGGATTTATTTATTTATTTGCATGTCAGTACAATATAATTATTATTATTATTATATTAATGGTAGTAATAACAAGTGTTAGCATTTATTGTCAAAATTGTAAAATGTGTGAGGCAGTATGCAGAGTAAGGAAAGAAAAACAAGTTTTTGTTTGTGTGTGTGCGCGCTAGTGCGCATACTTTCGCGCGCCCGTCGGCTCGGCATCATGTAACATGAACATCAGTTTCTAAGCTACGTGATAACCGGTAGAGCGCCATGTTACAAACTGTTACAAGGTGATGATGATGTGTGATTATCAATAAGTTAATTGATTGAAGTTGTTATTGGAGGCTGGATGTTTCTTCCTGTTAGTGACAAGGCATCCCCCTGTGATGTGTATCGCATCCAGATGATACAGCTGTCTGGATCCCTGCTTCTAATTAAATACCATCAGCTTAACTTGTATACTCACTGAAGGGGGGCCAGTTAATTGTGTGTGTGTGTGCGCGCGCGCTAGTACGTGGATTTAAAACATTGTTTTAATTGTACAACTATGTTGTGGGGGTAATGGCAGCTTGTAAAACATATTTTATATTCCATATATTTATATTAATCAAAATATTTGAAGGTATTCAAGTAAGTAGTCGACATCTGATGTAGAATTTGTCCCATAGTTTTGGATTTACACGCAGAGAGAGACAGAGAGAGACTGTGTGTGTGTGTGCGCGTGTGTGTGTGTGTGTGTTTTAGCTGTGTGGAATAAGACACTGGCACAGAGAATCTCGAAGCGCGAATTCAAATTCTGATTCTTCCGAGGACTGTATCCAGAGTGGCGACTTTTCATGCTGAGAGAGGTGTAATGTCTCAGCAATCGCGCGCACGACCAAACCACCTGAACTCCTCTGAATGTTTAACACTAGTTATTGAGATTTGTTTGTTCTTGTTTACCCCTGGTTAATCTACTCTCAGAATCGTGATGTTATTTCGGATCATTTGATCGGCCGTCGTCTTGCCACATTTAATCAATTGAAGATCGATCACTTAGTGACAGTTTCATTAGCCGGCTACGGCCGAATGAACAATGACGTCTCCACCTCGTACCATTATCACCGACGGTCCAATTGTCCCGAACAGTCCGTGATTACTGCGTCCGGTTGATCCCATTTCCGGTGGCGCTGCTCGCGGCGCGGTGATCGGAACGCACAGCCGATCGTACTGCCCGAGGACCGTCACACTTCTCTCGCTTCCCTCATTGCTCACTTCCTGTCACTAAGCCCATCACCAAACAGTACCCGCTCCGATTGTCCGATGTTATTCGGCGGTAAAAGCCGTTTCTCGGCCGACACACGGATTCAAATTCGACCTCCTTTTCCGTCTATTCGTTAAATGGAGATGAATCTGAGCACCATCCATCGGACGCAGGCCTAAATGTTATCCATAAATGAACGACTCTTTGTTATTGAAGTGAGTACGTCGATTTGAAAGTGTTTGTTTTCAGGAATTTCTCTCTCTCGGCGAGTGTCTCGACCGATCTGTGGCCCGATGAAGGTCCCACGTTCTCGCCTTATAACATTTACCTGGGGGCGAAGATTATAATAAGAAGCCCAGACTGTGGTCTCCGGGACAAATATTACTCGTCGTATTCAAATGTGGAATTAAGAGACGTCTTCAGCGAACACGGATTAGTCTGATGTGTGTTTTTTTTTCTATTTGTATATTCTATTTATAAACTTTTGTCGGTTATACACTTCTGGTTATTTCTCTGTGTGGGGGTTATTGAAGGCCGCGTTTGAAATAGAGAAATAATAATCTCAGTTCCATCAAACGGAAGATGATTGTTAATGTATAGGGGCGTAGCCCAGACGTTTGGTGGAATAATGAACTAATTGTAGTGGCTTAGAAAACTGTTTATTCTTTATGTGAAACAAACGTGAGATAATGAAGTAATTAGGTCATGAGATCAAGATATTATTTTCATTGTGTTATTATTAGGGTATTATTATTATTATTAATGTGATATTAGGTCATGACATCAAGATAGATGATACTATTAATATTATTATCATTATTATTTTTATTATGTTATTATTAGGGTATTATTATTATTTTGGGATTATTATTATTATTATTAATGTAGATATTATCCGGGGTATTATTTCCGGTTCAGATGTCATTATTGTTGATTTGTTGGCAACTTTGTTTTGGTAACAGAAACTGGTTCATGATGATAAGCTACTGCCAAGGTGACAGCATGCATGCATGCTGAAGCACCCATGCGCCAAGTGGTGTGCTGCCCAGACATGTTATCGTGCATTTACATATACGCATATTTCTAATTTTATGTTTGCATATAGGTTTATGAATGTATATGTTAATGGATATATAGGTTAGTAGCTGTATTGATTTGGCGGACGGATATGTTTTGTGGATATTTTGGTGATCTTGAGCCAGTGACGATGATGATGATGATTGGTGTTTTACGGCCCTTCAGATATGCCCACGCCGAGATTCGAACACCCGTGGTAGTGATCTGTGGTCCAACACGCTACCGCTAGACCACGGAGGCGAGCCAATACCGTATAATATATATATATATATATATATATATATATATATATATCCTAAAACACACACATTCAGAGAGAAAGAAAGAGCATTAATCTCACTTCTTTGCATTAATTTAACTCACAATTATATATCTAGTTATACTTTAATCATATTGACAATATATATTGTTATTCTCCGCGAAGCACGACCGTTTTACCGCTAGATTAGTATTCGAACTGATTAGGTATCTGTGTGTTATGTAATCGAGGCTGGAGACAGACACACACGCGCGCGCGCGCACACACACACACACATACACACACACACACACACACAGAGAGAGAGAGAGAGAGAGAGAGAGAGATGTGTTAAGAGCTTATGTTAAGAGGTTTGTAAACAATGTTCGGTAGTAATGGTGAGATGAGCCGAACGGTACATCATTTGTCTACAAGAAGACACCTGTTCTATCAGTCATTATCTAATGTCTAGTAGCTTCTGTCATCCGACATGGCAACAGTAGAGATATTTGGCTGTTGTAATGTGTAATGTGCGGGGGTGGGACGTGTGTGTGTGTGTGTGTGAGGGGTGTGAGGATGAGCAGGAACTATTTTGTGAATCTAGCAGCATCATTATCTGTTCAACATCGGCGGGGACATGTCAAAATGATTGATTTGTTGAGGTGACGTAGTAATGTCAGGAAAATAACGTTTTGGGAAATTAATTACGTAAATATTAAAATAAATGACTAAATATTGGCGGAATATGTCAATTTCACGTTGCAGATTTGTTTTTAAGTACGTAATAATCAGCCTCCTCATTTTTAAAAGATATCAGCGCGCTCTACAGATGGTTGTAGATTGGATGAATGAGTGAGTGAGTGGATGAGTGAGTGTTGTGTTTAGCTTCGATGATGGTCCCAGCCGGGACATATATTGTCGAGGCCAGACTTCCTATGGGGGGAACATCCCTAAACGGGTACGAGTCGGATTCGTACCGACGTCCAGGCAGTTTGCACCACACTGCCATAACGCATGTTCCATCAGAGGATAGCAGATGTTTGTAGGCTATTTGTTTTAGTTGGTATCGTGATCCGTGTGCCCTATCATGGTACTAGGTTATACTGAGATATGATCCATGAACCAGTAGATTGGCGGCGACAAACACACACACCGACACACACACACACACACACACACACACTCTCTTTCTCTGGATGTAATTCCAAAACTATGGGACAAATTCCCGGCGTCAGTCACAAATTGGAACGGTCGGAAGAGGCTTCCTCTGTTAAAAAGTCATGTTCTTAAAACTTGTTTATAATATCTGGTCGGCTTTAGCCATTTTAGCCGTAATTTACGTTGTATACAGTCGCCTTTTAGGGATATAGCTTTGTTATTGTTATTGGTATAACGGTGGGCTTTATCCGACAACGCTTCGATGCCACGAGAATGTTGACCTACCTCTGACCAATCAGTCGTAGATTATAGCATTTGGCTGATGTTGGTGATGGTCTCGGACGGATGAAGTCTCTTCGTGTAGGACAGCTCTCGGCTAAATGTTGCTGTGGTATAGTTGCTAACTTATTGACGTTTACGGTTCAGTCGTTGGCTAGTTAGAGCTTCTGCTTCAAATTGTTATACAGAGTCTAGTATTTATTACTATTTATTAATATTTCTCTCTCTCTCTCTCTCTCTGTGTGTGTATGTGTGTATGTGTGTGTGTGTGTGAATGGCACGGTAAATGTTGAAAATACAATAGGGTATATAGTCACCGTGACGTAACTGGTAGAACTGGTGACAACAGACTTTTAGGACCGAGGGTTCAAATCCCGGACCTTAATGTATCTGATATATATATATATATATATATATATATTGTCTTATTATCATCTGATATTTATCAGTCCATTGAACGTACCGAGTGGAGAAAAGTGGCCCTAAAACAGTAATATTTCAGAGGACTCAATATTTGGACACTTCGCCAACACTAGCTCCGTCCAACATCAGCCATTGTTCCTGGTACACCGTCGACCAGTATATTTTGACCCAACTTCACCCAGCTTCACCAAGACACCGTCCATCTCCACCCATCCGACATTCTCCTCCGCCTATACGACCCATCCCCAATCATTACTCCACGACACGGCCCCATTTTCGCCCAATGCCCACTTCAGCCCAATCCGCGCAGGAGATGTTTGATCTCTCGGCTCCAGTTCCACTCGCTTTCGATAATTTCATCGACAAACACTGGAAGCCATTTCTCCACTATAGTTCGTGTTAACATTGATGTCCAGTCCACAATTTACTCTCGTCATCGACGTTGACATACCACTGTTGTCACTTCAGCTAAACCGAGTATTGGTTTGACAAATAGAGATGTTATAATGACCGTTGAGAGAGAGAGAGAGAGAGAGAGAGAGAGAGAGAGAGAGATGTTACTCGGTCACTAAGTGGCCTTGGATTGCTCGCCAATTAAGAAAAGGTGCCGCTGTGAGGTAACATTTTTTACTGGTACCCTCCGCGATAAGACCATTATGTACCTCTATCAGCCGGTTGACCACTTGTTAGCGCCACGCCATTGTGTACCGAATGACTTAATACCGTCAGTATTTACTTAAAGCGGTCACGTCCGCTCGTCAGAGGACAGAAGATTTGTTTGATGCTCGCCCTCTCCGTCTCCCGTCTAAGTTTAATCTTGTATCATACCGCGGGCTGTAAGACTCCAGTCTTGCCTGCGGCGTGCGTGCGTGTGTGTGTGCAGGAGAGTCGCCCTTGGGGTGAGGGTCCTACAGCAGGTGGACGAACAGGGCTTTGTAGGGACGGGAGCAGTCTGGGTTGTGTAGAGCAGAATGGTGGGGCTGTGATGCGGGAGTGGGGAAAAGGGAAAACAGGATAATATGAACCGAGTGAAGTTGTGGGGAATACAGTGGGGGCAAGGATGGGATGCAGGATAGCGAGTAACTAGAATACTGCAGTAAGTTCATGTGCTGCAGTAGTTGGTGAAGCGGAGTAACATGGCACACCAGGGTGCTATAAATATGGAGGGGCTGGCCAGTTGGGAATTACTTAGGATGCTGAAACAGACGCACGAATAGGAGGTATATCGTAGGAAGAAATGGGTAGAATAGGAAAGAGGTGCTACAAAAGGCGTAATTGTATGACAACGTAGGGGTAGGAGGCTTATCTGTGTTTGACAGTAGGATTGTGCATAGGCATAATTCTGAAGTTGGTATATATGAGTAGGCCGGTGTAAGGGTGGGGCACCAAAAAGAGATATACGAGGAGGGTGGTATATAAGCATGGTTCTGAAGTTGGTGGATGAGTAGGATGGTATAAGTGTGGGGCAGCAGAAGAGATATTAGAGTAGGTCTCTTAAGGCAGGATAATAATTTTATATTTGCCGAGTATTAGCTTTAAGTGGTTCGTGTATTAAGTTGATTTGATCTGAGCTGCCGTCGTCGTGTTATGACATCAGATGACATCTGGTCAGGACTCGGTGGTGGTGGTAGAGGATAATAAATGGGGAAGAATTGTAAATATTGATAACAGATGTCGGTATAGGATTGCGGTGATCATTGTTACTGACACTTGGACGGGTGTCATCCTTCACATCGCTGTTCGCACTGATTATCTACGCCCACCACCAGCAATCGACAGTCACACCCAACATCCGTATCCAACACCTCTACTCACAATCCATGGTGATACCACTTACACTCACCATCCTGCACTCACCACCCACACTCACAGTGAACACCGATTACCCACACTCACTAGCTGTACTCACAATGTACAGTGGCATCCACCTTTATCATCTTCATCATGACTCAACCTCACCACCTACACTCACGGGGGCGCCTCCGTGGTCTAGCGGTAGCGTGCTGGACCACAGATCACTACCACCCGTGTACGAATCCCGGCGTGGGCATATCTGAAGGATGTTTCGTCTTTCACTTCGTCTCATTACCTTTGGAAGTCGCTCGGCCCATTTAGCCTACCTTGTGCACAAAAGTGGCCGTAAAACATTAATCATCATCATCATCCTACACTCATGACTCACACTCATCGCCTTCACTTGTTAACCGCACTCACTACCTACAGTAATACGCTGCCTCCATGGCACAGTCGGTAGTGTACTGCTGAAACCTCCAGGCTGGGGTTCGAATCAAAGTGTTACTCGTGACTGTGGGATGTTTTATCTCCAGATTGTGGGATCGAGTCCAACCACTACCTGTGTTTGGCGGATGTTATCCTAGCCAAAGATTAGCAACTCACTCATTCGCTCAATCATCAAAAAATATAATCATCACTCACTTCTGCGACTCATCACTATCGTTATTACCTATTTATCATCACTGATGATGTTAAGAATGATGATGATGATCTACATCATTATCTTCATCATCACCCATCACTACTGATAATAAATGTCATGATTGCTGCTCACTCTCTTCATCTGTCACCAGTCATCACAGAATCATCATCATCATTATCGTCATCATGTTATGATCATCATTATAATATGATGATAATCATCTGTGATTGTTTATATCATTATCATCACCATGGTAGAAGATTTAGCAGAGTGATATTTGCCAGGTGGTTGTTGACATTGTTGTTGTTGTTGTTATTGTGTATATTAATGATTTTTGTGTTGTATCTAAATTAATGTTTCCATAAATATGTATATTAATTTTTAAATGTTTTAGTATTTAAATAGTTGTTTTTATTTTTGTAGAAGCTTTATTAGAAGTTTATATTTCTCTGATGTTGGCATGGTGTTTAATGTTGAGAATGTCTGTGACAATATAAACATTTATATATGGTGATGTTTTCTCCAGAAAGACCCAGTCCAGATTAATGAGATCCGGAAAGATATGGAGGAAGAATGTGCCAGATATGGGGATGTCAGACGAGTCCAAGTTTATGATGTGAGTTATCCATGCTGACACATGCACGTACACACACACACACACACACACACACACATACACACCCATATCTGTGGCGATGTGTTGTTAAACAACATTTATCCATCCAGTCACACACATACACACACACACACACACACACGCAGACATATACACACACAAACTCAGACACACACACACCTACCCATACACACACACATGCGCAGACATATACAGACTCAGACACACATGCATACACACAAACACACACACACACACACCAGTATCCATAAACTTTTAGAGTGGAGGTTCTTCTCCTGAATCAAGTCTGAAAGTTGTTTCATCTGTCAATTTAACTGAAATATATCTGAGACTGCTTTGTTCATCTACTTTTGCTTATGCATAAACGTGGCATTAAAAACAAATTACTCACCCGTTGTAAGTATCATGCTTCTTTAAGGAACACCCCCCCCCCCATTTGTCTGCCTGATGGTTCAAGTGTGTCAGATGTGGAGATTGAACAAATCACTGACTGACTGATGACTGACTGACTGACTCACACACTCACTCAACTCACCAACAATTCTACCAGAGTTGATTTTAATTATTGCCTTCACTGTATTGATGCCACATGCTCTGTACATCTATTTTCCAGCGTCACCCAGAAGGTGTTGTTGCCATTACCTTTAAGGAACCAGAGGAAGCGGATGTCTGTATTGAGGCCTTGAATGGTCGATGGTTTGCCAAGAAGCGGCTGACGGCCATGGCTCACGACGGCAAGAAGAAATACCATGTGGACGAGACCGAAGAGGAATACATGAAACGTCTGAAACAGTGGGAAGACTTTTTGGAGGAAGCGGCAGGTGACAAGAAGGACAAAAAAACAGGGAATGGAATGGAGCATTCTGGCGATGTGCAGTCAAAGGGCAAACAGTCCGAGGGTAAACAGTCCAATGATGAGGCACAGTCTGAGCCAGTGCAATCCGACGCGAAACAGTTGGCAGAAAAATGTTCGGAGAATTCTGGAAACTTACAAGCGGGAGAAAATGTTTCGGAGAATGTACAGTCAATGGGTGAACAGTCAAAGGGTAAGCAGTCCAGTGACGTGCATATTGAAAAGAAATGGTCGAAAGACAGCGAGTCCAAGAGCAAACAGTCCGAGGACTCTGGAAACGGGCAGCCAATGGAAAATATTTCTGAGAATTTACAGTCGACGGATGAACAGTCAGATGGGAAACAGTCTGAGAAAACCATATTAAATGTCAATCAGGAAGAAAAAGAAGATTCTGCCATGAACATGACAGTCAATTAATAATCTTGAATGAACATAAGAGATTATATGTTCAAGCTTATAATTAGAACAAATAGTTGATCGTTGCTATCTGCTCCACAAAGCGTTCTTTCATTATCATCATCAGCATCTTCATTATTATCATCATGGTCGTCGTTCCGATAGCATAGTGGTTAAAACATTGTGCTGCAAACCTCCAGGTCGTAGGTTCGAATCCAACCCGCACCTGTGTTTGTGGGATGTTTTCCCATGAGGTGCGCCCCTCGGCCATTATGTCCCGGATATAACCAGCGCCGAGGTTAAATAACTCAACTCAACATCATCCTGTATACCGTGTGAGTCATATCCGACTGGAAATTGGTGGCTCTAGGTTTTACGTTAATCCTGGTTGATTACAGAATTGTAATTAGGTTAATTAGAGATACGAATGATGGGCCAATTATTTTAATACATCCGATACCATCACACCATATCCAAAAGTTCGTTTGTCGGTGGTATTTTCTAGGTAAACCTCATAAAACCTGGTAAACCTTATCATTTATTACGTGTAGTAGAAATGCTCTCTTTTAAAAAATATTTATAGGATTACCAGAAAAGCATCGCAATATTTGATTTGACATGATTATTATGATTAATAGATATTTATTGATTATTGGTGTTCTATCTTTCTGTAATAATGAGTACAACATTAATATGTTGGGTTTGTTCATAACTCGTATATAGAGTGAGTCAGATCGGGGGGCGGGAGGGGTAGGGATGACATATTTTTACACGATGAGTGATAATGGACTTTTTATTACAAGTGATAGGACAGTGTTTAGTATTCGTAATATGTTTCGTGTAGATTAGTGGATCATGTTATCTTAAACTGGATGGTTCAGTCGATAGATCGGACAGACGACTTATTGAGATCCAGAGTTCTGGATCGTGTTGTTTTCATCGGAAGCTTTCGGGAAACGTTTCACTCGGGCTCGCCTCATTCCGTTCGACCACCGATGAATGGCCGTCGGAAATGAATGACAACGACCCGTGAGGAAAACTCCTGCGTTGACGATGATGAAGGCGTGTGCTTTGTATTCTCCTCTGTCGGTTGAGAAACGGTAAAAATGTCGGCATCACCGAGGGAAGTCCCGTAAAAATTGCTCGCTGGTATACGTTCAGAATAGACCATCTCGTCTGTCGAACCATTTGTCACGGGATTTTGTACCTTATGGGATAGTAAAGCAAATGAATGAAATAAGCATGCATCGGTTTGTTTGCAGAATATTTTATACCGACGGTTATTGGCTTGTTAAGTAGTTGGCTTAACCGCGTACCATAAGGTCATTTGGGTCATCCTAGTTATGGAAGGAAAAATGTAATAAACCATTAATATACGTCAATCTGTGTTGTATCAGACTGTCTTTAGGCTGAAATAAAAGACTGTTTATTGCGTTTTAGACAATTATTTATAGAATAAGCAAACGTGACGTCACATGTTTATTTTGTGCGCACACGGTGGTCGATATTCCCACTAGGGTGCAGCACTGTACTATTCTCCGTGAACCGCGTACGCCGTGTATATTTGACTAGATGTCTATATTACGTTGATCATTGTTTCGGTTAAAGCCAATGTTTATTTATTGTAATATCGAGCCGTGATGGCGCAGTTAGTTAGAGCGTAGGACTCGTAGCCGAAGGGTCGCGGGGGCTCCGGGAACTGGAATGCTGTCGTGTGGCGACCGGTTCACTCATCCATAAAATGAGAACCTGACAGGACGCGATGGCTGTGTGTTTGAATAACGTTTTGCGCCCTTAATGGCATCATACGTTGTATGCTCCATTGGGAGTTGAGATGTGTCCTGGACTGGAACAGATCTGGGTCGGGGATAATACTACTGTAAAGCACTCTAGCTGAATAGGGCGCTATATAAACGTCACATATTATATTATATTAATTGCAAAGAAATATCTATTCCAAATAGATATCTATTGTCTGTTGATTACCAGATTTTTTTAATATTTCCTAGTTGCAATGTGAAATAATAGAATAAAGGGTACCTTTCATTTTAATTATTTAGCTTTTTTCGACGTATTCCCAGTTCTTATATACACCTTTAGTCTGGGCGATATTCGACTGTTTATATGGAAGCCCATCACGATGGCACGGCGAATCGGGGCAACCATCCATGATTCCTTGTTTATGGAACCCAGCGACGGACCCAATTACTAAGCAAGAAATTCATAACCGCTAAGTATACGCCTGAGGAATGCAGACAAACACCAAAGTATAAAGAGAGTTGATCTGCCATAAGGATCCTTACTGGATATTGTTCGCAGTTCTTTCCCTAATACCATACGCATCTAATTGTTAATAATGTCCTACCCGCTGTGTTTACTCCATCGATAACAACATAAGCTATAACAGTCGTAGAGTCGGTATATTTTTATTGCTTTTATTATCGTATATTATTAATACGAGCCTCTTGTTGTTTTATGTTGATTAGCCACGTGCCACGTACGATGCCGAGCTGCCTCATCGCTCGTAACATTATGGTACATCACCATTATATATAATGAACTACATTCTGACTATTCCGGGGAAGACCTAGCACGCTTCGATGGCCCAATTTTAGACTCCCAGCGTTACACATATATCGAGGATGTTTCATTCGATCATATATCATTCGGCTATACGTCTAGGGTGTATGACCGGCGCTTAGTCTAAACACACGCTGGTTTTTTAATTCTTGGTCAAACCTGAAGCTAACTTTTTGTCGTTTTATCAAACCACATAAAACATTGTCATACACGAAGAACAACATTTTATCCTTTGCCACCAATCTTCTAGGAATAAAAAAAAATTACCATGTCTCTGTGAAGTAAAATTAACATGTCTCTGAGAAGTAAAATTAACATGTCTCTGAGAAGTAAAATTAACATGTCTCTGAGAAGTAAAATTAACATGTCTCTGAGAAGTAAAATTAACATGTCTTTGAGAAGTAAAATTAACATGTCTCTGAGAAGTAAAATTAACATGTCTCTGAGAAGTAAAATTAACATGTCTTTGAGAAGTAAAATTAACATGTCTTTGAGAAGTAAAATTAACATGTCTCTGAGAAGTAAAATTAACATGTCTTTGAGAAGTAAAATTACCATGTCTCTGAGAAGTAAAATTAACATGTCTCTGAGAAGTAAAATTAACATGTCTCTGGGAAGTAAAATTAACATGTCTTTGGGAAGTAAACTTACAGCGACTCTTGGAAGTAAAATTAACATATCTTTGAGAAGTAAAATTAGAGCGACTCTTTGAAGTAAATTACCATGTCTGGGAAGTAAGATTACTATGTTTCTGAGAAGTAAAATTACCATGTCTTTGAGAAGTAAACTTACAGCGACTCTTGGAAGTAAAATTCCCGTGTCTCTGACGTTAAAAATCCCATGTCTCTGGGAAGTAAATGTTTGCCGCGTCTGTGGAAAGCTAAACGCCCGTGCATGTCTCTGGGTAGAGATATTGCCGTGTCTCTGGGAAGTAAGATTCCCGAGTCTCCGGGACGTAAAAAATGGAGAAATGTTTGCCAGATCTGCTGCGCCGAGAGTTATAAATTGGAATCAGATGGTTATTATATAATTATCCCGCTGCGAGCGGCGTCTTTCACTCATCCATTTCACCTGTTGTCGCCGTTTCGCGTTCCGTGTTCGGCGCGATCCAGGTCATCGGTCGGGTCATCGGGATCTCCGGAAGCTTGTAGGAGGCTGATTGATAAAGCGTTTTCGACAGAATGTTGGCATTCCTTTCTTATGAGTGATCCGATGACTACGCGTTCGGTGTCGTTCTTTGTCTCGGCGAAGATATCCGACGTGTCTTGCATGTCGATGGATTGGGAATAAATCCTGCTCCGATTTCTTATAAGATGGCGGCGCGCCGTCAATTTCCGTGCACACGTTTCTTCGTCACTTGCGCGCGGTCTGTCTATATACCATCATGATTCACTGATTAAACCTGAGTACTGTATTTAGGTAAGTTGCTAATACAGAATTATAGCTGTTATCTGCGAGGACACTGAATGGCCTAAATTGTGCCGATGTGTCGTTAAACAACATTCATCCTGTTATCTGCGTTTTGTATCACGCACACACGCACACACCGCACACACGCATGCATGCACACTAGCTTACTCATTCAATATAACCATTCGATCCATTAATCAGTGAGTCAATCATTGAAAACACACGCGCGCACACACAGACATATGCATAAAAACATTTTGGCCTCCCAACACCTGCCAACAGGTTCATTCATTCCCCCCCCCCCCGATTTCACTACTTGTTAACCATTAACGAAAAACAAACTGTTATACAACATTCACCGTGTTAATGATTTTCCGTGTTAATTAGTTTATTTAGTAATTAGCTGACCTCTGTCAGTGTTATCTTCACGCCTGTCAAATATCTAGTTTATAATGTCGACAAGGTGACCTCCATCACCGCTGGGTGTTAGACCTGAGGTGATCGGTGGATTTATTAGAAAAACCTGTGTGTATTTGACACCAGAAAGTATGAAGCCATGACACACTGACAAATAACAAGCTTTTATAACATGGCAGTCACAAGTTGAATATATCTAAATATATTATATATATATATATATATATATTAAAATATATATATATATTATAAACAGGTTCTAATTATAATAATTTCATATAATTTATTCCCACAAACACATAGATAATGTTTATAAAAATGTAAGTTACATGAAAATACTTATATATATATATATATATATATATATATATAAGGTTTCTGGAAATTGATAATAAATTTCATACAAATACTAATATATCCCAATGCAATACGTACACAATAGACTACGACCTGTAATAAATAATCAAATTACTAAAGATGATTTACATAGAAAATAGTCATCAGAAATTAATTTATATAATATTTTTATTTCTTAACAGAATCGTTATGTCCATTACATGTGAAACAAGGAAATATACATTTATAATGATTAAATATGTTAATATATTGGCGATATTCCGATTAATAAAATCTAGTTTTTCACGTGGCTCTTACATAGTGCAACGATTAATGGCTTATCTCTGTTAGAGATTCAGTAATATATTCATAGCGTGTATCTATCTCTTGACTCCATCTTAGAGACAACGTTTGTTAAAAGATTCTAAGAATTCAGTGATATGTGACCAAGACGAGTTAAAATAAATCACTTCCTGGGATAGCAGTTCGAGAATAAGTCTCGATATTGGCTGCAGGGCGGTCTCTCAACTGGACGACGTGTCGGCAATGTGCTATTGATTTAGCTGTCTTGTATTTTATCTTCTCATCCAATCTGTGATTCTCCATGGCGTCGTGAGCCGGTTATCATAAGATAGACACCCCGCACCTAGTAGACTAAGTGTTACAGTGGTAATTAGTACAGCCGGTTATACTGACAAGCGGCTCGTTGATTGGCCGGTTTAGTGTTTGTGGTTTCGATGTGATCTGAGCCGTGTGACAGCCATGACCAATGTTGTTCATCCATTGAACTCATTTACATAATGAATGCCAGCGGTGATAAGTCGGAACCGCGCGAGCGTGCGTGTGTGCCCGTGCGCGTGTGCGATGATGGTGGACGGATGAGGCTGACGTTAATTAAGTCGATTCATTTGTTATGTCGAACGAATTACGAGCCAATAATCCGCTGTGGACGCGTCCATGACTGGTAGGTAATTCGTACCGAGTCGTTTGTTTACGTCGTGGGAATTGGTATCACACATGTGACATCTTTTGGCAATTGATTTATACAACGTATCAGCAACATTTACTTAATTTGCTTTTCATTTCGGGAGTAAAAAGTGAGGCTAGCAAAGTTGTGTAGTGAATCGCTCACGAAGTTTGTGGATTATTTCAGAAGTACGATAAACGACTAGTTTATAGTAAGATTATAAGAAACGGCTAACAACTATACATTGATAAAATATTTATGTTTATAAATTATCGTCGTCTTAACTGGTCAGTATATTTTGGTCTAATATGTCGTAAAAATGCCACACCAGAAAGAACACCATAAATCAAAATTACTAATGCGGAAAATATTTCCCTCTCCCTCTCTCTCCCTCTGTGTGTGTGTGTGTGTGTGTGCATGAATGACATCGATCTATTTATGTTACTTTGAGTGTTAAACCTACAACAACAAGAAGACAATACAACAATATAAATACTTGAGAATGTCACCTTATCGTAACAAATAAGTCCGACTTGTAAATCCAGAACACATATATTTCAAAATGCCGGAAACGTGGTCCGGTTGAGAATCAAACATCCTGGGGTATTATTCAGGATCATATTCCAGTTTGACGTATTGCCGGTTTTTCCTGTGGGTGTATATAGCTGTACTGGGAGGATTGATGAGTGATGTTCGTAACCCGTCTATCTTTCGTGTTTATTAGCGAGGCATTTGATGATGTCTGATCTTTTCGCATCCCGCTGTGACAATAAACCATATCCTCGCCGAGTCCGAGTTAATCTCTTCACCGGAGCAGGCGCGCGCGCGCTCGCTCGCACCGAAACATAAACATTGATGCGCCCGTAACCGACCGCCGCTCTCCGCCCGATCCAGTCCAGTCCGAATTCATTCACTCGTCAATCGGAGATCAAAGGCCGCATTTAAAGATAGTCATCGAGGTGGGAAGGGGGGGGGTTCTCTGTCTCAACTCGTTGTCACGCCGGGTGACAACAAGCTGTGAGGGTTTGCCTTGTTAAGTGACCCTTGTAGCAGGTGACTTCACCGCTTTTAACACCAATACGTGATTTACGTTATCACAAAGGGATCGAGTCTGATTTACGACCCGATCACCTGATGCTATGCTACACAGAATTATAATTATGAACGTCTGTCTGTCACACGCTGTCACCGTGATGACGGCAACAGGTGACTGACGTTCAAAAATATGATTAATGTTATCTCGTAGTGGCTTCTATATACGTCTTATCACGTTTGAATCCGCGGCTTATGAATACGTCACTTGGCTAGTTATCGGGACATAAACATCTTTATATTTCCTTAGTTCATTAGATATTCGTCTTTTTTGCCATGTCCGGTGTATAACGTCTGGATCTCGTAAATTACTTTAACTATTTTCATGGTAAATTGCTGAGGTCCCCGATAGCACAGTGGTTAGAGCCTTACACTGCAAATTTCCAGTTTCGGATCCGACGCATACCCGAGTTTCGTGTGATTTTTTCCACAAAGAGTCAATCACCCGTCGACCGTTTGTCCCAGGTGCGACCAGTGTTGAGGCTAAACAAAGGACTCACTCACTCAACCACTCACTCAATCACTCACTCACCATAAATTACTATTTACATATTGGACATACTCATATACTGTAGAGATTGTTTACGCGCTACGTGAAGCTGATAACAGCTGGCAACGCTTCTAATGCTAGCAGTAGGACCCGAAACCGTGACTTTTGAATAAAATGTCTTCGCGCTCTATCAATACGGCCGCGGTGATGAAGAGAGATCCACGCTTCCACCCCCCGGTAAACTCTGTATCAACGTCGTTTTCTCAGCTAAGCCGCTCGCCGCGCCTCCATACGAAGGCGGCGGTGTACGCTTATCTCTGCGGGTTTAAACGCGGCCCATCTACGCCAAGCGCGGCGATAAAGTTGTCACGGTGATGATCTCGATGATGGATTGCTGTCCTCTGTTCTAGACATCATCTCTCACCTGTTCTCATCACTTAGCCGGAGCCGGGATCAGTGTAAACAAGGCGAGGACGTGCCGCGATAATAATTAGTCTCCAGGGAGACCGCCCTCGGCTCTCGTCTGAAGGACAGCTCAATCTCCACCGGAAGAGCCTCATAATCGTACATAATGGATACTGGGCCGTCTCCGAAGTACAATTAACTTGTTGGGACAATGGTGATGGGGGATGAAAATGAAGATGATGCCGCTTGGTGTTAATTAATTGCCGTCATTAAAAATCGAGTATCATTTATTAGGTCGTTAAGGACGCCGGGGATGATTGATTTTTAATTGGTATTTTGTTTATGCAGGTATATACGTCATTCAGACGTTGGGACGTATTCACACAGGTTTATTATTACGACAGGTTGAAACACCTGTTCGGATCCGGAATTAGGTCGACAACCCCCCAGCTGAGACGTGAACTGGCCCAAATTTCGTGGGCTCCAAAAACGGATTCTTCAAACATCTTGTCGAAGTTCAAACTGCCGTTGGATGTTATTTAGGGATGACTTCTGTGCCCTTTGACGTTTGACCTCTGCTGTGGATGTCGTGTAGTGGTTGATTTGCATCGTCTAGATCACGTGCCTCGTCACAGCCAATCAGAATCGTCCTTTGTTAGAGACTGTGTCAATAGCCTCAGATCTCTCGAATTGTTTACATCGCGTTGTCAGAGAAGGTTGATATCTATGTTCTGGTGCCGAATGACTCCAGTTAGCAGTCGTTTGGTGACTGGATGATATGGTTGCTTCTGGGCTCCAGCGTTTCCCCTATCCGGTGTTGGTGTATCTCATTACAATGCCCAAGGTTAAGTCCATTGTTCCAGATGTTCCGTCATACTGTGTGATGGTCTAGTATGGACAGGTAGAGTTCCTGACATACCACCACTCTCTCTCTCTCTCTCTCTCTCTCTCTCTTCTGTGTGTGTGTGTGTGCATGTTTTGATTGTTATTAATCGACCGCTGTGTTGTATGTAGGTGGTCATTTGTACGACTTTTGTAAGTTTCATACTTATTTCTCACCATTTCAGAGCAACCATTGCTTTCTTCACCATTCAAAATGGACAGGGTTTCATCAGTTTGGATGTATGAAGAATGATTTGTTATCAAACCAGAAATGGATGGCACTTTATTTTTTGTAGTTGCTGGCATTCCTAGCCATTTCAAGCCTGAGCACATCGTATTTTACAGCGAAATATCATTGAAAGGGCTATTTCGGTTAAAACCATGAAATTGCGTTTTAGGTCAATACTACTACTACTACTACTACTACTACTAATAATAATAATAATAATAATAATAGATAACAGGTCCTTGATATGGGAGCAACTGAAAGCTGTCGTACAGTGAACATCAGGTTGAAATACCCAAAACTTGAGTACAAATGTTGAAGAATTATTTTTTTAAGCTTCTATTTCTTTTAGAAAGCAACGATGAATCATAAATTCCGAATTTGTGTTAACGTTTTACCAGTTTTATAAAAGATAACGAGCTACATTTGGAAGCATACTACGCCAGGAAACGATTGAAAACAGAAAGATGTATCCTGATTTATCGATGCCGATTTATATTTGATTTTAAGTTATTTGCTTGCATTACGAGGCGTTTTGTTTATATCGCCACGGATATTGGGATTACCGCCGGGGAATCTCTCGCAGACGATATAGCTATCCGTACCACTAGTCGGACATGAATAGTCAGTCGATGCAAATCACTAAAAACGTGATTTACCGCCATCACTCCGCTGGAAGTCGTTCTCACGTGGAAACGTAGTGGAAATCTAGTCGATATTTGATCTTCGTTTTCGGCCCGTTCTTCTCGGCGTTAAAAACCATTTACGAATGGAGTTTTATTTACAGATTATTTCGGCAATGTTTTCCTTATTTCTAACAACCGTCACACCTTGGATTAATATAACAACGCGCCCCGTAGTTCGCGGCAGGGGGAAGATGGTCCGCGGTTGTCTGTTTTCTGTTTGAGAAATAATGGCAACTCGATCCTCGGCGGTGGCCGTTCTCCCGCCAGCTCATCCCTGCCAGTGACACTGATACGTAGGGGACATCTTCGGCCATCTGTCAAGATTTTATGTCCATTTAGCAAAAAAACTGTTTTAAATTCGAGCCTCTCCGGTGCGGGACCTTGTGCCCTTTGGCCATTCCATCATGTCAGCCGCGCCGGCGCTCCGTTGTCTGGATCCACAGTCTTACGAGCCGCTGCCCGTCTACGTCCTGCCGGCATCCGCGTTGCCGTCTCCTGCAGCGTCGGCTATCATTATCCACGTGGTAATACGGATCTCCCGGATGGTCTCCAGCCATCGTGTCACGGTGCCTTCGGGTCAGCTACGCCCCAGCCGATCGTCGCGTTATGGGAAGAGCGACGCCCAGGTTAACCAGGTTACTAACCTAATTTTGTCTTGATCTCTGTGGATAATCTATTCTGGATCTCTTCGGCTAATTAACTATCTAAATATAACTATTTATAACTCTCTCTCTCTCTCTCTCTCTCTCTCTCTCTCATATATATATATATATATATATATATATATATATATATATATATAACTGCAAAACTCTATATATTACTATGAATAAAAATTAATAAATACAAGATAAATAAATAAATAAATGTGTGTATGAGTGTGTGTGTGTGTGTGTGTGTGTGTGTCTGAATATCTCTCTCTCTCTCTCTCTCTCTATATATATATATATATATATATATATATATTCACCCCAAATGCTCCTTATACTATGTTCATGTTATGTGTATAAATGCGTGTGTGTGTTTACTCTTTTTGCTAATATATTTACTAATATTTACTATTATATTTATTAGTTTATTCTTTGATCCAAATAAATGAGTAAGTTTTGTCTAAGAAGATAATTTTCTGTGTTATCTGTTGAAGATATCAAGTTCTGGATGATGATACCGTAAACCCGCGAGTTATAAAAGTCATCGTATCCCATTCGTATAAGAAAAATAATGGCTTGTTTGCAAAGCATGGAGCTGTTGTTACTGTTCTGGATTAGCTCTAGAATCATAGCAAGTCCTGTGCCGAGGACCTCGGCTGCGGGGGAAAAAGCCTATCCAAAATCAACGATCCAGGCATCCCCGACATGCGCGGAACATCACACGCCGAGCTCTGGATACGATATTATGTGTTCCCATCAGCGTGGCCGTCTTGTGATCCGGACAGCTGCAACAGGTGGTGTTCCTCTGACCAGTCGACGGCGCCGGAGCCAGCTGGCCTTTAACGCCAGCTGGTCGCATCCCCTGGGCACCACCGGTTAAATACGTGATAAGATTTGGTTAACCTTTGACCTGTTAGATCTCCTTCGGCCAGCCGTCAGATCCAGGGGGTAATCTCACCAGGATCCTGACCAGTTTATCTATTTCCGGACTCGCCCAGCGGCCAGCGGCTTGTATCCATTCATGCTGCTGACCAATGGCCACTCTGATCCTGAACGTCTGGATCATCGTTATAATATTTCAGCGCCACCCAGGGGAGTCTATACATCGCAGTTAAACTGTCATTTAGCGGTCCAGGTGCCAGTTAATTAACCTGGTCGCCGCTAGAGGACGTCAGAGCAGCACCAAATCACTTTTGGCCAAGAGTTACTATTCACGACTATGGTAGATTTTTTTGCGCAACAGTTATGAATCGCAAATATTTCATGAAAAAAATTAAATAGACAATTATGTTAATAAAACTCAAAATGGCGGATAACACGATTGTTATATAGCAGTGTAATCGGGTGTTCCTTCCGATGTATCAGAGTTCGAATCCCATTTGTTTCTGTAATCGTGACGTGTAATCGTGACGTTCTGATGGCACGGTGGGTAGAGCATTGCGTACCAGCATCCAGGTTTGTGGGTTATAATTCGACTCGTATCTGTGTGTGTGTATGGGGGGGGGGGGTTCCTTGGATATTCGGCTAATCAAAACGATCACTCACTCGTCATGTTCAATTCGTCATCATCATCATCATCAGTGCTTCATACATACATTTAATTAACTATATTTCCAAAACGTCCTTATCACGCCCATCCATCCCCCCTTGCTGTCTAACTTTCCCCAATCACATTCGGATGTCATGTTTGTACTTCGTATTTTTGTCTTCCTTGGGGGGAAAAGGAGACGCCCCCTCTCATCACCGCCGAGGGAGGCGGTCCCATATAGCATATATTTGCTAATTTTACGACAACGCAATTTGTCCTATTATGTAACAGCCGTCAGTGGGTACTCTCACTCGTTCGGCTACGGCTCGCATTTCGGACCGAGTTAATGAAACTCCTCCCGCCAAATACCGGACGCCATTAACCATTACACGGTCGATCGTCTGCCAATATTCCCGTCGGACGAGACGGGCAGGCAACGGGAGGACGGGAAGAAGGAAGAGGAAGCCCCGGCATCGGCTGAATTCCTCGCTTGGCTGCCTCTTCCGCGTCGGTTGCGTCCTTATAGGCGACAAGATAAACCGTACCCGGGGGGCGAATCGGCCCGGACTGATTATATGAACGAGGTGAACCGAGAGATCCCACGAAATATAACGGGATTCGGCCGATTGAAGCGGACGGAATAAACGGTATGGGCGGATAATTCATGTTAGAGGAGAATGCTAATTCCGGATCGAGAATTATGTTAAAAAGGTGTGACCGGTTGGGATGGAGTCGGTCGGGTTATGTTAATTGATCCCGTGGAATGTTGACTCGGTCGAGGGGACGAGTTATTGTTGTGTTATCTCAGCGACGATCGTTCAGCCATCTTGGTTCATTGTTTATTGTTTGATATCGACTTCCTCGGGATCCCGGGCTACTGATGTCGGTATGATCAAAAGGATCGGCCAATTAAATCGTTTGGTTTATAATACAGCAGGTGTATTGTGTGCATTATACAGAAATATGTAATGCAAACATATATATGTCATCATATATCATATATATATATATATATATATATATATATATATATATATATATATATATATATAATATATATATATATATATATATATATATATATATGCGTGTAATACTCCACTGTTCTTCATTTCGGCCCACGTCATTTTCGCTTGTATGTCACTTTTTAGAGTAAACTTCAGTTCATCATTACGTCTGACGTTACGCCACTCAGCTACGTCACCTAAAGATCTGATATAAATAAATTGACAAGAGAGGATAAAAGAAGCCAAAAAAACTAAACAATTTAAAACACATTAAAACACATTAAAGACAAAAAAGTGTATAGTATAAAATATTTACATCGAAAGGTATTTTTAAGGCATTATGTCCGATTTGCGTAAAAACTGGGCAACGTCACCGCTTGTGGAACCAATTAATGACTTAGGGCGGGGTATGGTTCTCTCTCTCTCTCTCTCTCTCTCTCTCTCTCTCTCTATATATATATATATATATATATATATATATATATATATATATATATTAAAATTCACTCAGTCTGTTTGAAAGTATACTGTTTAATACCGAACAGGCGAGGGTGATCTGATAAACAGTATTCGTTACTAATTAGCATATAATGTTTATTCATCAAGCCCTATTTATCAGTTGTTATGTGGAGAAAGCTTGGTCAGTTTGGGTTTTGGTGGGGAACAGAATAACACCAAGGAGATGTTTATTAAAGATAATTATTATATGTATGTCAAACGACGGAAATAAAAGGAAAGAACTTAAAATCTGTTTCTAGTTGAGCTAGAGTTATACGAGAGTTGTGTGTTGAACGACAAATAGACATATACTTTTGGTGGAGAATCCTCGTTATACACACACACACACACACACACACACACCTGTTCGCCAGAAGTCTTACATCAGAGCACCCTGGCGGCGGGCGGCTGACGGATCGACACCACTCCGGAAGATGTCTGTACTCAATCAGCGTCGACCACTTAACATCCATTGATCTGTTCACCTCATCCACGTAACAACACCAGCCTAGCTACCTACAGCTCTCTCTCTCTCTCTCTCTCTCTCCACCTACAGCTAACGTATGGCAATCAGCCTATCCTAGTCATAGAATGCTATACAAATAGCTGCCCGCACTGTAGCCAGCAACCTCGAAATCACACAAACACACACACACACACACACACACACACGGCGGCCATTCTGTTTACATAACAACGCTGACCCCTTACCTATACCGTTATACCACTCCCAGCTATCCCGACAGCGTCACTACCTTGAGATCGACCCGACCGGACGAGTGAGTGTAAATCGCCTTCGGGATCCGTTGTTACCAATACGACGTATTCCAGGCGATTCGTGCGCGGGCGGGCGGGCATTACGCCGCTCGCTCGCCAACTATTACAGTCCACGTGTTGTGAGGCTTTTTGCTCGCTCCGAGTACAGGTAACAAAGCCGGGATTCACGCCGTCGGCACTGTGTACACAACGGACCAGTCGACCTTGATGTTGGTGGCCACATTTCGGGGATATTTGTTACGTTGATGCGTCAGACAGGGATCACGCTGCGGGGAGGCGAAATGTCATTCAGCTGATCCAGAGGCGGCGTTTTTTCGTCCGTCCGGTGTTGCTGTTGTTGACGCCGCTTGCTTGGCGTTGTTGTTCTTGTTGCTGTTGTTATTGGCGTTATTGCGCTTTCGGGATCGCTCGGATGTTGCTGTTCTCGGACCACCTGGCCGCCGAGTTGTTGTTGTTATGATCTGGATCCACATTCTGTGATGTGTGTGTGTGTGTTTGGGGGGGGGTGTGATGGGTGATACCACTGGGCCCGACACTTCCTATACAATCAGCTGTTATGTAATCACTCTTCCTTGAGTGTAAGGTTAGCTAGCTGTGTTGAGCTGAGCTCAACATGTCGATGGCCCGAAAATGACACTAGTCGAGGTGTGGTGGTTATGTTTTGTGAGTTTAGGTTTATCCGGGATCTGGGCGCGTGTGTGAGGTTTGGGATTCTCTCTGCTGTCTACTTTTATCTATCTATCTATCTATCTATCTATCTATCTACCCTCCCCCTCCCCGTCCGTCCTCTCCGTCCGTCCGTCCGTCCGTCCGTCTTTCTCTATCGCCTACGACTTCGTGGTTTAGAAGACACCAATTTCTTTTCTTCGCTTGATGTAAACATAAAATGTTACTGACTAACTGACTAATCTACTAACTAACTGACTGACCTGGTGACTGACTAACTGACTGCTATATTGACTGACTGACTGATCGACTGACTGACTGACTGAAATGAATGAATGATTGAGTGGCTGGCTTACTTTTTAAGATTGATTATTCGTTCGCGCGCGCGAGCACGCTCACTCACTCACTCACTCACTCACTCATTCATTCACCGGCTACTTTTCCAACTCAGATCACCGTATCGACGCACGCACGAAGAACCGCTCACCACCAATATAATTGCCCAATACCGACTCTAGAGGAACCACCGGGTTCCAGTCTCCATAGTAACGAGGTTCGTGAAATATCGACCATGATCGAATAATCGGATCCGATCCAGAAATATGTTGCCTTGGTAACGGGTCGACGCCAGTGAGATGCGCCAATCAGGTGTGACGAGACACCACCGATGGCGAAATAACAGGTTCTCGGGTTGCCGAAGGTTCGCGGTAAGGTTGGAAGTAGGACCCACTCGGCTTCCGTCTGGTGTTACACGGATGAATCATGGAATCGGGATATGCGCCGCCAGATGGCATTAATAAAGAGGTTATTAGTCTCCGGACGCTTCCTGTATGTGATCGTCCGGATACTTGACCTTCTCACTGACCTTGATGGGAACAGCGGTTTACAAGCAAAACTCAGTCGTATGTCGTAGACGACAAATCGGTCAGCTGTCTGAAGCTGCACACACGCATGCATGCAAGCAAGCATGCACCATGTACGCACACACACACGCACGCACATATGCACGCACGCTTATGTATCTAGCCACCGACACTCTAACACGAACATACGCAGGAGAGCGGATCAGATGTCGTGTATAGAGAGCTGGTTAGTTATCTTCGGGATCAAGATGTGATAGGTCCTTGATGAATCGCTTCTCTGAAGCATCCGGAATGGGATAGTCTATTATTTGGTGATCTTCTTGTTTTATGCTTCACTGAATCGTTCCCGACAAACGCTTATCCCGCTCGACACCCACCCCCCCCCCCCAACGACCCCGATAAGAAAACGGAAACTGACGTCAATAACTAATATAATAATATCTCTCTCTCTCTCTCTCTCTCTCTCTCTGTGTGTGTGTGTGTTTCTCTTTCTCTCTCTCTCTCTCTCTCTGCTCCTCTCTCTCTCTCTCTCTCTCTCTCTCTCTCTCTCTCTCTGTGTGTGTGTGTGTATGTCTGTTTCTCTCTCTCTCTCCCCTTCTCTGTGTGTGTTCTTTCTCTCCTCTCTCTCTCTCTCTCTCTCTCTCTCTCTCTCTCTGTGTGTGTGTGTGTGTGTTGTGTGTGTCTCTCTCTCTCTGTCTCTCTCTCTCTCTCTCTCTCTCTCTCTCTCTCTTGTGTGTGTGTCTCTCTCTCTCTCGTCTCTCTCTCTCTCTCTCTCTCTCTCTCTCTCTGTGTGTGTGTGTGTGTGTGTGTGTGTGTGTGTGTGTTTGTGTGTGTGTGTGAGATAGTGTGTGTTTATAAAGATAATTAAGGCGTTGGCACAAGTGTTATACTATTATTGTTACTGCGTTTTTCTGCGTGTGCGCGTGTGTATGTAAAATGCCACTGGCCTATATTATTTGAAAACATCCTGGTTACACGTGCACGCGAACGATTCATCAGGAACGCTGAAAGATAAACGACGGCCTTTCGTATTCAGACACGTGACGCGTATATCGCTTCTCTTCTGGAATATTAACACGTATCCCAGCAGCGGGGGATAAACACCGCGCCTTCGTCATCTGGATCATTCATCAGGGCTAGCGTTGGAAAACAGAGAGATGTTTACGCCAAGAGACGAAACCGAACGTATGTAGATTGTATTTAATCATATGTCGCAGCTCCGGGCCTCGTTTCTATAACCAAACATCCATCAGATGCCTGCGTCTACGGAAAATAAAGACGTCTATAAGTTGTTGTCTGGTGTGTTTAGTCGTATTAAAACATTAAAAGTGTTTGTCGTCGCGGGGCCGTGTTTTTTGTTCAGAAATGCCGGGAAATGTTGACTCGCTAATTAACCATCGACAGTGATATATTAAGGTAGGGGAGTATTGTGAGCGGCGGACGCCGGAGTTAATGATCGCCGTCGGTGAATTATTGTCGGGCCAACGGCGGACGGTGAGCGGCAGACAAACAAAGAAACGGTAATTTTTCCCTACCCGCCGCGGCCCACCGGCGCACTGTGTGGGGCAGCGGCCAAACGAGCTCCTGGCACTCGGGCAGATATACGCACAC
>JAODUP010000355.1:110000-122500 GCA_025642065.1 Paralvinella palmiformis | reverse complement strand
AGATCACCACCACATGAGTTCGAATCTCGGCGTTGGCATATCTGAATGGTGTTTCATCTTTGAACTTCGCTTCATTACGGTTGGAGGTTGCTCTGCCCATTTAGCCTACCATGTGTACAAAAGTGGCCGTAAAACACCAATGGTCATCCTTGTACAACATATTGTTTCTACCCTGTTTTTCCATAATTCTGGCTCTTGGTCGAAAATAGTCTATTTTAACAGTTTTTCTGTGTATATTTCTAACTTCACTGTATCAGATATATTCTTGAATAAATTCTTTAAATTTAATTGAATTAAAGGAACGGTTCACCTTCATTTCGAATTTTCACGACTAAAACAGATGTGGTCACGAATATTATAAATTATGTCCAAATGTGAAAACGATCACCCGCATATTAAATAATCCAATTCAAAGTGCTGATTAATCGACTATTAAAGGCCTGTACGCGCCGCCATTTTGAAGCTGGACGCAGACCGGAAGCTCCCGAATGCTGACGTCACTTGAAACGAGCAATTTGACCGGAAGTACGTATAACCCATTTAAAAGCATGTAAATAAGAGTTAGCCGAGAATAATTCCAGAACAAGACGTATAGTAATCTCGCCAAATTTACATCATGAGTGATATTCAGCCATATCAGTTTGATAAGTAATATTATCTGAAGGTGGACTGTCCCTTTAAGAAAGAACAAACACAGATTATTGGTGCGTGTGTGTCATTAAATGATTTCGCCGTTTGTCTGCGCGACCTAATTAAGTGTAAGTGCAGTTGTCAGCTGACCCTTTGCACCTGGATACAAACACCGGCCTGGGTATGTCTGGTGGATGTTTCATCTTTCATATCGCCCCATTCATTACCTATGGACGTCTTTCGATCCATTTATACTATCGCGTACACATAAAGCGGCTTTAAAACAGTTATATGTCACATTTCATAAAGTGACTTACTGCAAATATTGTCGCACAGACTCTATGAGCTTATATTGTCACATATACTCTATGAGCTTATATTGTCAAATATACTCTATGAGCTTATATTGTCACATAGATTCTATAGGCTATATTGTCACATAGACTATATAAGCTTATATTGTCACATAGACTTTATAAGCTTATATTGTCACATATACTATATAAGCTTATATTGTCACATAGACCATACAAGCTTATATTGTCACATAGACTATATAAGCTTATATTGTCACATATACTCTATAAACTTATATTCATGTTTGAGAACAACTGTTTTTAGTTATTAACAGTCAAGTAATACCAAACAAATAAACAAATTAATAAATAAACACATAAATAAAAAATAAACACATAAATAAATAAATAAATAAATAAAATATTCGTATCTAAGCAATCATATTATTTGTACTCTAAGAGAGCACACTCCAACTGCATTTCTGCTCCTTATTCTTCTATTTTCAAACTCGATAGCCGTGATTCTGATTGAAGACCGGTTCACCTCCGGACGTTTTATCACAGCATTTTGTCGTTGTCGTTGTTGTTGTTGTTGTTACTGTAGGCTGCTAGCTGCACCGTTGAAGCGCGTTCGTTGTGGACGGATCCAGGTGCCATTTGAAATGGCAACGTTTCCGGAGCGCGTTACTCGCCGCGGACATCTATCATTGATAAGCGCCGTTCTATAACATCTGACGTTCCGGATCTTCTTCATAACGCGGTAATATATCACATGGATAGTTCTAGACGGGTACATCTCGGTAGTTGTGAGTGAGGATATGCTATATAACATCAGCCACCGCCACCAGCACCCCCCCCCACCTCCCCCCCCCCCAGCCCCCCATCTCTCGTCCTGGCAATATCCCGTACAAAGGAGCCCATCTACTGTCTATAGGTATCGTGAAGGCTGTAAGGAGTCCCGCCAGGTGCGTGGCTGACAAACAGCAAGTCCTTCTGGATACGGCGCTCCACTTCCGGACCATGCATAGCAGCCAGGAGCTCGCGGCTTAGTCGGTGCACGCACGCACACGAAACACGTAGGATCGGCTAGAGGTGAAAACTTCCTCAACGCCTATTTTACGTCCCAAAACCGCGCGTGTTTCAGTTGGGCCACCGACAAATTGACATGTTTCTTGATCCCACCGAGTTTAACCTCGCTGTCAACGAAAAAACAAACAAACGAACGAACGTAACTTCCCACATTCGCCAATTACTAAACATATCCCGTGTCCGTACGGCTATAAACAATAAAGCTATTCCCCTGCATCCTGGGATTGTTTCAATTGAATTCCGTCCGATCCGGAATTAATCACCGGACTCCGCTGTCACGTCACAACAACGACACCTGACCTGGATTGGCGTGAGAACTTCATCTCGGCGTCCCGTAGCCGAGTGTCCGCGCGGCTATCCGGGACGACATCCACCGCCGCTGTATCTCTCACCTGTATCATCATCAATCACCGGGTTCTTTGAGGTGGTCGAGCCGAGCTCGGGCTGTCGGCCACAGGTGGTCATCAATATGATCTATGTCTATTACCGATCAGACACGAGCCACTCAGTGATCCAGAAGAGGCCAATCGCCAAACTATATAAACGTCCGGTGGCTCAGCGATGGTATAAGTTTAGCGGTCTAAATGTTAACTTTATCCATTAAAATAAACCTCGGGGTCGTTGTGTTGTGGCGTACAGGACGTACACATATTATTTATGGCGTTAACGTGTGTACACTATTCACGAAAGCGACTTGTTGGTGTCCCAAGTACAAAGGAAACAGGCACAATCTCTCTTTCTCGCTCTGTGTGTGTGTGTGTGTGTGTGTGTTCTGTGTGTGTGCGCTCTACGTATAATAATTCTCATATTGTTCTAATCTATTTGTGTAAAGTACATTGTGAAGCATAATATTTTGTTATCAAAGCTGACGTAGATATTAACAGTAATTCATATGTCTATACACTATATATAAAATTATATTCATCAGTATGCTCATCTTATAGAATGTCATATCCCTGTGATGTGCATGAACACGTTTCACACATACACACACACACACACACACACACAGAGAAGGTATTTTACAATAAAGAGATGGCGCCTTTATTATCGCTCGCTAATTTTAATTACTGACTATGTTTGGCGCAATATGTCCAAGACTGCAATGGTGGTGATGATGAGGTTGGTGATGATGATGATGATGATGATTATTATCATCATCATGACGACGACGACCATACTACTACTACTACTACTACTACTTTAATTACATTGAAATTTAGTTTTATTTCGGCAATTCTGGATAGGCCTAATTCGGATACCTGTTGTACGGCCTCCCCCAAACACGTCTGCTGGTCCTCATATCCAAACTATAATGTGGCTGTTTTAGATCTGTTGTTGAGTCTATCCGCCGCTGCTTGTATAAATCAATTGTTTTATGACGTCCGTGTCACCATTTCTGGACAGCTGTTTCGGTGCTTTCCGGATATTTTTAAAGAAAGCGTGATCTATTGCTCGCCAATCCGGCTCCCCGCCTCGGCACTATTCATTTTTCGAACCATCTCTCGCTCGAGTAGTTTCAAATTGAGCGTTTTGGGGATTTCCAAAATAATCGGCCATTTTTCTTCTCCTTTTTTTTTCTAGGGCGGTTTTACTATTTCCCATCCCGCGAACGACTGTCTGCCGGCATGCTATCCCGCACTTCCTCCAACAGGCGCCTAAACGGAGCCGTATTTTAGCTGACGTTTCAATCGACGTCTGCCACCAGATATATAAAGTTAACAGATCGCTTTGTTGTTAAGTGGTCTCCGTTCGGCTACGACTGTTTGTCCGCCCGGGGGCGCCACGTGCGCGATCACGCTCGCGGGTTTCAATGTTTACATTCTGGCCAATGGCAGCCAGATGAGGTGTAATTCAGCTGCGCTTCTCGATGATGGAATAGGTGACGAGAGAATAAGTGATTAGAGTAGCGAGAGGCGAATCCGAGCCAATAACAGGTAAGATGATTTCGCTGATGGAGGGGGGGAAGCCTTGGGGTGATAGGGGGTGGTGAATGTTTGAAGATAAATAGGCTAAAGCGTGGTGATGGGCTTTGAAAGGTTTTTATAATATTCCTTTTTCCCCCGAGAAAAGGTTTTGGGGATTATTTCTTCTACCGGTTTGTTATACAGACATATATATATATATATATATATATATATATATATATATATATATATTATATGACATCTCTTGGTTGGTGTTAGCAGTTTTTATTAATAAAATTCTGCTCAGATGCGCACGGACTTAAAGAAACAACTGTTCGTTTGTATATATATATATATATATATATATATATGTGTGTGTGTGTGTGTGTGTGTGTGCGCGCACGCGCGCACGCGGACAGAGAGAGAAAGAGAGAGATTTATAAGTTGATATCTATAAGTCATAACTCCAGCCTTCTTTATATCATGTACGCCCCTCCTCCCGTTTCTTGTTTCTCGGCCAAGGCTAGGAATAGTCTCCATTTAGCTTCAGTTACATTTACGACAACAATTCAGCTGAAACAACATTCGAGGCCATGATTTCACATTTGTCTAGAAATTAATAGTCCATTCAACGCCGCTGAGCTGTTCTCCATTAGAACTCGCTGGACCTTAAAGTACATTTCCCATTAAACTTCGCTTAAAACCAACGATAAATAAAGTCTCGCCTAACTGACCCACATACCGGTAATGACATAGGCATTTAACCCTCATTAAGGCATCTGTTTAGTCACGATGATCCAGAACGCATCCGGAAGGCTGGTGTTGTTTCTGTAAACCTGGCGAGAACGGCGAGCAGCCGGGTCTGGTCCGCTCTGCCCATCGGGATACGCTCCGACCGGACTGCTAACACTTCCAAGAGTCAATCAACTGTTGTTTTAATGCTATCTTTCGCCAAATGGCCACACTTCCGGATCAACAGCCGTCCGCTGGTTGGCTGCTGGCTGGTTGCGTCTGATTGATGGCCGCTTAGTTGTTGTTGTTGTTGTTGTGAAGCGAATGGTCATCTCTAGGCGGACTTTCTGGGTGACGCCGTTTGAAGATGACATCATCGGGGAAACGGTCCTTACAGATCATGCCGAATCCAGATTGTTTGATAGATTTGATGATTGATTGATTGGTGCTCGTCTGGAAAACACCAGGAAAACCGCAAAACGACGTCGGCCCGCTGAACAATTTACTGCCAGTGCCTTTGTGCCAGTCACTCTGGGCACAAAATGGTCTTTTCCTGTCAGCTGGGAGAATTAATAACAGTAACTCAGCAACGGAGTATAAATATGAAATCCGTCATAACTGGAGGTAATGGCAGAGCTTTGTCGCTCACCATAACATTATATATATATATATATATATATATCAAAGAAGAAACATAACCAACAACCTTCGTATGAATGATCCATACGTTTCCTATAACCACACCAATGGCTCGTTTTCTCGGTAATAAATCTACGTCTCGGTGTCGGAGTAGACGAGGAGCTGGTTCTTTCTACGATCGTAGAAGCTCGTAGACTATAATCCCCTTAATTTGTTGCCGTTATTTAACTGAACTCACTCACTCACTCACTCACTCACTCACTCACTCACTCACTCACTCACTCACTCACTCACTCACTCACTCACTCACTCACTCACTCACTCACTCACTCACTCACTCACTCACTCACTCACTCACTCACTCACTCACTCACTCACTCACTCACTCACTCACTCGCTCGCTCGCTCGCTCGCTCGCTCGCACGCACGCCCGCGCGCGCGCGGTAACATCAATACCATATCATCTGTTCGAAATATTCCCCAAACATTTTACCGCACATATCTACCGAAGCTCCTTATCAAACTATGCACAATCTACAACCTGTCAAATTTCCATGTTTATGTACACACGCGTGTTCTCCAAGAAACGGATCGGCGGACTCCAATATTTTGCCGCGCGGCCACAGTTACCAAGTCCCAGTGTTCACTTACAAACTGACTGTTGTGGGGTTTAGTTTCTAAAGATCAGGTTCCATCCTCGGCTGCTAATATTTACGTAGATAAGCTCGCTCGTGTTCGAGGCGAAGGACAGAGCCAAACGATCTTCAACGGGCGAGAAAACTTCTACAGAGAACAAAATCTGAACACCACTTGCGCTATAAATGACGAGTATGGCAAATGCTTATATTATTGCTGAGCGTCGCTTGATAACGCAGTTTTTTTTTGGGGGGGGATCCTTTTGGTGTCCGTCTTTCATCCTGTTTGACCTCGGGGAATGTTTTCGGCAGGTGAGTGAGGTTGTGTAATCATTTTATATCAGAGATGAAGAGGAGACGATGTTAAATGGTTGGACAGACAGACAGACAGACAGACAGACAGACAGACAGACAGACAGACAGACAGACAGACAGACAGACAGACAGACAGACAGACAGACGACAGACGGACGGACGGACGGACGGACGACGGACGGACAGACGACGGACGGACAGACGGACAGACGGACGGACGGACGGACGGACGGACGACGGACAGACAGTCAAACAGGCAAGCATACGACCAGGCAAACAGGCAAGCAGACGACCACGCAAACAGGCAAGTATACGTCCAGACAGGCAGGCAAGTAGACAAGCAGGCAAGGAGACGACCAGACAAACAGGCAAGCAGACGACCGACCAGGCAAACAAGCAAGCAGACGACCATACAGGCAGGTAAGCAGACGACCAACCAGACAGGCAAGCAATTCGCTGATATATTAGTAAAACAAAAACACCGACGGATAATTGGTTGCATTGAAATGATAAATTTGATGATATACAATCGTTTGTCGACAAATCGATGACAAGCGAGGTCATATAGCGTCGTCAAATACAAAAAAAATGGAAGAGTATTTAACAAAAAGGAAATTTTTACTCGAAGTATAATATTTATAACGTCAATACTTTATTTACGCGAGCATTTTAATGTTCAGACTAATTTAATCATCCATTGTTAATTGATTAATTGTAAACAAATCCACATCACAGTTCACACGACCGGATCTTACCTCCAGTGATCCGGATTGATTTAAATGCCCCCAGTCCAGGTATAGGTATACGGGATTTAAAGACGTATTATCAAAATTGTCATTGAAATGATAAAATCTTATCACGCTGGCTAGGGACCGCCTCGCCACAGACACCATGAGGCCTACTCAACCCAACCCCTTAGCTCAGTATGGAAAATATTTGATAATTTGACACAGTAGTTACCGACGACCTAGTTCTACCAGAGCGACCCCTGTCGGTGTGTCTGCGTGTGTAGAAAAAAAACTAAACCTTCTAATCTCTGGATACCTTCCTGGAATATTCACGTAATGTTTGGCAATATTTCTGGATGATAGCTGTCAATCATTCGTACACCGCTCCTAGGTAGAATTCTTCCCCGGCTACCCGTATCCTGACGAATTCTGGATTGGCTTCTATAGATCGCTGAAGATGCGCCATTCCGAGAGGACAATTAGATAATAGAATGACAACAATGACTGATAATCGTGGGATGCGCGCCCCGCCCCCCCCCCCACCTGTTCTCTGTAAAACAATAACCGGTTAGTTGGTGACGTCATAGCAATAATTGAACGTTCTGTGACGTAGAAAGCGACATCAAATAATAGTAATCAGCCCGGTGTCGGCTAACGGGCGGTTGTAGCCATGCTTGGAATCTACGCCCCGTCTAGTATCTAGTCGAGCGGTTATAAACTGGACACACGGCTAGTTGGGATTCAGAGAGTCGGACTATTCACCCCCCCCCCCGTGGTGAGATGTGTCGTCGAGTCCAGCTGATGTGCCCCACAGGGGGAGGGGAGTTGACCTGCGGGATTCAGTCGCTGGGGCTCACATTCGGGCAGAATAATCCCCGGATATTCGGCCATGATAGTCGTCTCTTCTGGATCGATCATCGGACATCAAACAGTCGGAAGTGGCTGATCCGGAATGCTCGGCATACTGCTCACCGCTTGCTTATCATACCATCGTAAGCGGCGCTCTCGGGGTATGGCTGGCCTTTCGGGTCATAAATCAGCGTTTAGATGCGCGTAATGTGTTAATTATACGCTCGCGTTCACTGATTCATATATATTAGTATCGTCGGTTCATTCGCCAGTCATCATTTTAACAAATCAACCAAAAAACTGACACGTACCTGAATAATTATTCTAATACCCGGGTATAAACAAGCTGCACATCAGTAAAAATATCATCATTCATAAATTGTAATCGTAATTTTTTGAGGTGACCCATATCTGTTGTGTGGGTACTCGTATTATAATTTTCCTGTTTACTACGATATCCCCCAGAAATTTATTTATTATAGATATCGCTATTGGTCAATTAAAATACGTGTATTTATTTGCGCGATTGTGATAGGCGGGTCAATGTAAACAAACGCGCGTGTTAAAATAATTTAGCTCGCCCGCGCGTGTACGATCGAGGCGTGTTTCTATTGGTCAGTTTTCCTTCGGCCTGTTTCAATATTTTGACACGTGCATTGTAGAATAGTACCGGCGCGTGTCTAAATAGTGTATTATTACCGGAATGGCCGACCATTTCCGCGTTCGTATCCGAGTAATCAGTGCCGCTTCAAACGGCGACGACTCGTGCGCAACGTGCGTCACTGAAACCCTAACTCGGCGGAGAGTTAGCTGCTGTTATTTATATAAGTGTTAGCTGTTAGTTGTTAGAGAGCCGCGTAACACATTGCCGTGTCTGGATAGGATTTTACAGCCGGGATTCCCCCGTTCGGGATGTCTGTTCGACGTCCGCAGCGATCGGCTAGCAGCAGGTGAGGAGGAATTGTTGCCGATCCAGACCGCCGACCGGCTTACACCTCGATCTGACCTTCGGCGATGCTCTCGGCCGGATCCCGAACGGCGGCCATACTGTTTCCGGCGTATCCGGTGTTACGTCCGGATTGTTGGAGTTGTTCTCTGGTCGTCCATAACCGGTTGTCCGTTATGCGATATCGACCAGTTATGTGCACTGATACACAGAGTACACCGCTCAGACATCGATCTCGGAACAGTCACTTAGCTCGTACAGATCTGGATTTGGGAACATGTCCAAGGAATTATTGTCCAATTCTCCACATTAAGGAGCCACCATGGTTGCTCTTCTTACACAGATTATTAATGCTATACAATATATATATATATATATATATATATATATATATATATATATATATATATATATATATATATATATATATGAAGGTATACACGTATATTTTCATACCATTCCCTTTCCAGTTCTTGTGGCTTGTCTTAACCCCGACTGTTCGTGAGGTTATCAATTGTTTTTGTTGAGGGTTTTAAATAACAGAACACTCTTATCCACACACGTTCAGCGCCTCCGTGGCCTAATCGATAGAGCGGTTGACCACATATCTATAGCAGTTGGGTTCCAACCCCATCCGAGCTAATTTAAGAAGCGTGTTTCATCTTTCACTTCGCCCCATCACCTTCGTAAGTCACTCGGCTCATTTAGCCGATCGAGTGCACAAATGTAGCCAGCAAACGGCAATGTTTATATTTTGCGTCCACGAATAAGGACGTTCCTTTAGCACCGAGGTTAGTGTATGGGGTTTGCAAACCTTCCGTTTCGAGTTCGAATTGAATCACGTCATTTCTATTTTTGGGATATTTCTCTAATAGGTCTGCCCGCGATCACAGATCCTAATCGTAACCAGTGCCATGGTTAAATGAAACACTCACACACTCACTTATTCACACGTATAACACAAAATATACGTATATATCGCTGTACGGACCAGTTGTTAGCCAGGCCTGGTATAATCCACGGAGTGCATATTGGAATATTAGACCTGTTCGGACTTTTGGGTGTTTCATCCATCACGACTCCTCCCCCATGTCCATTTCTTTTGGATGACAGTTCTTGTCCGTAACATTCGCGGTACACAACCGTTTAGACACGTTTCGTATCCGGCCTCCGAACCTCGTCCGTGGCAGTTTCCGTCCATTGCCCGGAACCTGGCGATGGTTTATGGCGGCGAATAGTACACCCGAGTAACGGTATCCTCCGACCGAGGCCAAACACTATAGCCCATTATCGGAGATCACGTCACCGAACCCATCAATAGCGGACTGAGAAAGCAACGCGCTAACACAGAGCTTCCCCCCTCCGAGAGGTGAAATAACAGAAGAGGGTGAGGGGGTGGCCTTTGACTGCGTCGTCTTATCAGTGATACAATAATGATGTATTACGGAGACAGGTGAACACTGGGCTAGAAGAAAGGTCAAACCGACAAAAAAAAAAAAAATCTATAGTGAGGATGCGGGTTGTGAGTGTGTGGGGGGGGGGGGGGCAATTTGACTGCGTCGTCTTATCAGTGATACAATAATGATGTATTACGGAGACAGGTGAACTACTGATATAGAAGCCAAACTTCAAACCGACATCTATCAGTTAAGGATTACGGGTTTGTATGATTGAGGGAGTTCAAGTTAGTCTGCCTCCCATATATATATATATATATATATATATATATTACACTTAATCTGTATAATTAGGTAATATGTATATTAACTGAAATATTTCAGGTAATACGTCTGTTGCTAACTGAGATGTAATATAGATCACCTGAAAATTTCAGGTAATATACATATTGCTTGATTATACAGCTTAACTGGCCACAGATCACTAGCACCCGTGTTCGAATCTCGGCTTGGGCATATCTGAATTAAGGGTGTTTCATCTTTGACTTCATTACCTTTGGAGGTAGCTCGGCCCATTTAGCCTATCATGTGCACAAAAGTGGTGGTAAAACATCAATCATCATCATCTTATACAGATTAACTGTAACATATATATATATATATATATATATATATATATATATATATATATATATATATATCGAAAACACACACACACACACAGAGAGAGAGAGAGAGCGGAGGGAAAGAGGAGGGGGAGAGAGATGCTTTGAAGAACTACTGACAAGTCTAAAGTAAACGATCACCTTCATATAAAACTACGATAGAGACCAAAAGATGATAACAAAATTGACGACATTCTTCACCAACAACAACCTCCCCCCCCCCACAATAATACATCATTCGTCCCAATGACCTCCGACCCGTGACCTTTTCTCGTGCCGGTATTTCCTCTAAACATCAACTTCTCGGTATAAAATATTGTTTTTATTTGTGTTTAATTTCCAGGAATCCCCATTCCAGTGGACGCCCCCGTTATCAATACACCGATAACGTGTTATCAGATCTTGATGTGTGATATTTCACTTGTCTGATTATCGTCTGGTGTCTCTGACTTACGCCATTTTTGTTTCTCGGTTTTTCCGGTGGGTTTTTTCCACCTTCGTGTTAAAGGTTAATGGTGAAGAGGTAGGTAGCTCTGAGGTTGATTATATTCTCGTGTTGATATAGGAGGAGATCTTCGTTCGTTTGATAAGTGGACAGGTTATCTTGATTGATCAATTCTCTTCGGTGATCGGTTCATCGAATGAATTGTTGATGATCCTTGCATTTGTTGCTATTGTTATTGTGAAAAATGAGGTCCGTGTGTTAAAGTCATACATGTGCTCATCTGCAAATTCCACAGACAGACAGACAGACAGACAGACAGACAGACAGACAGACAGACAGACAGACAGACAGACAGACAGACAGACAGACAGACAGACAGACAGACAGACAGACAGACAGACAGACAAACAAGGAGGCTAAATCCGGAACATCTATAAAGCAACTGTTTTCAACCCACTGTGTCTTCCTAATATAAACATCTCTGAGGCCTGTCTCATTCCCAGCAGTCATTCCCTCCCTCTCTCTCACTCCCTCCCCCTCTCCCTTTCCCCCTCTCTCTGATGTGTAAGGGGATTAGCAGACGATAGCAGATGGCTTATTGCGGTGACAACACAACCGGCTCAACTGCTAACGTTTGACACTAGCTATAGACCTAGACGTCAGCTGAGCTGAAGGCGACACAAGAGTGCGAGTGTGTGTGAAAAGACAACACTCAACCCATTCTTAATGGCCGACGACATCCCAGGTGACGTCATTTAGACCAGATGACGAGATCCACACATTAATCAAAACTCATCATTTCTAACGGGCGCTTATTTTCCATCGATACAGTTCGTCACGCACGCACGCACGCACGCACGCACGCACGCACGCACGCACGCACGCACGCACGCATTCTCCCTCTCTCTCTATCTCTATATTTATTTCTCTTTCTCTCTGGTTTATATATATATATATATATATATATATATATATATATATATATATATGAAGGCAAATAGTATCACACAATGTCTTGCCGCCATTTATTTCTTATAAAGTTCTAAATAGAATTGGTGACTCGGGACCTTCACATATACGGGATCAACTCTTCTATGCTACCACGATGGCTGCTTTGAAGTGAGCAATCATGTTAAAAGATCTATTATGATCGCTATTTTAAAAGATGTTAATTTGAAATATTAAGTGGTTAAAACTAAAGATACGATTTAAGCCAACGATGCGAAT
>JAODUP010000355.1:92500-105000 GCA_025642065.1 Paralvinella palmiformis | reverse complement strand
TATTGGATGTTTTAGACAATGGCGCCACCGGGAGCGGGTCAATACGGCCCGCTCTTTATCACCGAATTATTACCTCCCAGCGACGCCGTCACCTGACAAATCAACGTTCTCGACGACAGTAAATTTCAAAGTGGAGTTTTGTTCTCGAATTAAATTTGCTTACATCCCGACTGGTGAATGTGTTCCCCGCCATACCCCCCCCCCCCACCCAACACCACCACCGCCACCACCACACCCCGCCCCACCCTGCAGCCAATCGACGGCTACTCGGAGTATGTGGGGCAAATGTTCTCTGATCCTTTGGTGGCTAACTGTTCTACTTGTTGATTACTGTAATATTATATAGTTATTGTACTGTCTTGTCTCTCTGTAGATTCAGGAGAAAACAGTATACTGAGCGTTTGTGCATATGAATATATATATATATATATATATATATATATATATTTATATATGCTACGAATGAATATATATTTTATTTTGATTTATAAGTATTCTAAATGTCTGTATGTATATTATATGTTATTACTTATTTTCATTGTAGTGCGTCTTTGATAAGGACGCTTTATTAATTTATTGTTATTATTATTATTATTATTATTATTATTATTATTATTATTATTATTATTATTATTATTATCTACATCTAGATGCAAACGTGCTCAATGATATAGATAGCGATTCATGCACGTACCTATATGCCCAGCTATCGGTAATATAAAGGTTTCCTAAACGCCATGGCACTCCCCCCCGGGTATCGCGCATCCCACCCCCACCAAGGCGTGCCCCGGGTTACCGTTGTTATGACCATCTTCATCACCCAATCGCCGCCATTTTGTCGTCAGCGGACACCTCATCAAAAATGACAAATGGCCGCTTGACTCCTGTCCCCGTCAGCCAGGAATTAATTACAGTATCCAAGGGCCACGGGCCAGAGCTTTGTTTCGGTTTATTGGTTGTCAGACAACGGCCACCCCCGGGACAACAACCACCCAGCCACCCGATTCCTTCCTCCCCCCCCCACAATACAACAAACCCCCCCCCCCACCTCTGCCCATTTCCCATCACCTTCCACGCCGTCTCGTCTCCGCACCCTCGATCGGTCCCCTCCAGGCTATATTGTCGGAAGCCCCGCGCGTTGTCAAGCCCTCGGGGGTAATGACGTCCGGGGCGTGAATCGTGCCCCGGCGGTTACGGTGGCGCCCCCTGGTCGGTGTGAGAGACATCGTTTAGCGGACAGCTGAGTTTGATGGGATACTCGATGGGCCTTGTTGGCCCGACGAATTGTCGATTGGTTGTGATGTCTAATGGCGAGACGCTCTCGTAGAGTATATAGAGCGGCACTTCCGCCCCCCCCCCCCCGTCTTTCACTCGCGCTACCGTAGAGCGGCGTCTTGGCGTGATGACGTCGTCGTCCGGGCCCGGTTGTCATATTGTATAATTGCCTGATGACACGGTGGCGCTTTGCTCAGAGATCCGGCGTGGATGTGTTAGGAACATCCAACACGGCGTGGTTGGTTTTGTTGTTCGGGGAGAATCCCCAGGCTGTCGCTTAATCAGCACAGCCTAGGGCGTGGCCCACGACTCGTCTTCTTATATGCGACATGGTTGTCTTTCGTCATCTCTCTCTCTCTCTCTCTCTCTCTTCTCTCTCTCTCTCTCTCTCTCTCCTCTCTCATATATATATATATATATATATATATATATATATATATATATATATATATATATATACGTGATAACTAGTATATTTATTAATTATGCCATCATACCCTTATATTTATGTTTTGCGATGTTGTACACTTTTATGAGTTAGTAGTGTTATACACCTAGCTCAACGGACGGCAACCATGTGATTCCATTGTGTTTTGTTTTTGTGTTTTCTCTATAGACCTATAGATGTGTTTGTGTAACCACGTGCTATCTTGCTCACCGAATCGTGACACGATTGTGTGTTCTTATTATGCCTCATACGTGTATTCGCGATGCCATACTAATAACCTCTCTTGCTATCTCGTACTGCAATCTAATATGGTCGTGTTACTTGTCGCCAGCTTCAACGACACGTTGTGTGTGTGCGTGTGTGCGTGTATGTGTGTGCGTGTGTGTGTTCTTACAACTCAATATATATTATATTTATTCTAACACACTTATGTAATCGTGTAACTTATTTTCTCATAAATCGTGGTTTCCTTCAAGCTGATTGTGTTGTTGTGTGAGATGTATAGGTTTTTTCTCATAGCCTATAGTTGGTGCCGTATTATGTATTATTATTATTATTATTATTATTATTATTATTATTATTATTATTTGTAATAGCAGTAGTAGTAAAAATAGCAGTAGTAGTAATAGTAGTAGTTGTTGCAGTAGTAAAAGTACAGGACTATATTTGTAGTATAGTAATAGGACTACGACTACCATACTACTACTACCACTACTATACTACTACTACCCCACTACTACTACTACTACTACTACTACTACTACTACTAGTAGTAGTAGCAAAACATTGTATATTAGTCTTTTTGTTATATAGAGTCATCTTTACATTTTTCCAGTATCTCTCATCACCTCTCATCCACCGTGCAGAACAGATAATTTAATTTTCAAATATATTTCATGGTTTATGAAATTTTGGAATAATACTAGTTGATATATATGTCTAGCTGGTATACTAGAGGAGGGTGTGTGTGTGTGCATTGTATAAGCAGTGCTTCAAGCATCCTCCTTTTCAACATTCTGACTGCGTTTGATTTCATTAAAATTATGTATTATGAATGTTAAAATAAATCAATTGAATTGAATTGAATTGAATACTAGTATATGTTGTATATGTAGATCTACCTTATAGGGGTGGGAATATGATTATAGCTATCAGGTAATATTATAATTTTTATTATCTCAACACTCCGGTATAATAATATGTTAATGGTTTATATGTACCCGGGGGGCACTACAGCCAATGAGTATAGGGTGCACAACTATATGTACATAAATGATCAGATTTGTCAAGTCTCGGGGTGTAGGACCTAGTTCGCGCGGGACCTAAGGTGGTCACCCTGGTACGTCGTGCCCAAAAGGACGGGTCTGACCATACAGGTTGGTACTAAACCGATACCTATCATATCTGTGTCATCTCGGTGATACCTGACGAAAGTGACAAGCTTATGATTATCACATAAATATTGAATGCCATACCTTTCGCTGACAGGCATTGGAGTTTCAAACTGAGAACATTTGGGTTCTCCAGCTGCTAGAAACCCAAGGTTCTCAGTTGGAGACACGAGTTCTCAACTCTGGATGCTCCAGATTCTCACCTTGACTCACTTGCGTTTTATTGTCGTGTACTATAGCCTCAGGTTATATATATATATAAATATATATATATATATATATATATATATATATATATATATATATATATATATATATATTCCCTTTTTGGCTATTTCACGTGTATTATTTACGCCCCATATGGTCTGTATACAACGCTATAATTATAGATGCAGCCCAGATTGTTGCTCTCCTGGTTCTACCGGTACAAATACGCGAGAAATTGTCGAGTTTCGTGACGAAGCCAGCTGATGAGAAACCAGTGGAACGGTTCCACCCAATCATCCGTGTAGACAGGGGTAATTTTGTTGATGGTGAATTTTCCATCGTGGCAGAGTCAACATCGGTATGTACCACAAAGTGTCTTATAAGTGCGTTCAAATGCTTGTTTCTCACTTATTATGCTTTTAATTTTGCATTTTCCAAAGTTCATTAAAATACTAGTATATTAATATTAGTCATTGTAAAAAGACCTCAACATGATATAAACAATGTCTTTCATAAAGTTGTCATTGTTGTTTTTTCAGATGCCAGTATTTCCAGACAAGTTGGGTGGACAGCAACAGTGGACTAATTTCAGTTGGAGACATTGCTGATAATAATAATAATAATAATAATAATAATAATAATAATAATAATAATGTATATTTAATAAAGCGCCCTTACTAGCAGGAGCCATTCAAAGGCGCTGTACAAATAATATGTAATATAATAATACCCCAAATAATATGTTTGTAAAAACCCTGTAATGATTTAAAAGATAATAATTATTTATCTGTGAAAGCGACCTTAAATAGGTGTGTTTTTAGAAGAGACTTAAAATTTCCAAGAGACGACGAATTTCTAATATTTGCTGGCAACTTATTCCACAAAGTGGGGGCTGCAACACTAAACGCACAATCACCATATGACTTGAGCCGAGACACTGGCACCTGCAATAGTATCTGACTGGATGACCTGAGTTTTCGGATGACTTTCTAATGGAAACCAGTTCACACAGGTATTCTGGAGCCATATCATTAATAGATTTATAAGTTATTAACAGAATCTTAAAATGGATACGCTGTCTAACAGGTAGCCAATGTAGTTTTTGAAGAATTGGGTGATATGATCATATTTTCTAGTATTTATTACAATTCGAGCTGCACTATTCTGAATTCGATGAAGGCGATTATTGTTATAATCAGATATGCCATATAACAGGGAGTTACAATAGTCTATACGAGATGTAACAAAGGGATGAACTACAGTTACAAGTGATTCTTGTGTCAAGAATGCTTTTAAACAGTGAATGTTCTTAAGATGGTAGTAAGGCAGCTCGGTATACTGATGTGACATGTTCATGCATGTTAATACATTGGTCAAAAATAACCCCTAGATTTTGTACTGACCCATTAGGGGTAATCAAAGATGTACCCATCTGTAATGCTAGTGTCTTTAGGGATTTAACACAATGTGGTGATGCCAAATATAAAATATTTGTTTTATTATCATTTAGTTTTAGAAGATTTTGAGTCATCCATAGCCGGATATCGGCAATACAATGTTCTGAATTCTTCAAGGAAGAGGAGAAATTTAACTCATTGTCAGGATCCAGTGATATATACAGCTGTGTGTCATCAGCATACAAGTGATATTTAACCCCATATCGCTGCGCAATGATCCAAGAGGACGGGTATACATTGTGAAAACCAGAGGACCAAGAACTGAACCCTGTGGTACATCAGATAACAAAAACTGAATGTCAGATAAAATACCATGAACAGACACTCTCTGGGAGCGTTGTTCCAGATAGGATCTAAACCATTCAAGTACTCTACCTGACAGACCAAACATGTCTTTAACCTAGAGAAAAGTACATTATGGTCAACTGTATCAAATGCAGCAGACAGGTCCAGAAGAACAAGTATTATTGGCTTACCTTGATCAATTGACATCATAATATCATTTTTCACTCGAACCAAGGCTGATACCTACAACACACAACCTGTGCAAAAATTATAGAGCAAATATTCCCTGGATTCACCATAGGAATGACACCCCACGGTGTTATTTGGAAACCCGGGGTTATCTGCTGAAACCCCTATGTGTGTCTATATGACACTTATATTCTCCAACTGAAACTCTTGGGTGCTCATCTTGACACCCTAGTTCTCCACCTGATATCAATATGTGTGTCAAATCGAAACCCTTGGTTCTCCAAATGAAGCCCATGGCTCTCACCTCAGGCGCAGTTGCTGTAGCCTCATTTGTGTGTCATCCTGACACCCCAACGGCTGTCAGTGTTGGCTTTGGTAGATTGGTGGATGACGATAATAGTTGATGTTTTACGGCCACTTTTATGCACAAGGTAGGCTAAATGGGCCGAGCGACTTCCAAAGGTAATGAGGCAAAGTGAAAGACGAAACAACCTTCAGATATGCCCACGCCGGGATTCGAACACGGGTGGTAGTGATCTGTGGTCCAACACGCTACCGTTAGCCCATGGAGGCGCACCACCGTACCTTTGGTAGATCGGTGGAAATGATGACCGTAAGATTATTCACGTTTTGTGTTCTGTGTATTTGTTATAGATTATATAAACGTAAGTCACAGAAACATGACATGACAAGGATGGCATAGGTAGTCGTGCCTTTATCAGAAACATACTTAAACAAATATTCGACAGGTGATATATTGATGATGATGCTGATGATGCTGATAAAAAAATTAAAAAAATAATAATCGTTGAACAGAACAGTGGTTATAGTAGATGTGCTTTAAACCTCCAGATTTTAGGTTCAAATCCGACTCAAAGCTGCATGTGTTTGTGGGAATTGATTCGGTGCGCTACATGCCCCATTACCAAATATCCAATCGTGATCAGTGCCGAGGCTAAGCAACTCAACAACAATAACAACAACAATAACAACAATAACAACAACAACAACAACCATGTATATTAAATAATGTAACCCCTTTTTAGTGAACCCCCCCTAAAAAAACTTATCCAGAATAAAAGGAAACCGGCCCAATGGCCCAGTTGGTATCGCGGTCATCCGCAGACCTCGAACACCCGTCAGCGCATTGATGGGTGTTTCATCTTTAACATCGCCTCATTACGTTTAGAGGTCGCTCGGTCCGTTTAGCCTTCGATCGATCCGTGTAAACAAAAGTGGCCGTGAAACATTTATATTTATAATTTAATTGTCCGGAAGAAAAAAGCCCAACGATGAGCATTATTTACCCAGATGACGTCAGCAACACGTGAGTATGACGAAAAAATTAAACGTTTCCGGTTGACGAAGGAGGTGACGTTAACAACAAATGGCATCATATCTGAATGAAATTAATAAAATGTTATAACAGCCGTATAAATTTATTTTCTAATGAAACAATCTATAAACTGCACTATATATATATATATATATATATATATATATATATATATATATATATATATATATATATATATAAGAGAGAGAGAGAGAGAGAGAGAGGTTTTGTTTGAACTTTCTGAACCATTCTCTCGTCTTCAGTTCACATTATGGTTTTAATTAGAATCTCTTTAGTAATTCACCATATCTGTCATTGTATTTAATCTGACTACAAATCCGGATTCGTCTTTTATTATCAACCCGACTAGATTAATCTATCCGGGAAGGCCCCCCCCCCCTCTTCTCCCTGGCGTTTTTGCGTCCGCGTCGGCGTGAGCGAGTGCGTGCGTGCGTTCGCATGCCCATTTCCGGGAGTAATAACGCCGTCACGTGATCGGTCATGTGACCCGTCACGTGATCTGTCACGCCCCGGTTAATTGTGCCGACGATGTCGCCGACTGGATTCCGTATAATTCGGCGTCTTTCCTCACAGCCATCGGGCTCCGTAATAACGACGACGTTCCGATGTTCCGTTTTAAAACGCGAAGATATTACTTTAGATATCTCCCGGGGGCTGGACAGCCGGCTAACAAATGACAGTCGGATGCGTCAGATGCGCGGCTCATCTTCATCATATAGCGATATTTCTGGCCATCCCGGTGCGCGTTATTAATTCCCCGCTGTCTCTCGTTATCATCATCAACATGCTGTTGGCGAATGTTTTTCGCGTCGACCGTTTCCGAAATTTATCACCTTTTGTTCGCCGGGTTCTGGTTGGAAACCCCCCCCTCCATCTCTCCCGCTGCACTTCCACCACCCCCGCCTGCGCCCTGGAGCCGCGAGCAATCCGTCTCGCCTTCTGGTTGTTCGCGCGCGTACGCACACCGGAGTATAGCTGTCCAGTGCGCGAGATGTGCTGGATGGTTGGTTATCCATCACGATCCGGAGAAGACCGAGTTGGCTCCTATGCGGTTTTTCTCTCTTCCCGAAGTGCACATTCGGATATTTCGAATTTAGGGCGGTCGTCCTTTGAACGCGACGAACCGGGACCACCGCCCTAGGCAGCGCACGTTGGGGAAAGTGCGGGGAGATATCGTATACCAGCTCAGTAAAACCATTGATCGGGTGCGGGCGTCTTACTGATGGATGAAACATCCAGCCGATAGCTATATGGATTTACATCGCAGTTACGTAACAACTATGCTATCATCTCAACAAAGACCTTAGAACATATTTAGACGTTTGTATCGAAAGTATGGCTAACCTCAAATAGTGATTATACAACAAATATAACTATACGTTTATAAACTAAATATTTAACGGAGTACAGATTCTATTTGAGATGAACTCGTATTTAAAACAAATAGAACCGTGTTTTTCCGGTCTAAAGCTGAACAAAACCCGTTGTTCCCTTTCCCAGACTGAAGGTCACATGTTCCAGTAAACATGCACGTGCTGGCACATGTACGTGTACGACTAGCTGTATATGAGCACACATGCGGTAATTGAGTAATTTAACCCCCCTCACGCCTCGACTCCCCCCCGCTAAAACAAATCAAAGTTTTTATGAAGTTCGTGTGATTGACGGCTACATGTGGGATATAGTATTGTTAGTCAGACAGACAGACAGACAGACAGACAGACAGACAGACAGACAGACAGACAGACAGACAGACAGACAGACAGACAGACAGACAGACAGACAGACAGACAGACAGCTGTCATAAATAGATCATACGACAACTTTAGGTAATAGAGAGATATATATTAGTGATAAAGTGTACTGTGTGGTTATATGGCAATAAGGATAATCCGGGGAGGGGCGGGGGGGGGGAATAGGTATAGATTTCTACCAGGCTCCTGCATGTATTAGGGCTTTGTATTATTAAACATTGATAAAACATGTTTTTGTGTGTGGATGCCGCAGTAAATCTCTCTCTCTTTGTGTGTGTGTGTGTATTGATGTGGAAACTATGAAATGAGTTCTTTGACGTTCAAAATAACAGGTTCATTCTCGCCACACACACACACACACACACACACACACACACACACACATATATATACATATAATCATCTCGGGAAGTTACACAAGGTCATGAATAGTAAAATTTGCTTATGAAAACGAAATTATTACCCTGTGTTCACACACACACACACACACACACACACACACACACACAACACACACACACACACACACACACACACACTCACGCATGACACATCCCCCACACCCACACCCTCCTCGATGCTACTTAATGGACGACGGGCCGGTTAATTCGCATCCCAGTTCGGGACCATTATTCAAGTATTCCTGGTACGCCTCACCTGTACACGCTGTGTGTGTGTCTAACCTTCGTGTTAAGGGCTAGATGTCGATGACAAACACTGACCGTGGGTCATTTCCGGAGTAAAATGATAACAAACAAGCTCATTGGCGAATTGAGAACAAATAAACACCGATTCTATAATGTGTTGCCGATGTGTTAAAATTCTATGACCGGAGCTCTACCGCATAAACACGATTAGAAGGGTTTATGGGAAACGGGGGATGGGGAGGGAAGGGAGGAGGAGGGTTTAATCTATCGCGATAGTTATCAACGTATAAATCCGCCCACAGCCATACCTCGTCCGATCGACACACGCACACACACACACACACAGAGAGAGAGAGAGAGAGAGAGAGAGAGAGGCGTAAGATTATTCTACGATTTCTAGCAGATTGTATTATGAGTTCTGGTACATTTCTATTTAAACTTTACAGTAAATGCTCAAACTAATGGAATTGCATGGTTATTATATATATATATATATATATATATATATATATATATATATATATATATATCCCCGTCTTTTCGCGCGTCCGTTCGTCTGTCCGTCCGTCAGTCTGTCTATCTGTCTGTCGCTACCCGTGCCATGCATGCCACAAAGATAATAGTCGGACTATACCTCGTATCTGATCAGTCAGACCTGAGATTACACAGAGATCAATTCTGGATCTCCCTTACACCATCCCCCCCAACCCCACCCTGTGACTCCGTCCACACATAGATAACGTCAGCCAGCTCCTCTTTATATAACACTTCTCGGTGTTTATTCTCGGAATGTTAACATCATAAACAACATTAGCTAATACGTAACCACGTGCTCCACTGGGCGATAATTGCAGCCTTGTAAACAACACTTCAGCGGGGTTTTAACTCTGCTACGTAGCGCCCGTTTATCTGACGAATCGTTCATCCCCATCATCGTCGTCGTCGTTGTTGTCGTCATCATCATCATCATCATCATCATCATCATCAACACCACCCACCGGTTGGATGATTGATAGCGGACATCCTGTGTTTAGTCAGGAGGTGTATAACGCCATATAACAGATGTGTTACACATCGGTTACGCTGCCTGTTACGAACCGGATCGGGCTTTGAGCTACCGCAAATTCGCCTTTACACGACGTACGCACTGACAAAGGATTCAGCGACAATCCTCAATATTACAATTACCCCCTGGCTTTAGTACCCAGATGAATCGTCCAGACATCATATTTCCGATTGCTGATTATCAGCGCCAGTGACTTTCGATACATGGCTTTAACAGGTGTGTGTGTGTGTGTGTGTGTGTGTATTTTGTTTGTGTATGAGTGTGTGTGCCCTTATACATTCCTATTTATGTATTTACCATCACATATCTAATTAATTATAAGATTATCGAGGAATCCCCCCCCCTCTTTTGTTGTCAAATTTGTCGAGAAAAATTATTCAGCTAAACAACACCCGGATGTTACAACGAATGCGCAGAAACGCACGCATTTGACCAGAACAACGGTCGGATAAGTGGGGCGTGGATGTCCCCGCAAGTGCGCGCGCACGTGCTCCAGGCCGCTCACTGTTTGTGTAGTGGGTGAATTTCAAAGCCGTAAAAAATCCCACATCGCCAATAATGCGGTAACCTATGCCAGGAATCTTCCTTTCAGGATCCGGGGGCCCAGATCTATCCGGACGCACCAACCGATGGGCGGGGCATGACGCTTGATTGACAGGTTCCTGCTTTGCAATGGCGAATACCCCCTGCCGAGCTCGCTGGGCGTGGCCGTTTCGCGCGCGGCCAATCAGCGGTGGCCGTCGCCGCGACGTCATTTCTGGGAAACGTTTTAGGCGCCGCCCACCCGCCGTCGACGAACTATTTGGCACGGGACTGGGAAGGAAGTCCCGATAGAGGAATACGAGCCACTCGGTCTACGAACGGCTAAACAGCGCCGATGCCTTCCGGAATTCGCTCGTGAACCTCGCTCAGAGACGCTTCTGGATACCGTTCGGCGACCCGTATCCCGAATGTTTTCATCCGGAAGCGCAATGACTTGCGTCGATGTCATGTATCAGCCGTACGCTACCTATTTCCCTTATCACCACCATCAGAGGAGCACAACAGCCGTGCACGGATCACTGGACGCCATCAAAGTGAGTATTGCGCATGAGCGGCACCGGATTCCGGAACTCCGACCGAAACAAGCGAGTTTTCGGCGAAAATTACCAACAAATATGACGGGATCGGTTCGGTCGGCCACGAAATGAGCCACAAACTTCCCGATTTGCGGCCGTCTGGATTCAGCTCGGTCGCATTCCAGAAGTGGAGAAGTCACATTCTTCGGGATCCCTGTCGACAAAGATGTCGAGATGGAGTCTTGGCGTAGAGCGGATCTGGAATTCTGATCCATGCGGAAGGAGGCTAAGCGGGGTTTTCCCCCCCACCCCCTCCGACAAAAATTCTTCCGGTTATTCGGCTTTCGGCACCTATCTTGAATAATCTTCCCAAATTTCGAATAAAAGGGCCTAGGTTGTTGAACATTCTGCACCTAAAGTATCTTTGATCATATACCTGAGATTCGGATAAAATACGGTCAGTGTTTCACGTCGCGGCTAGTTTGAGTTAAATCCGCTAGAAGGGCGCCGCCGTGGTCTAGTTGGTAACGCGTTGGAACACTGATCACTACCACCTGAGTTGAAGTCTCGGCGTGGGCATATCTGAAGGGTGTTTCATCTTCGACTTCGTTTCATTATCCTCCGGAGGTTACTCGGCCCATTTAGCCTACCGTGTGCACAAAAGTGGCCGTAAAATAACAATCATCATCTTAAAACCAATAGAGCGGAATAACGCTCAAATCCCGGACGGGTGGGTAAGTAGTCCGGATACGAACGATTTCCGGATGATAATGATGAATGACGTTCCGGATACCTCGCCTTTGAGCCAATCGGCAAGATTCGGTAATTCGATATCAATATTATAATCTATTGTGATTTACGTTCACACTTCATTGAATATTACTGATTGCTCTGGAAGAAGATCTGTTGACATGTTGACAGATGTCAACATTTATGATAGGTATACTTGTTATAAGGTTTATGCCAATATTTTCATATTTTATTCCGTTATCAAAGTGACATTTTATTGATGATTTCAGTCGGTAAAGACAGCAGGTGTTCTGTCGGTCGCTAGCGCGTGACCTTCAAATGACATTTATTTCCTGTTTCCAATAGCAGCGATGTACGGATAGTTCAGTCTCGTCCTATTGCGTGCTAGCCGAATCAGGAGCGTAACCGTTAGTCGTGGGCATACACATAGCCTCTTCATGCATTCATCCCCCCCCCTCTAAATATACACGCATGAATCTACGCCCCTATAGTACGAATATTTTTCCAAATCTTAATTTCCCTTTTGAAAGCTCTCTTTTCAAAATGGTTTTTCTCATCATTTGGCTCTGTCACGTTTCAGTTCGGAGTGAGCAAGTTACAGGATCCACTCGATGCG
>JAODUP010000355.1:85000-90000 GCA_025642065.1 Paralvinella palmiformis | reverse complement strand
CAGGAAGTGGGCAAAGCGGAAACCGCACCGCGCCGGGCCGTTCTACGGTCGCGTCCGATCCTGAACGCACCTGGGTATCCAGAGAGAGAGAGAGAGAGAGAGAGAGAGAGAGGAGAGAGAGAGCGAGTGAGAGAGAGTCTTCGGTTACTTTTCCCCCATCTTTAAAGCGATACATACTCTTCCGGGATATCGCCTCGTTAGCGAAATCAATGACCCGTAACAGTCGGTGTCAAACATGTTCCTAATTTTACGGTTAATTAAATGACGTCATCGTGATCGTCACAGGAACACGTGTTTGCGGCATCTGTATGGTTACTAAATGGCTGACGGTGGAATGTGTCTGGTTCCAGTTAGCCGTAGCTCAATTTCAGGATTTATATTAATATAGATCCAGGTAATATTTATAGAGATTACCCACAGGTCATTCCGTAGTATTTGGCGTCCATAAAAATATTAAATGCGTTAAATCTGATTTATTTTAGGAAATATTACAATTATATTTATGATGATAAACGAGCGAACGAACGGATGAGGGAAGTAATTATAATGAACGAACTTGATATCTATGTATAGATAATAGGATGCATTAAGTAGATATTACGATAGAAAGCTAGATAAGATACAGAGATCGAGAGATAGAAAGATAGAAGTAGATGAATGATTCAGTTTAAAAGTAGAGTCAGTCTAAAGTACACACTTCGTGTCCGTTTTTGTGTCTTAAGATTTGTAACACGCATGCACACACGCACACAAACTACACACACACACACACACACACACACACACACACACACACACACACACACACACACACACACACACACACACACACACACACACACCGGACACTGAGCTGGAAACGAGAACCTTGAAGACGAAAATGGCGCCGTTTGGACAGGTCATTTCTTGAGGCCGTAAAATAATAAATTAATAATAATAATAATAATAATAATAATAATAATACTCAACTACTCTAACTACTGTCCCGCCGATAGGTAGGGTAGAAAGTAGTTAGTACTAGCGCTGCAAACCTCCAGGTTACGGGTTCGAATCCCACTCAGACATGCGTTTGTGGGATTTGTTTCCGCAGGCAGACGACATTCGGCTATACGTCTTTTGTATGAACAGTGCCGCGTGTGTGTGCGCGTGCGTATATATATATATATATATATATATATATATATATATATATATATATATATATATATATATTAATTTACAATGACTGTTGTATTATCGGTGATTTTATGTCGATGTAAATAACAGTTATAGTTATCTATATTACTTACGGAGATAAGATAAGACTAGCTATCTGGGAGGATGTGCCCCGTGTTAGATCCAGTTTTATTCCTATTATCCTCATCAATCTTCTGCGTATCCTGAAAGCGGTCAGGGAATTTCTCTGGGCGGAGTCGTTCTCTTCGGGATACGGGATGATTTGTAGGATATCTCTCGTGGGACTCCATCATCGATCTGGATCGGCGTATAGACGATCTCCGGATCATTTCGGCTAATGTCTGTCTGACCGGACAGCGCCGGACTATCCCGGGCCCTGCCCCGGGTGCTATCGGGACCCACGGCGATCCCGATCAGATGAAACCTTATTAAAATGATCCGGACCAAGGAAGGTGTGCCGTCGGCCCTCACAGCTTGCTCGATCTTTTGATCAGGGATACGAGTAAGCCGATGAGTTGCGATTGTCATACTAATTCCCCGTATATCCTGAAGGCACCCCATCGGATCCCGGGATGGCATGGAACAGCGAGGGGTCCTTCCCGGGATAACGCTGATCCAGAGGCATAATGATGACGATTCTTCTTACTGGAACGACGACGTAAAACTATAGACAACTTGGTGGCTTAATGAGGGTGGAAGTGAGTCAGTTGGTGAGTGAGTGAGGAAAGTGAGTTAGTAGAGGTGTGTGTGTGTGTGAGAGAGAGAGAGAGATTTATCGTTCTAGCAAGCAATGGATTCACGTAATCCAGAAGCTATTAATACTACCATTAATCTGCGTGATGCCCGGATTAGATCCAGAACTTGGACGATATAAATATGATCGATGTTCGTTTCGGAAAATCTTTATTGTTGATTTTATGGTAAATTGTTGAGAAATAAGATTATTTAAACTGAATTAATATATATATATGTATATGTATATATATATATATATATATATATATATATACACACTCTTTCTCTAACACTATTAATTTACAAGCAACAAATAATTATATGAAACAATGACTGAAGAATATTTTCTGTGATATGTTTCAAGCCTTTTTATAATTTATGATTGTAATATGTAATATGTAATATGTATACACGGGTGTTTTATCTGAAATAAACTTTTATATATGTGCGCGCACGCGTCTTTGTTTTGTATGTGTGTGTTTCTCTCATGAATTTAAATATTTAAATCGAATATATATATATATATATATATATATATATATATATATATATATATTAATTAATTAATTAATTTCTTTTAATAACAGAGACGTCTCCCATGTCACAACGCAACTTCCCGCCGTCGTTCTGGAACAGCACCTACCAGCCGCCGCCGCCCAGTGGCGCCCTCTCGGCGTCGTCGCACCAGGACCTGCCCGGATTCACCGCCGATCCGTACGGCCACATGACGGCGTCGTCGCTGCATAGCATGCACAGCTCGCTGCACAACGACCCCTGGCGGTATCCGCTGACGACGCAGGCCTACAGCCACCACGCCGTGCCGGACTTCGCCGGCTACTCGTCGGCCGCCGCCATGGCCGCCTCGTCCGGTCGATTCAACCCCCACTACGGGTCGCTGTTGCCCGGGGGCAGGTTCGGGACGATGCCGTCCCAATGCGACCCGCTGTCCAAACACACCGAGACGTGGACGGCCAGGTATACGCACACCGAGCTCGGCTCGAATCTGCCCGCGCACCACGACTCGATGGCCGCCTCCTTACACGGGGTGCTCGGTGGTAAGTACGTATTGGTTTGGTATATTTTGGGTGAACACCCACCTCCGCCACCCACCCCACTCTTACTCACCCCGGCTTCCCTCCCCCCCCCCCAATCCACCCCACTCTCATTTTATTTATAGCCCTTCGCTGTCATCTTCCGCTCGAATCCCGATTAACCTGTTATGAGTCGTGTACGTTTCCGTATTTGATTGGTTTATAGATAATACGCTAGTACACGGAAATATGTATATATGGTACACAATTACAATAACGCAATACACAATAACAGAACACACAATTACAATAACAGGATACACAATTACCATAACCAAGTACACAATTACAGGTATATAAAGCCCTCAACCACTCCAACATAGAGTCTGTGCTGATTAAGCGACAGCCTGGGGATTCTCCCCGAACAACAAAACCAACCAACAAAAGTGTAAAATAAAGCCGCGATAGCGCAGTTATAGTTAGAGCGAATAGCAACTTGTAGCCGAGGGGTCGCGGATTCGCGTCTCCCGGAGCTGCAATGCCGTCATATGGCGACTGGTCCACTCGTCCATAAAAATGAGAACCCGACAGGACGTGATTGATATGTGTTTGAATAACGTTTTGCGTATTATTATTGTTTTCCCACCAACCCGAGTGAGTGAGTGAGTGAGGACTGCGTTTATCCCCGGCGCTGGGCATACCTGGGAGATGTGGCCGAGTGGCTGCTCCCAGGCTGAAGCCATCTCTTAAATTAGGAAGCTATCCACGAAGACGGGTAGCACTGGGATTCGGTTCCTCGACCTGCTAGCGCTCCATACTAAATCTTCCGCCCGTCGCCCTACGGCACCACTTGCATATGCCTATATATGCCCTATATCAATATATGAATGCACATACCTGTGTATACGTTAATCGGTATAATCAGGTAATATGTATATTACCTGAACTTTTCAGGTAATATACGTCTATTGTTAACTGAGATTTAATACAGATTACCTGAAAATTTCAGGTAATACACATGCATATTACCTGATTATATTGATTAACTGTAGCATATATACTGTACAGTAACTATATTTCGGATATAAGTTGTTGTTTTTTTTTGGGGGGGGGGGGAGTACAACTAGAACACCAATCTTCTAGCGGACGACGTTATTTTACGTAGTTCAATCGGAACTAAGGCAGTTATGACCCATAAAAATAGGCACATTTGTTGTTATTTTAACGTCATTGTTGTGCACACAGTACGCTAACTGAACGAAGCGGCCTACAAAGGAAGTGAGCCGAAGTATATTGGATGAAACACCCTTCAGATAAAACCCAGCCGAGGTTTGAATACGGCAACCATGTTGTCATCTGATTTAAAATAGTCTTCTTAGCATTATTATATTGACATGGATTAGCACGAGAACTATATTATACGGGGGGGGGGGGTGCATAAACACTCGTTCATGAGATCTAATTATAAAAAGACACGTGAGTCTTTGTGTGTGTGTGTGTGTGTCTGTATACGCGCTTGCGTTGTCTTTATGTCTATAAATATTACAATATTATTTTTCATGTCTTATGCTATCATATCACGCACGCACGCACGCACACACACACACACACACGCACGCGCGCACACATATACATACACTCTCTCTTTCTAAAATTCCATTTTGATTGAAACACCCAAAACGTTAATTAATAGTTTAACTAATAACATTTCCTGTGAAATATAATCGTAAAAGTTGCATTTGAATATGAATACTGTCTATTAATTCCGCACACTTGACTAGAGAGAGCCAACTGAATAAAACTAAAAATTAATATAAAATTTATGGATAAAATTCAAGTAAATGTCATGTTTCCGCCACTCGCAGCTCTTGTGGTTCAGTCGGGTGGGCGTCTGTCACAGATGCTAAGGATCAAGGGTTCGGTGGTTAGCGTTTGATGTATGACCTCTGCGTAGTCACTGAACGTTAATCGGCCACCTGACACAGGTGTTAAGTGGGCTGCTGAAGGCGGCTGCCTGCCGTATGCCCCATAGGGAGTTGAGGTTGCGGCGGTATCAGC
>JAODUP010000355.1:0-80000 GCA_025642065.1 Paralvinella palmiformis | reverse complement strand
ACCGACATTGACACTGACTGGCCACTCAGAAGTCCAATATCCACAAATCAGTGGTCAAATATTACGAAACACGCACGTAACATTATGATTTAAATTATTTTACAACGGGCATTATGACAACATTACACGATGCATTTTACATTACGCGGAATCAAACATGTGTATTGGTACAATAAGAACATACGAGCCGCAAAGAGACGCAGAAGTTATTAGTAGCGGCTGTGATCAGGACCAGTTTGTGTTCATTATGAAATGTTCAAGGTCAGTAACATTCTAGTTAAAAATAGCCTTACCTCATCCAAGGGAAATCAAAGGACTGTTTTCAGTGTTGTGAATAAAGTATTACATAAAAGTCGAACTGTCCTTCTAAATAATATCATAGTGGGTTCCCTTCCAGCACCTTATCACAGGGTAAGCCATTAGTAGAAGAGTCCTGCATGTCCATGATCGATACATCTGAGGCTTTTACAGAGACTGATATCATATCATCTAATGCTTTCTGTGCAGTTGACCCTATGCCTACATGGCTTGTGAAAGATTGTCTGGATGTTCTGATAAACCAATTACAAATATAGTTAATAAATAATTATCTCTGGGTGTTTTCCCAAGATCCATGAAAGCTGCAGTTGTAAAACCATTAATAAAAAACACACTATGGACTGTAATATTCTAAACAATTACAGACCTGTTTCAAATCTTACTATTTTATCTAAAATTATAGAAAAGGCATTTGTTTTCCATCTAAACAAATATTTAATCAATAATAACCTTAATGAATCACTACAGTCTGCCTATAAAAGTGGTCACAGCACTGAAACAGCCTTGGTTCGAGTGAAAAATGATATTATGATGTCAACTGATGTCAACTGATCAAGGTAAGCCAATAATACTTGTTCTTCTAGACCTGTCTGCTGCATTTGATACAGTTGACCATAATGTACTTTTCTCTAGGTTAAAAGACATGTTTGGTCTGTCAGGTAGAGTACTTGAATGGTTTAGATCCTATCTGGAACAACGCTCCCAGAGAGTGTCTGTTCATGGTATTTTATCTCACATTCAGTTTTTGTTATCTGGTGTGCCACAGGGTTCAGTTCTAATGACACACAGCTGTATATATCATTGGATCCTGACAATGAGATAAATTTCTCCTCTTCCTTGAGGAATTTATAACATTGTATTGCTGACATTCGGCTATGGATGACTCAAAATCTTCTAAAACTAAATGATAATAAAACAAATATTATATATTTGGCATCACCACATTGTGTTAAATCCCTAAAGACACCAGCATTACAGATGGGTGCATCTTCGATTACCCCTAATGGGTCAGTACAAAATCTAGGGGTTATTTTTGACCAATGTATTAACATGCATGAACATGTCACATCAGTATGCCGAGCTGCTTACTACCATCTTAAGAACATCCACTGTTTAAAAACATTCTTGACACAAGAATCACTTGTAACTGTAGTTCATGCCTTTGTTACATCTCGTATAGACTATTGTAACTCCCTGTTATATGGCATATCTGATTATAACATTAATCGCCTTCAGCGAATTCAGAATAGTGCAGCTCGCATTGTAACAAATTCTAGAAAATGTGATCATATCACCCCAGATGCCAGTGTCTCGGCTCAAGTCATATGGTGATTGTGCGTTTAGTGTTGTATCCCCCACTTTGTGGAATAAGTTGCCGGCAAATATTAGAAATGTGTCGTCTCTTGGAAATTTTAAATCTCTTCTAAAAACAGACCTATTTAAGGTCGCTTTCACAGATAAATAATTATTATCTTTTAAATCATTACAGGGTTTTTACAGACATATTATTTGGGGTATTATTATATTACATATTATTTGTACAGCGCCTTTGAATGGCTCCTGCTAGTAAGGGCGCTTTATTAAATATACATTATTATTATTATTATTATTATTATAATTATTATATATTCTAAATTGTAAATTTAATTAGAATTAGTCTCCGTGGGGAAGCTATAAATTACAGACCATATGCGTCACCTTCATTTGAGGTTGCCAGCCACATTAAAAACTACCATTTCGGCTATTATAATTATTATTATTGTTTTAAATAATATATCAATTTCCGCGATGACTGCGCCATCTAGCGAAAGTCTATTTGCGGATCGCGTTTCACCGGGCTCGTTGAAGTATCTGATAAAAACATTTCTTTTGCCAATCGTGAGATCACAATATGTTTCATATATTGATAACATGTCTATTACAATTCCCAACTTGACCATTTATTTTCAGTAACATGTAATTTTTGGGACATCTAAATAAAATGGATCCATAGATTATAATCCAGAATAATGCCTGATTAATTGTTATGTTGTAAGGAATAGCATAGGGGAGTGTTCATTATTCCAACCCGTACTCTGACTACGTGCTGCTGACAAGCCATTGCTTCCAACAGTCTAATGTTCCGACAGCCTAATGTTCCGACAGTCTAATGTTCCGACACCGATTCATCCGATAGCGCATTGTTTCGACAGTTTTTAAAATCTCACCACGAATTCGCTGCGTATATAATAATAATAATAATAACATGTCACATTTATATAGCGCCCTATTCAACTAGATAGTTGCTCTAATGCAATACAGTATTATTATGCCCGACTCAGATCTGTTCCAATCCAGCAGACATCTCAACTCCGAAAGAAGCATACAACGCATGCTGCCATTAAAGGCTCAAATCGTTATTCAAACACATATCCATCACGTCCTGTCGGGTTATAATTTTATGGATGAGTGAACCAGTCACCACATGACAGCATGATTCGTCTGGATGACATATTTGATTCTGCACAAAAGAATCACAGAGTACTATCCTGACGCGGCTGGTGGTTGTACCTTGGTTGCCTAAGTTTAGAGAACAATGGATGAGTCATGGAAATACCGATGGAAAATTATGTTTAAAAAAAAAACCCGCTGGATTTTCCACTTTTTGGTTTCGACCCAGCCCAGGCAGGAGCGGATTATTATTATTATTATTATTAGATAGGCACTCCTTTCTCATTTTACTAAACGATCACAATCAAGCTACTGAACTTGTATTTAATTTGTATATTTCAAGTGGAAAAGGGAGTAAAATTGGTAAAAATGGTTATCGGGGTAAGGGTGTAACACCGATTTTACAAACTTTAAATTCGATATAAACCTTTTGTATTAAGATTAACTGGTTTTAATGGGGAGGCATGGATTTATGCGTATCAAGGGATGGACAGGGAGACGTAAATCAGGGCGAATTGGTGAGGATAAAAAAATCACGCTTCTTCATTTTCTACCATTCTTGAAGGCGGGGGTACCCTTCCAATAATGTGGAGCGACCCCCTCCAATTCTAAAGCAAATCTGGAATTTGGAAAACACCATGGAAAAACCAAATGGATTATCCAGCTTTAAATTTTGTATAAATAAGGCCCGCGTCCATCATAATGCAGATCATTAGTTATATATATATATATATACATACACTGAATATAGCCAACTAGTGTGGTAAGCATGGTAGGCATGAAGGTAAGACGTAACAGATATCTTTAATTGTTCATTGACTTGTTAATTGTCGTATTTCGAATCTAAGTGTTTTTTGCGAGTACCACTTGCACTTCGTGAACACCCGTGACATACATACAGATGTACCGTTTTCGTTTAGCTTCTTAACATAGCCTATCCAGAGAGTCCAAGATGCGGACGCGGAATAACAGCGGGAGTGAGATCCCGACGCTTTTCTAAAGAATCAACGAATGGACAACGAAATAAAACTTTCAGGTACATCAACAATCAACAGCCAGTGTCTGTCTCTCGTCATTATGCTTAAATTGAGCATAAAACACAACGTGTAGGTTATACTGGGTAAATGCTGTTGTTGCTGTTCTGTTATACATTATAAGTTAGCCGTTGTTAAGATGATACCCACGATATATTTCGACGTCGACCGGATTTTAAAACATTTTGTAAGATCGATAATTTGTTGATGACACTGTGAACCAGCTATCGATATTGTCTAATTGTTTCTGTGGGGTAAAGCCATAGTCGGCCGATCCCTGCGCGTGTACGTGCGTGCATGCGTGCACGTAATTGTTTAATGGGTGGGCCTCATTTGTGGGCTAATTCGACGTGCTGTATTTGATTTGATATGTATTTGTTCGATAGCGCAGTGAATAGAGTGTTACGCTGTTAATCTCCAGGTTATGGTTCGAATTCCCTCGTTAGCCGTATTCGTCGAATGTTTCGTTGGTATTCGCCACTCGTCCCTACCGTCCCAGATTTGACCGATGCTAAAGGGGGGGGGGAGTGATAGATAGATAGATAGATAGATAGAGAGAGAGAGAGATAGAGAGAGAGAGAATACTGACATACCGCCAGAATAAAGTCATTCTTTGATCTTTCCGTTTTCAGACCACAGCTAGCTGGCCGGGTGGTATCCATGAGTGTATCATCCAAACAAACTGCAGATGACTGGCGCGACTGGCGCAGTGAGGTACGGTCTGTAGTTGGAGATGTTGGACAGTCGGAATGCCTCCCATTGGGAGCTTCTCTGTACCTCGTGGTAGATGGCCACTCCTCCCGAAAGATGACGAGAATGTCGGAGCAGTGGAATGCGACAGACAACACTTGAATATAATGTAAATGCGATTTCGTCTTAAAGCTCGTTGTTTTGTGGCAATGTGCGCTTGTCGAATGGAATAAAAATAGGTGGAAACCGATTTGAAATAGATCTTTTAAATGTGTGATTGTGACTGCGCCATAACCCCACAAGGCAAGTCGGCATCTGAAGGTTGTTTCATCTTTGACTTCGCTTCATTACCTTTGGACGTCGCTCGGCCCATTTAGCCTACCATGTGCACAAAAGTGGCCGTAAAACATCAATTATCATCGTCATCCGCTCCCAGGTTGCGGAATAAATTGCCTAATTAATATTACTATTATGATATTGCATCTTATTTGGTTCTGCCTAAGCCTAAAACTGGAATCGCTTCAGTACATTTGCAATTCGTTCGGTTGACTCTTCTGTTTTGTAGGTTAGTTATATGTTACCACAGATAATGTAATAATGCTTGATGCGTGGAATTTTCTGTTATTGACGATTGCTTCAAATTTGTTTCTTAAAATACAAAGAAAACACAGTTTTATGTGATGCCTTTGCACAGTCTGAACGCCGATCAAGATGTTTAAGAAGTTGCGTAATTTGTGCTACACATTTTAAAATTAAATTGACGCATGGTAGAAATATATTTCTGAATCGCACACACACATACATACGCACACACACATACATACACACGAACAGACGGACAGACAGACAGACAGACAGACACACACATACACACGTACACAGGGAATGCTAACATACAGACAACTGCGTTAACTTGTACGCAAACAGCAAACTCAAACACCACAAAAAAGATTACACAGAAGTAACTATCTCTGGGACGTGACGAAGTTACTCCTGGATCTGTATGTGTGGATTAGCCATTCGATTCAAGGATGGATCATTGTCTGCAGATGACAATCATGGTGAAGAAGACTATCAGTACCAATAAATCACTGTTTCTCCTTTCACAATATTTAGTTTTGGGTATAAGGGTTACCAATTAGAATTGTGCTAAACTTGAATAGGTTGTGTATTAATTTAGATTAATTTAGTTTTATTTGTAAAAGGACTATGACAGATTTAGGCCTGAAACATAATTAATCACAAAATATCTCTACACGGTTGCTGCCGCATTGTAAGTATCTGGAGTCTTTCAGAATAATCACAAAATGGAACTGCACGTCATGATGCTTGGATGACATGCGTTTTGGGGAGGACTTTCGACCATTATGATACGTTAATTTTAGTTCTAATTCCAGGGTAGGTTGAGACGAGTATTCAAGCATTTGAGGCCCAGGCAATATCATATTGGATCAAATAATGTCTCGTAAAGAGACTTCTCTATACGAAGTTGGATTTAGCCTCAGCATGCCCTTGGAGGAGTCTGCCAAGTGAGGCATACCCACAAACAAAGGGCGTTATCTGGATTCGAATAAGCCACCTGGAGATTATCAGAGAAGTGTTCTTAATAACCGCATCATCCGAATACCACTATTCATGTATGTTGATATGAGAACTATAAGATTCTAGTCAACTTTTGAAACACCAACTGGACATAAAGGCTATTTTGATATCTGACCCCTGTTTCAGAACACATTATTTATTTGTGACCCCCATCACCAGAGAAATAATACAACAATCCCGAACAACTAAACGATTGTCACTTTAAAAATCAGTGACAAAGTTCGGAAGATGGATCCCCCCCGCACCAAAGCCTTCATTAAATTGTTAAATATCAACAAATATTACAAGAATTGTATGACAATCAGTATTTACAAAATGAAATACTCCTGAAAGTATAATACTATCCAATCAATAATAATAATAATAATAATAATGATGATGATGGTGATAATAATAATAATAATAATAAGAAGAAGAACTACAACAACTACAACAACAACAACAACAATAATAATAATAATAATAATAATAATAATAATAATAAGAACAACATCAACAACACCACCATCACCATCACCACCACCACCAACAACAACAACAACAATAACAATAATAATAATAATAATAATAATAATAATAATAATAATAATAATAATAATAATAAGAACAACATCAACAACACCACCACCACCACCACCACCAACAACAACTACAATAACAATAATAATAATAATAATAATAATAATAGAGAATGTCCTGTATATCACAGTCTACTCCACTCTCTCCTTGACAAATCACTTTGTGTAGTTTATTTACCATTAGTTACCCACTTGCTATTGTCCTCGTTTTAGACTAATTAGTTCACATTAGTAGGCATAATTCCAAATCTCTCTCTCTCTGTATATATATATATATATATATATATATATATATATATTATATATATATATATATATATATATATATATATATATATATATCTACTAACATCTCTCAATTTTATAACCGACGAATTGGTCAAGTTAACAGTTATTTGAGTGCTAGTGTTACAGGAACATATCTGAGGTCATATTGCTCGAAATCAATTTTTCATGTCGTCTGTTTCTAGTTGAGCATTTGCTGGACTGGACAACTCTATGGTTTGTCATCTTATGGGTAATAGAAATGGGCAGATATGTCTAGAATGGTTTTGGCACACAACCCCCAGCTTCTGTGACGCGCCAAATATTACGATATAGACGAATTATACTCCCCACTTTGCAATGCTATTATTTATATAGGGATTGCTGTTTTTGAATTATAATTTTTGGTACCATTACTCCCCATCGTATTTGTGGTAATCCTATTTTTTGAGGAACAACACTTGTAGAAAAAGGGGCAAGCCCAGAATATCTTGAGCACTGTTACACAAAAATATGAAAACTAACGCAAGATTCTGCCAATGACAAAAATTGGGCATCTGAAACATCGTGCAATTAAAATAATTACTAGCATAATAGCCAAATAAATTATTCATTAAACATAATATGTAAATACCAATAGGAATCCAAGTCCGACCTCGGCTCAGTTGACCCTATCTGAGTACATCAGCTACGGTAGATACGGCATTATGTGCCGGGAATATACCACTCTTACGGATATGACACGTGTGTCCACCTGGATCAGTATTTGGTGGCAGCTGCCTGGCAAAATGGTCTAAACACGACCAGTGGAACACATCTGTAAAACGAAAGTAAATATGACTCTACAATACACTGAAATAATATAACAAGCCTTGATTAACATCAATCTTGGATGGTATTTGAATGTAAATGAATTTGAAAGAATGGATGCTTTTAATCATAGTTAACCCAGGTTCATACAAGGTAACCCAATTATGCCTCTTTAACTTTGAAACTGATGGATCAATTTCAACAGCGACCTGACTACTGCTTCGGTCAAACGCATCGAACATAAAGGAGTATTAAGCCAGCAAAGGTTAAAAGCACTTTTAAAAAACCTCAAAGTATATCTCTAGTAGTCTATAATTGTTGTTACGTATTATGGCTCGCCTGTACTTGTAAAAAAATAATCTGTTATTGCGGAAGTAACCGAATACAAATGATGAGGTTCAGCTGAATATCGACCATTTCCACAACGAATGAATAGTACGTCCGAAACTAAAAATACCATTGGCCTAAAAACAGTAAGAAATGATTTTTAAAAACCAAACTAAACTTAGCTAAACATCGACAGAAACATCAAAGAAATTTGTTTATTTTGTAATTTATTTAAAGAAACTCCTTTACCTTTGTCTGCGTCTATAACAATATGGACTTTGTTTATTTAAAAAAAAAACCCCACACAACTGCGAAGGAATATGTAGATATAAATATTAAAGTATAACCATTACCATACTGTTAGTACACCTATTACTGTTACTGCTACGACTACTAATTTACGGTGTTTCTATAGCCTAACTGGTAGCGCGGTTGGTCACAAGTCTGTACCACCCGTGTTCGTATCCCGATCGTGGTACATTTTTAACTTCGACTCCAGACTTTTTGAGGTCACTTGATCCATTTAACTTACCATGAATAGAAAAGTGGCTGTAAAACAACAATATTTCACAATTAACAGAATAATAAGAGTATGATATAATAATAATATAATATAATAACAGTATAATATAATAATAATATAATATAATAATAATATAATATAATAATAGTATAATATAATAATAGTATAATATAATAATAGTATAATATAATAATAGTATAATATAATATAAGTATAATATTATAATAGTATAATATTATAATAGTATAATATTATATTAGTATAATATTATAATAGTATAATATTATAATAGTATAATATTATAATAGTATAATATAATAATAGAATGGCAGATTTTAATGACCTAGACAGAAATGACCTTTGATTTAAAGTTATTCTAGGAGGACTTATTCTATATATATATTAATAGAATAGATTGTACAGATAACAAACAAACAAATTGTGCAGTTATGTTTAAGCAAAACCAAGGTGTGTACATTTCTAACCATCTCATGGTCAGACCTAAGAAATATATTTCTCTGTCCTCTCAGACAGAAAGTGTTCATACAATTTGTGTCGATAAATACATTTAATTTACAAGAATGTGAAGCCGGATAGACTATATGTAGTGCATACATTTAAAATAAATCAGCTATACAAACGTACACGTTACATATAATTCAGTGTAGATAAACAAGTGTTGGATATAAAATGCCCCCCCCCCCCGCAAAAAAGAAGAAACCCCACCCACCATGGGTAAATCATATTATAGACCACGTTCAATATGTACTTATGTAAAGACGCTTAATTTGGTTCTAAATGAATTTTGATGAATTCGCTTGTTTAAGGTTATCTGGAAGATGGCTCCATAATTTTGGCGCTTGATAAATAAAACAATTAGCCACGAAACACGATCTTCGTGAAACAATATGAGGTTCTCGACTATGTCTAGTGTTGTGGTCATGATACACATTATTTCGTGTAAACTATGGTCTCAAAGAAGTTTAATGTTTGTTCATTATATTTGACCGTAGCCACACTCCTAATAGCGCGCTTTTGCCTGATTTCGATTTTGTTGATCCCGTAGAAGTAATCCGTAAGGGTTAAGGGGCGCTCGGTGCTAACGGTCACTGGTTCGAACCCCGTAAGACGTCGACACTTTTCCAGAGATTAATTTCTCGGCTCACTACATCGTGGGTGAATGACCACGTTAAATGGTGCTGCCGTCTCCACTGAATTATTAAAAATAAAGGGGGACCTATTTCGGCTCCATCTTTCCGTACTACTCCCCTGTGAGTGGTGGGGGAGGAGCTTTCTCAACCACTCCAACATAGAGGCTGTGCCGAATAAGCGACAGCCTGGGGATTCTCCCCGAACAACAAAACAAACCCCCGATCGGCATACGGGGTGACAAACGTGGGCAATAGACGGAGATCAAAGTATGGAGTTGGGAGGTGGTGGGTTACAGAAGAAAAATATAATTTAAAGCATAGCAATAATTTAAGACTCTGAACAAGTGGGCCATTTACAGAGGTGGTCCATTTACAGAGGGAATCGGATGGAAGGATGAATGTTGCCTAGCAACACATCGGCACAATTTAGGCCATTCAGTTTCCTAGGACACAAAGCGGGTCGGGGTTGGGGGTTTAGCCATATTCTAATTATCCTATTTATTATATAGACCTTACCTGGCTATAGTCACGCCACACACATGATGCATTTCGTTACTAAATATATATTCACGTTGATATTGTTTGCACTAATCTCAGTTATCTCTATAAATGCCTGTGCATTAATGGCAGATGCATTACTTATTCCTTTGCTCTATGGTAGCTATTGATCTCAGAAATATTAAAGCAAATTAACCTCGTACAATGGCATCAAAGTCTGTTGTTCGTTTTTCATTTCAAGAACATATCAGGAAGTGCATCTGGTTTTTACAAAGCACGATGTAAACACGGTAGCATGTTTATATCGGTAATATACGCGTAACCGAGTAAATACTGATGAAGAATCACATTCAAGTTTGTGTTAGATACATTGTGATCACGATTGTAATCATGATTACTTTACAATGTACTCATAGCTGTAATTGATTACACTCAAAATGAATGTAATCGTATTCATGGTATTCTCAAGTAATCGTAAACCTTGGTCCCGTAATCGCGCCAACCCTGGTTGCCGTGCGTGTATCGTGTAATAGGTACGAGTAATTTGACACAGTGTCGTACTCTTCCACCATTAACCCATTCGGTCTCGAAGACGGGCGTAGATAACAATGATTGAGGTAAATAGAACATCCCAATTGAAGCTTGTTACTTGCTGCTTAATTTAGTTTCAAGTCAATCCTATGGAATTGGCATCTTTAGGAAATATAAATCACCTTCATATCACCGCCAATAGAATTTAGTCATCCGCAACGCCAAATTATGCCGTGCAGCGTGTGGATATCATACGTTTTTAACGATATACAGTAACCCGAGCGAAGGAATGCCTTCAGTGACGGGATGGAATTCCTGATATTTCTAAATAGACCGGTAAATTCAATCGAAATAAACAAGCCATTATAGCTACTATTTGTACTTGGGAGTATGCCTATTTGCAAACCGCACGCACCGATATATTAATAGGAAGACCGATGTGTATATACCTGTACCTGATTTATATTGCGATTTATTTACAACCGCCTACAATAAACAACATTTTTCGTTTCAGAATAATTTTACCAGGTGGAGATGACGAAAGTAAATGTAAATTTAAACACCTCTGTTAAGTTTTGTCCTCTCTTACAGTAACAAAGATAATGTTGACCATTGATTGTTTTAGATGTGACGTCAGTGTTTACCAAGTAGGCGACTAGGAGTGCAAGTGGGCTAGAGAACTTACGTGCGAAAATTAATAATCAGGAAAAAATGCCTTTTTTATGGTCAGGTCTGGTATTTTGGTAAATACCATAGAACAAATTCGCCATATTGGTGATTTAATAACAAAATAATACATCCAAAGATTATATATGGATATTTAATTAACTTAAAGGCGAGATAACTAACTATGGCAAAATAATGTTTTTTTTTTTCGTTATAGGAAAGAGTTACAGATTATATAATCCCGCTCTTAGAAATTCATATTTCATACATAACGCCAATTCAATCATATAGTAACAACGTCTGTTTACTACCCAATAAATATCAATTTACCGACAGTTGATGTTAGTTTTAAGTCAGGTTATTTTGAACGATGGGAGACTATCTCCCTATCACGACAACTCTCTTTCTTCTGCGTACTTACATTTTGATTGAACGGTGAATTATAATATTAATGCCCGTGCCTCTGTTAATCACGGACTGACATATTATATATTTAAGCATTGTTAAAAACATATTTTAAATTAAAATCCTTCAACAAAACAACCACAATACTGAATTCAATACTGTCTCCCTACTAACATTGATAATTATGCAATTGTTGTCTTTGTTGAAATATTCCATCATATCGACAGTTTGTCATTGTTTTAATGATATCAGGTAAATCCCCAGCTTTGGTATCACCTTTGTCCATATAACTAAGACAAAAGTAGATGTATCTTGCTGTGGATTAAGTCCATGACGGTGTACATCCAATTCTGTTTATCTATATTTCTGATATAACAATGTTAGTATCAAATCATCTCGTTGGACAATTGTTATCAGCTGGCTAATGTCAATATTCTGGGATGATTTATATTACTGATAGATCAGTAACACATTTCCGGTTTGAAAATTGCTGGTAAGATCGGTTCACATGTTCACAAAATTAATCTTTGTAGTAACCCATCTTCTCGATGTTGAGATGGAGTTACGATTGTACTATCTGTTTTGTCTAAACTCGGATTCTTCATTCAAGATCGCAGAACTTTGATCATTTTTTTCAACTTCCAATCCACAATCCACACGCTTAGGGGACTCATCAATAGGTAAAACAGTTCCAGATGATGTTGTAATTTTCTCACCTGAAATGGTTTCAATCGCCATAAAAACACATTTTTGTTACATTTTTATACGAAGATGATCTGATTTTGTTCCAATTTGGAGATCTCCATTTCATCATTAAACAGTTATAGTTTAGGTAAAAGGCAGACCTAAAAGACGATTTGACTGGGCGCCGTTTGGCGTTGTAATTTTGTCCTCTACCACTTGAAAAGGAAACACGAAACATGACCAATCAGTGTAAATATTAGTTTACCGTTAAGAGCATTGGCCATTATCTATCCTACCGTTTATATCAATCACCTGTTTCAAGTTCAATCGGGCACATTATTGTATAACGGGTTGATTTGTCACAATTTTTGTTATAACATGCTGTTAGTTACGCTGGTGACATGATTTAAGATTGTATCAACGCCTATATGAACAGGCTCCAAGATACACAGGTGACATGTTGACAGTTTATCAACCGAGAAGAACACTACGATCAATGGGTTCAGTGACACCGGTGATTACAAGGGTTAGAACATCTAGCTATGTCGAAAGAAAATTTCAGTCTTCAGCAGCCAAGCTGTGGAATACACTACCAGCTCACATTCATGAATACAAAACACTAAGAAATTGCCGAAACGCATATATATATATATATATATATATATATATATATATATATCAATTTAGCTTTATTATATTATACATTATGTTATGAAATAATGATATTATATTTGTTATATCTGGTTTTTCATAAGTTTATGTATGGCGCTTTTGAACAGGCTGGAAAGAACGCTTTATAAGTTTTGTATAATAAATAAATACGTTATTGTTATCTCCCACGTTCACATGTTTTGAAGATTGATTCCGGAAGATCCGGGTATTGGCCTTATCCTTCCAGATAGCAAGGAAATTTAGCCAAGATCTGTCTGAGCACTTCGGGATCAACAGCTTCCATAACAAAGTTGTTCTTTTCAGTGAAATATGTATAGTATCTCATCATCAGCAACATTCTGCGAACGAAACGTCTGTGAGCGTCATTATCAGGATTTCCATTGACTAGATGAACATCAGTTATTCGGACTTGTAATCTCATTTTATTTCTTCTTTACCCTTTCTTGTGGTAACAGTTGTAGAAAATAATGTCCGCGATCTCACATAGTTTCCAGCACAACATTTGTAACAGAACACTCGCCAATCTGTTTGACTGTTAGCTTTTTAATCCATTCTATCAGAAGATTAGAATAAACCTTTCCTTTTATTCATATATAATGAAATCGGAAGATTGATGTCTTAAGGCCACTTTTGTGCGCATGGTAGGCTAAATGGACCGAGCGACCTCCAAAGGTAATGAAACGCAGTCAAAGATGAAACACCCTTCAGATATGCCCAAGCCGAGATTCAATCCATCAATATTTTCATTTCCTACAGGACAAAGCTCAATTAACCCGCGTTCGTGGCTTGAGATGTGGAATAATTAGTAGTGACGGGTGATAATATAATAACAGGAGCTTCTGTTGGGAGACTTTAACAAATCTCGAGTAAAGACTCTTGCTGCTATTGCTGCTGCTACAGTTGGTACTACTACTACCGCTTCTACTACTACTACTACTACTACTACTACTACTACTACTTTTACTACTATTATTACTACAACTTATTATTATTATTATTATTACTACTACTACTACTACTACTACTACTAGTACTACTACTATTAATATTACTAATACAGATGTAATAAAGTGTCCCTAAATAGCAGGGGTGTTCAAATGTACTTTATTTTGTAATCGTAAATAAGAGGTATCTTATACTTAATTAGAAATATTATCTTTTGAGATTTAATAACCTATTTATAAACATTTCAAGAGGTAATGCATTTCTAATCTAGCCTGATAACATATTCCACTAAGTGGGCTTTCTGTATTAAATATACAACCATCATATAACCAGAATCTTATTTATAATAGTATTTAGGATTGTGGGTTGACTTGCTGACATACAATAGATTACACAGATAGTCAAGTACATGTCACTGATATATATATATATATATATATATATATATATATATATATATATATATATATATATATATATATAGCTGATTTGTAATATTTTGAAATGAACATATAATATAGGTTTTGGAGAATTCGGATGAAATATATGAAGTAGCAACCATAAACCAAACAAAGTCATCCACATATATTTATTCGGCACAAATATAATTCTCACATTCGTGACAAAATATTATGAATGCATCATCATGTGTATTGTGCCGAATTTGTGAGCGTCGACGATTTAGCACTACTGCAAGTAAACCTATATTTATGGGTTTAATAGAGAGAAAGAGAGAGAAATATGCTTTTGTTTGTTCAAAGCAGAAGCCTGCATTGAAAACGCCACGTAGCTTAAACTAATATTGGCCAATCAGAAAATATTTTGAATATGTTGGATGAGGGTGGGTGGTTGTAAAATAATTGCCTATAAAGGTGTTCGTACCTACCCGAGTGCCGATTGTGTAGAGGGAAAAGCGGTCAGATCAAAGTTTTTATCTAAATAAATCACAAGAGAACATCTAAGTATGTTTATCCAGCGGTGTGCTGTACGCTGTTGCGTTTTGATTTTATTAATTTCTGTATATGCTGCAATCGGAGAAACAGTTCCTTCCGATGCTGCAAAAACAGGAAATCGTGTGAAGAGAGCAACGCCTAAAAATCAGCTGACCCATGAACAACGTGTTGACTTCCTGACAGCGCACAATTCCTTCCGGAGAAGTGTCAACCCACCAGCCTCCAACATGCAGTTCGTGGTAAGTACGATTCTCATTTCAAGATAGATCATTAGATACCTTTTTAATAATATTGATGCCATCCGTGATGTTGTCTCTTATCGTAAATTTTAAAATGCGCTTTTTAAAATATTTGCTATAAAAACAAAACATATATCCGACCACATTATTTCAAGATAATAATAATAATAATAATAATAACGATCATTATCGCCGTCATCATGAACGCTTCATTTTTACTACTACTACTACTACTACTACTACTACTACTAATGTATATTTAATAAAGCACCCTTGCTAACAGGAGCCATCCAAGGGCATGGTGATCAAATTACTTGTATCAGACTCCATCTGCTTTGGGTGCTTTCCATCACGTGGGCGCATCGCTAAACAAATGGTATTACTGCCACCACCGGGTCGTAAGGCAAGCAACCGATCTAAATATGAGAAAGAAAGAGGTGAAAAGGAAATTCTGATGGTTACGCAACAATAACAACGTCGACAACTCTCAACCATAAACACACACACACACACAACCAAAAATTCGGGTTCTCGGCGAAAACACCGTAGTGGGCGATAATATGGGGCGTCAAATGATCTGTTAAAAAGTAAATACAAGAAATACAAAATAACCAAATTTAATCAACTGATATAAATTAAATCTATATTACATGATATGCAAAATACACCAGTTTCACTGGTGTAACTGATCCAATAGCTGAACTATCCGATACATATTCCGGTGCCATTACATCGAGAGTCGGTCATATTTCCGCCATTGATATATATATATATATATATAATATATATATATATATATATATATATATATATATATATATATAATTAGGTACTTTTTAATAATATTGATGCCATCCGTTATATTGTCTCCTATTATAAATTAAAAAATGGGCTAAATTTTATTTTTGTTATAAAAAGAAAACATATATCCGACCACATTCTCAAGGTCGGGTTGTTTTTAGTTGTCGTTAGCGAAATACTACAAATTCCATTTAATACTGATTATTCGTGTATTGTTTTTACTGTATATTTTGTTGTTCTATTGAATATGAGAAAGCCAATAAGACTTATTTGAAAAGATTTGTAAGCACAGGCGCTAGTTCAAGGGTGATCATATAACAATTAAAATTAAAATGGTTAAGAACAATAGGCTAGTTTTGATTCTGAGCTTGTCAGTCAGTCTTTCTTATTCCTATCTATCTATCTATCTGTCTGTCTATCTATCTATCTATCTATCTATATATATATATATATATATATATATATATATATATATATATATTCCCCCCTCTGGATATCCGCCGATATCTGTCTGTCGTACATGTGGCATATTTGGTAATACCCATAAACTGTGAATCTTCAGCGAAATGCTCTATCAATTAATAGTAATATGGAAGAATTTGATTTGTAATATACATATATATGAAAAGGAATCACTTACATATCCATTTGCTACGGTACACCTGTGTATTAAATTAAAATATAAACTTAATATTTTGTAATTTTACCGGAAAGGCGAACAGAGGTAACATTAAAAACTTTCCTTTTCGAATTAATGAACCAAACCAGACTTTTCATTTTAGATCGAATTCTAAAAAGTAACATATTTATAGATTTTTGTCAAATCGAATTAACATTTGTTTTAGAGTAGAAAGTAAGTGTATTTAAGTATATTACTGTTCATTGTTGAGGTTGACAAATATTTTTAGCTGCTAAAGAATTACTCTCTAAGTAGATTCCTGTCTGACCATTGGACGGAGAATAATTGATCTGTACTTACTGAGGCAAAATAAAATAACTTTATTGGGTTAGACCGGTCCAGATTAAGAGACCTAACTCCTCCCCTATTCCTGATGGTGAGTGAAGTATTGAGAAATGGCATCCAGTAGGCACAAAGGAAGAGTTCACATTCATTTAAAAGTTTCAGACAAATTATAAATAATGTCTAAATATCAACACGATCAACCGTATATTAAATAATCTCGTACAGAATGCTGGCGAATCGTTTGTTGACGGCACCACCTTGAAGCCAGATACAGACAGGATGCTACAATATCAATAAATGTGAACAAAGGATATAATTTAGAAACAAAGGTGTATTTATCTATTTTACAGAGTAGTTGGTCGAAACAAAGAGCCTCATATGTTACTGAAATGACTCAAGAAAACTGTATAGTGAAATTTCTGATGATCATTGTATCGTATTCTTGTAGCACGAATGGTCAACAGAGATGTCAAATTTATATAAATGACTCGACGATTGTGTCAGCTTGTAGTAGGTAGTAGGTTGAGGATGGGATTAGGTCGTGCATGAGGATAGCTAAATCTGTGATCTGACTTGATCTGGAATGAAATGGCTTCATGATCTTTGTGCCAGTTGAAGTAAGAGCACGTTATTGTTCTATTTAAGTCGCCCGAGGAAGCCGTAATGGCCACCCTCCAATAAGTTGGATTATTTAATATATTTGTGATATCAGATATAGTTCGTGATGATATTTGGGGGATTTTTTCTGAGTGGAACAGCGACACTATGTCTAAGGGATCTGTTCCAAATGTATATATCAGTGAGATTACAGCGATTTAAGTCTTGTTCACTTTTAACTCTATCCAGCAATGTACGAAGCATCAACTCCCAGGTGGTGGAATAAGTTGTTCTTGATCTTCTTTGAAATGATATTTATAAGTAATAAATAGAACATCTTTACAAGAAAATATGTCTTATTATCGGCTACGACTGGTAAGTAATGTGGGTCAAGTTGAGACTGATTTGTAGATTCGCAATGTCTTATATAGATTGTTCATGTTACTATTAGTAGCTGATGTTTAGGCAACAACAGTAATTTATCAATGCTGAAACGGATAATTATTTCTTTTGTTGTTGTGCATCATCAATGTTTGACAAAAGAACCTGATTAATAAGTTCTTTCTGAAACATTAAAGATTAGTGAACATATTTACCTCTATCGCGCCATGCTATAGATAGGGTCGATATATGTTTGTTCTTTACGCATGTTGTTATTTCTGGTATATACATAATTATAAATCTCAGCACGGCCATTGATGGCACCAATATAATCTATATATCTGAATGATTACAGGTATGGCATGAAGATTTGGCAGACATGGCACAAGAGTGGGCAGAACGCTGTGTGTGGCAAAATGGAGAACCAATTCGTGACCCTAAACCGTTTGATAAAATTGGTCAAAATAAATACGCGACAACTGGTGAGTTCTACGATCTGGAGAGATGCGAAGAATGAGTAATTACTTTTGAAACTTGTGTGTGTGTTGTTGTGTACCCGCGCAACAACAACAACAACAACAACACACACCCACCCACCCACACACACACACACACACACACACACCCACACACACACAATCCCTGATTTATAGTACTTACCACTCAGATACATTTATGAATGGAAGAACTGCAACTGGAATATGGTATAGTGAGGGTTCGGATTACTCATACTTAAGAAATACATGCGTAGACACTAAGTCGTGCCAGGATTACACACAGGTAATAATCTTACGTTAATTAATTGCTTAGTCAAGTATTGCTATATTACGATGATGCTAAATTGCAAACATGTATACCAATTTCGTGCTATCTTCAGGTAGTTTGGGCCAGCTCTAGTTATATAGGATGTGCGATTATGAAATGTTCAAAGATGACTGGAATAATCATGAATAATGCGACTTTTTTCGTCTGCTATTACGGACCTGGGTGAATATTCAATTTACAGACGAATGAAAAAGATAGTATTGTTAATTAAATGTTTGAAGAATATTTGATACCTGTCTGTAGTGAAAATGCAATGTTATGTTTCAACTATTAAAACTGATGTAATATTTACTACAGGGGAAATGGTTTGGGGAAGAAGCCTTACAAGGACGGTGCTGCGTGTTCGTCTTGTCCAAGTGAAATGATCTGTGACTCTGGTTTATGTGGTAATTCGATCACAAAATATACACGTTTAGATAATATATATTTATTCTATTGACACTGTTTGTAATGCGAATGATTAGAATGTATTGAGAAAAGGATATATCATTCATTACAAGTAAAAATACTTAAATGGAATCACTCCATTATTTTGTAGTTAACAAAGTTAAATGTGAAGAGAAAATCTGCGAAAATGGCGGTACAATTGACGAATTTTGTGAATGTATCTGTCCACCGGGATATAATGGCACTACTTGTAACATAGGTGGAAGATCAGGTGAATCATTAATATATTTATAATTAATATTGTTACTTTCGTGTTTTAAAGGTAATGTTTACAACATGACTCGCCGAACTTGAATAATTCAAATAATCAAATTTTAGAAATCTAAATAAGAGATTAATATTGAACATTCAGTCGACTAAAGGCTTTATTTACATCCGTTGACGACATATTTTTGTTTCAGACGGCGCCAATTTCCAGATATCGCCATTCTGGATAATTGTTTGTATCCTGAGGTTATCTATTTAACACCAGACGCACCAACTGTTGAAGACGAAGGCTGTTAATTCGAATATCAGTTTCTCTGAAATATTATGTTCGTGTTAATGCTGCAAAAGTACTGATGTTCTAAATAATGACGTACTGTAATCATATATCTTATTAGCTTGTTAATTGATGAACTGTCTAATGCATGATTATAAAAGAATATTTTGATCAGCGCAAGTTAATTATTTTATTTCTATTTAACTGCATTCCCAAGGTGACAAGTTTACCGTCTTACACCTTTCGAGTATTTGTCTACAAAACAAACTATTTGTGTTTCAATTTTAAGTCTAAAACCTTTTTACTTTCAATTATTGGAAAGGTAAATACTGATAAACGGATATGCAATAAAACGGTCAGAATGAGTTAAAATAGCTCTTTTCAAACGTTAATGGTTGTTGTACGTACAGTTGTAAAGACAACTTTCTGCAATAAGCGAATTATTAAAACAATGCAAGAAATCCGGTATAATTCGACTCCTGCTGCCGTTTATCACCAAAACGAGACACTTCCTCTAATACAGCAGATATGTTGGACATTCTCCAGGAAGTTCATATTCAGTACTCGACTTCCATTTGAAATTGCTATGATCAAATAATAATTTCTATTACATGTTGAGGGCAATAATTTAATATAGTTAGGACTAAGCATCAGACATTTAATTTACTAGTCAACATCATAACGTTATAATATGTTTGATTCATCAATCAGACGGTTATGATTCGTTCATTTCATTATACACAGTTAAAAGAGGATGAAGAAATTCCATAGATTCTGATTATGAAGTAAACTGATTATTTTTAAATGGTTTTATATAGAAAATAAAGTTTATCGTAATGACAGTTATCTTTAAATGTTGATAAAAATGAAGCTCAATATTTCAGTTTAGAGTCATCGTACTACTTGGTATATCAGTGGTATGTCGATCTATGATGATGTCACAGTAGTAAGGTAACCTCTCTTCGATTTGACTATTTACAAACATGAATTATGATATTTGGATAGTTTTAGGTATGGGCCAGTTTTTATACGGTATTGATAAATTATGCTGCAATAGACACAGTACTAGTTAAGTCTTAGCTCCTTTTGCAGTATACTGGCCATATGGCTTAATTATCGGTTATCTCAGCGTACACGCCTTTTCTGTATCAGTAGTATACTTCCTCCAAAGTAATACTAATAATAATAACAACAACAACAATAAGAATATTTCTCCCGTAAAAGTACAATATTTTGCATGAGTAATTCTAAGTAATTTTGGAGACTTTTAAAATATCGATATGGCCTTTGATTCATGCGGAAGCGCGCTTCCGTGGCGCCATTGGAATCCAAGTTAGTAGGTAGTACGCAATATTATTTTTTTTGATTGGACGAGTTGAACATTTTCCATAATTAATTATTTTGCATATTGAACTTTTTTTCTTTGGACATTATGTACTTGGACTATTTACATTTGCTTTGGAAGTTGTGGATACTGGACCTAGTTAATTAGGGATCTAACTTAGCACCATGTAAGTGTGTGTGTGTGTGTGTGTGTGTGTGTGCGTGTGCGCGCGTGTGTGTGTTTGAGTATCATTGTGCCATTCATGTCACACTGGAATTCACTGATTTCTTCACAAATTATGGATATCATTTATGGTAATCAAGCGCCGTTACTAGCAGGAGCCATTCAAAGGCGCTGTACAAATAATATGTAATATAATAATACCCCAAATAATGTCTGTAAAAACCCTGTAATGATTTAAAAGATAATAATTATTTATCTGTGAAAGCGACCTTAAATAGGTGTGTTTTTAGAAGAGACTTAAAATTTCCAAGAGACGACGAATTTCTAATATTTGCCGGCAACTTATTCCACAAAGTGGGGGCTGCAACACTAAACGCACAATGACCATATGACTTGAGCCGAGACACTGGCACCTGCAATAGTATCTGACTGGATGACCTGAGTTTTAGGGATAACTTTCTAATGGAAACCAGTTCACACAGGTATTCTGGCGCCATATCATTAATAGATTTATAAGTTATTAACAGAATCTTAAAATGGATACGCTGTCTAACAGGTAGCCAATGTAGTATTTGTTACAATGCGAGCTGCACTATTCTGAATTCGCTGAAGGCGATTAATGTTATAATCAGATATGTCATATAACAGGGAGTTACAATAGTCTATCCGAGATGTAACAACGGCATGAACTACCGTTACAATTGATTCTTGTGTCAAGAATGCTTTTAAACAGTGGATGTTCTTAAGATGGTAGTAGGCAGCCCGGCATACTGATGTGACATGTTCATGCATGTTAATACATTGGTAAAAAATAACCCCTAGATTTTTTACTGACCCATTAGGGGTAATCGAAGATGCACCCATCTGTAATGCTGGTGTCTTTAGGCATTTAACACAATGTGGTGATGCCAAATATAAAATATTTGTTTTATTATCATTTAGTTTTAGAAGATTTTGAGTCATCCATAGCCGGATATCGGCAATACAATGTTCTAAATTCTTCAAAGAAGAGGAGAAATTTAACTCATTGTCAGGATCCAGTGATATATACAGCTGTGTGTCATCAGCATACAAGTGATATTTAACCCCATATCGCTGCGCAATGATCCCAAGAGGACGGGTATACATTGTGAAAACGAGAGGACCAAGAACTGAACCCTGTGGTACATCAGATAACAAAAACTGAATGTCAGATAAAATACCATGAACAGGCACTCTCTGTGAGCATTGTTCCAGATAGGATCTAAATCATTCAAGTACTCTACCTGACAGACCAAACATGTCTTTTAACCTAGAGAAAAGTACATTATGGTCAACTGTATCAAATGCAGCAGACAGGTCCAGAAGAACAAGTATTACTGGCTTACCTTGATCAATTGACATCACAATATCATTTTTCACTCGAACCAAGGCTGTTTCAGTGCTGTGACCACTTTTATAGGCAGACTGTAGTGATTCATTAAGGTTATTATTGATTAAATATTTGTTTAGATGGAAAGCAACTGCCTTTTCTATAACTTTAGATAAAAATGTAAGATTTGAAACAGGTCTGTAATTGTTTAGAATATTACAGTCCATAGTGTGTTTTTTATTAATGGTTTTACAAGGGCAGCTTTCATGGATCTTGGGAAAACACCCAGAGATAATGATTTATTAACTATATTTGTAATTGGGTTTATCAGAACATCCAGACAATCTTTCACGAGCCATGTAGGCATAGGGTCAACTGCACAGAAAGCATTAGATGAAATACCAGAGAAGAGACTCACAGATCAGCAAGAAAAGCCTCCTTGTCAATTGACTTGTATCTTCTATATGAAATATCTTTAGCTGAAACAGATTGTTTCTGTAAAGATACATTAATGTCAACAAGGAAATGATCAGACAGCATGGAAGACACAGACACACCTTTAATCAAATTGTCATCATCACGGGAGATGACAAGATCTAAGATGTGACCATGTCTGTGTGTTCTTTCTTGGACATGCTGCCTGAGGTTGGCAGATCTAAAAATGTCAGCCATTTGTTTGGTATCTGCATTCCTCTGGCAATCCCAATGTATATTGAAATCACCTAAGATCAACAGATGACCACTGTTGGTAGCAAGAGAGTCAACAAATTCCGAAAATTCCTTGAAGAAATCTGCTGCTTTCATGCCATTTTTCTTAGTGGGGTGTAATCGGTAGATAATAGCTACACGAACACTTATCCCCCAGATATAAAAGTCAGTTGGTAATTTTCAAAAGACTTAGCCTGAAAACGCAAATGGGTTTCACACTTCAAAGAATCACGGAGAAGAATGCCGACTCCCCCACCTTTTTTGTGAATCCGAGCTGCATGGTGGAATGAATATCCAGCTGGAGTCACATCACCAACAATTTTCTGGTCTGAGACATTACCCGTCAGCCAAGTCTCTGTAATGACAAGAGCATCAAGATCCATATCCTTAACAACATCAGATATTTCATCAGATTTATTACAGATCGACTGACAGTTAATAAGACCAATACTTACATTTTGTACAGCTGTGCCATTATATGGTGTTATTGGCACAGTGATCAAATTACTGGCATCAGACCCAATCTGCTTTGGATGTTTTCCACTACGTGGGCGCATCGCTAAACAAATGGTATTACCACCATAGGGTCGTAATGCAAGCAACTGATCTCTACTATAATTCATTATAATTATAGAAATAAAATAAGTGAAAAATAATTTTTTTAATAAAACAAAACATACACAAGCGAAAACCGAGTTCTAATGGGAAACACTGGAGCGGGCGATAATATAGGGCATCAAATGAGCAGTTAAAAAGAAAATACAAGAAATACAAAATAACTAAATATAATCAATTTATATCAATATAAATTAAATCTTTATTACATAATATGCAAAATACACCAGTTTCACCGGTGTAACTTATCTAATAGCTGAACTATCCGAGAAATATTCCGGTGCCATTACATCGAGAGCCGGTCATACTTCCCGCCACCAACGTTATAGCGTTGTGAAGAAAGCTGATATCAAATTTGAAGGTCAACCACTGACGCAATTTGCGCTAGCTATTCAGGATGAAGTATGTGACATCATCTTGAAGTCTCCACCAATGACTTTGGAACTTGACCCACTGACCACAACGCTGTTAAAACAGGTGCTGGAGTACATACTCCCCTTGATTACTGCAAATAATTGGGAGAACCCAGGTTTCCACTTTGTTTCAAAAAGGGCAATATTAGATCACTGTTAAAGAAATGAAATATGGTCGAAAAGGTATTGGAAAATTTCCCTACCAACCAGCATCTAACTTGCTTTTTCAGTGTAAGATCCTCGAGAAAGTGGTTGTTAAGCTTATAGAGGTTCAGCTGAGTATGCACATATTTCATGATGGCTTCACTCTGGTTATGGCAAACGTCACTCTACTGACCTTCATGATATTGTTGAAGCCTTAGGTAACAAATTTATGGCAGCACTAATCTTGGTTCATTTCTCTTTTGCTTTGTTGTCAATGATCATACAATACTTCAAACCCTTCTCGAATTCTCATTTGGGGTAAATATTTCAGTGACATATCTCAATGTTTTGCTGTAGGAATGAGCACTTCAGATGGTAATAGTCTGAATTGTGGGGTACCATAAAGATCGGCACTCGAACCACCTCACTGAAATACGTACCTAACATAATTTAGTGTTTCATTGTTATGCAGACGATATCCAAGTTATTTGGTTATAATACCAAAATAAATATGGCTAAGCGTCTGAAAGAAACTAGAAGCTTGACTGGATGAGTGTAAATATGCTTATGCTGTACAAGTAAAAGAGAGTTCATTATGTCCAGACCAAATTGTTAGGTGAGAAAATCCAGATTCGGGTAGGTGACAAAAGATTGGTTACGTACCACTGTCAGTGAAAAACTTTGATGTTTCTCTGACCATGGCAAGTAAACATGTGATTTCAAAAGCCTGTTATTGCCGAATTCATAATATTGGTCATATTAGGCGGATATCACATGCTCGAAAAATACTTTCACATGCCCTGATGACATCATGGCTGGATTACGGCAATACCCTTCTATATGGCTTGCCAATCACGCTACAAAGAGTACAAAATTCCCGACTTGTCACCTGTACTCATAAGTGAGATCATATAATATTGGGCTTGAAATCACTGCATTGGCCCCCACAGTGATATAGAGATCGCAGGACAAGATTATGGTGTATGAGTAAAAGATACTTCATGAATCACTCAAGTGTAACAAAACGCACGTGGCGTGACATACAGTAATAGGTGTTTCGGGAAGGCTGCAGCCACCATGTGGAACAACCTTCTACAGACCTTCAGGAAATGTACGATACTTGATATCCGCAAGAAGAAGGTAAAAATAAACCATTTAAAATACACTTATCTCACCTGAATATGCCCAATATTTTGCTGTTTATGCATTTGTGTAAACAATGTTAATCTGATATATCTATATTATACATCCAACTTTACAGTAACCTTGTCACAGATTATGTATGGCGCTATGCTATATTTGTATATTTTATTATAGTTGTTTAAAACATTAATACATAAGGGGCATTCTCATTGCACAGTAGCCGCAATCTCCAAGTTACGGGTTCTAAGCAGTCATATATGTATTTCATATAGATGTGTTTCTCACAGGATGTACACATAACAGTAGAGATATTAGTGCAATGGCCCGAGAAATAAAAATTTACAAATGTTTTAAAATTGAGAATATTAATTAATCACATTAGTACGTATTTTACAGAAATATTAAAGAGGTAAATGCTCGTACAAAAATAGTAATAAGAATTCAATTTTGCACTTCTCCTTCTGTCAAGGACCTATTAGTCTGTGTTTGTGAGCATGGCATGTGTTTTAGTATATATATATATATATATATATATATATATATATATATATATATATATATATATATATATATATATATATATATATATATATATAAACTTTCCTTGTTTACAGGGATGCACCCTCTTACCCATCCTCTTCCAGTGGACTCACTTTTCCTAGTTAGAAGACCTCGACCTTGCTGATGACCTTGCATTTCTATCAGTAAAGCTTGACCATCTGCAGGAAAAAACCTGATAGATTAGAGAGATATACTTTACTACTACTAATAATAATCATAATCATAATAACAACCATGGTTATCGCCATCATCCTGAACGCCTCATTATTACTAATATTGTCTCTTTTTTAATTACATAAATACATTTTCATAATTAATCATGATCACGTTGAAATACATAATATTATGGTAACATAACGGGAGAAGATGATCCTCTGTCTATATAAACAAACTATTATTTGAAGTTCTCAGACAAATTACATCGGGAGTTCAAATTATCGCCTGACTTCGGTTTAGTAGTTATCATTAGATAGGATTCACCCCCCTCACCATCAAGCTCAATATGTTCTAATAATAATAATAATAATAATAATAATAATAATCGTTTATAAAAATTAAATAAACAACCTAAATAATTATCATCGTCATTTTCTATAATAAAATAAGCGTCATAACAGGGAATAATAATATTGTCCAAAATGAGCCACGTGGCCAAGAAGATATAGCCTAGAGAAAAGCGATGATCGACCTGACGCCTTTCATTAAAGGATGAAACATGTCATAGCAATGAGGATACAAAAAAGACACGCAGACATTTGGATTAGTCATCGAAAGCCATCGACAAAGTTGGTCTTTATACTTTACATCCGCAATATGTACTAAAATTTGACAACAGTCATTATGTATCAGTGAGTGATATTATAAGTATATATATATATATATATATATATATATATACTATAGATAATTATTGTTTAGGAGGTTATAAAACAAAACATAATACGAGGAATAAGTTTGGGCCAGAAATAATCATAATGTATACAGTTTATATAGTATTTACAAACAGTCTGTGACTTTTTCCAAATTAAAGCAACAATAATAATAGTTTATTTCTTTTATGATTGAGATAACATAGATCCAAACAACGAGACTAAACTCACTCCTAAATTTATAAATGACTGGATACGTAAATACGGTAATGTGCCATTATTTAATTCAATTTAAGTAGGTTTATGCTGATATCTTGAAGTATCAGTTCATTTTTATCCACTAAGGCTCTTTATTCACGTTAATATCACTGCATGTATTACCTGTATCGCCCACGAGGCATCCGTGTACCAGGTAGGTGGCAGCACAGGTAGAATAACCTTTGGCCGAGTGTCTTTATGTGAATAGTCTTCTTCAACAATGATCATCAAATCAAAAATAAGCATATCAAGATTATTACGCTTAAAACTAGTCCTCAGTTATAAGTTCCAGGTGTAGCCAGCACCGAGAACAAACAGAATACTCCCCTTTCTGAACGAAAATACCTCTGTCAGATAATTCAATCATTTTCTATGCCATAAATCTATCATCATCTGTGTACTAATTATATGTTATTGTACAAACAATAGCCAGTTATTCCCGACAGTTATAAGGCTTGTACTGATGCCATTAGGAGGCCATAAAAGATGTATTGAATCAAGAGTGGTGAATCAATATCGTGTTCGTGTCGAGACATGTCCATAACCAAAATAAATATCGGATCTACAGATCTTAGTGATCGACTGTTGTAGAAAAAAGAAGCTTTCAGCTCTCTACTTGGAAATCATCTTCGTATGAATGTCACTGAAATCAAAGAACTAACATAAATGTGTATGACCCAAAAGCTTTTAAACAAAATGTGGTATTAAATTTACAATTCTACTAAATATTCTATTTTCAAAGCTAGATAGATTACTTCAACTGTGAATAGATTTTATCGTGTCTTTCCTATTTTACATTGTAAGGACTAAATTATTGTTTATTAAGCTTCATACTAAATATATAATTTTACAGATTTTGTCGTGGCTTTCCTATTTTACATTGTAAGAACTAAAATATTGTTTATTAAGCTTTATGCTAAATATAAAATTCTACAGATTTTGTCGTGTGTTTCCTATTTTACATTGTAAGGACTAAAATATAGTTTATTAAGCTTTATACTAAATATACAATTCTATAGATTATGTCGTTCCTTTCCTATTTTACACTGTAAGGACTAAAATATTGTTTATTAAGCTTCATACTAAATATATAATTTTACAGATTTTGTCGTGGCTTTCCTATTTTACATTGTAAGGACTTAAATATTGTTTATGAAGCTTTATGCTAAATATACAATTCTACAGATTTTGTCGTGTGTTTCCTATTTTACATTGTAAGGACTAAAATATTGTTTATTAAGCTTCATACTAAATATATAATTCTACAGATTTTGTCGTGGCTTTCCTATTTTACACTGTAAGGACTAAAATATTGTTTATTAAGCTTATACAAAATATATAATTCTACAGATTTTATCGTGGGTTACCTATTTTACATTGTAAGGACTAAAATATTGTTTATTAAGCTTCATACTAAATATATAATTTTACAGATTTTGTCGTGGCTTTCCTATTTTACACTGTAAGGACTAAAATATTGTTTATTAAGCTTATACAAAATATATAATTCTACAGATTTTATCGTGGGTTACCTATTTTACATTGTAAGGACTAAAATATTGTTTATTAAGCTTTATGCTAAATATAAAATTCTACTTAGTCTGTTACTTTCAAAAGTAATTAAATCCTCAGCAGGCTTCCCTAAGTTTTACGTCATAATACGTCAAATGAATGTATTACTTTAAATCAAAACAATGTTGATAGATTTCCTTTAAATCACGGGACAGGTATCAATGTTGGGCATTTACTGTTTTTGTTAAAATCAATAGCATAACGTTAGTTTAGATTTGTTGATCATATCGTTGTAACTGGCTTTGTTATAACGTTTTGTTTGTCACTGGTTTTTATTTAATATACAGTACATTCTATATATTTGTTTTACTTCTTATGTAATGGATACACCTTCTAAATCACGGTATGGAAGCAGATTATGTGTATACATATGTCTCTCCCTATGTATGTATGTATGTATGTATGTATGTATGTGTGTGTGTGTGTGTGTGTGTGTGTGTGTGTGTATGTATGTATGTATTGATGTATGTATGTATGTATGTGTGTATATTATTATGGATGCATGTATGCATGTATATGTATATGCGTGTATGTTTGTATGTGTGTGTGTATGTATGTGTATGTATGTATGTATGTATGTATGTATGTATTATGTATATATTTATGTATGTATGCATGTGCGTGCGAGCGTGCGTGCGTGCGTGTGTATGTGTGTGCGTGTATATAAATGAATGACGATTAAGCATGGGTCAGATTTCAGAGATTAGCCGGAATCAAAACCATGTTTCATAGATTCTTTATGCCACACATGCTCGGTGGTACAGAAGTACGTTTTCCTCGGCTTTAAATCGTCACATGGAGATGTCTCTGTTTTACATATTGCTGATAACGTTTGTCATGTGGAATAAAACGATGAGAGAAAATATCACACATGTATATAGAACCAGATAAAGGAAATAAAAATCCGCTGCTTGTAAAACAGTGTACTTTTCCATTCACGATTGCGAATACTGTTCATTAATATAAAAGTATATATATATATATATATATATATATATATATATATATATATATATATATATATATATATAACAAAACAAAATTTAAAATTCCCTCTAAACACTTAAATCCTGAAACATGTTTGTCGTGGCTTTCCTATATAACATTCCTGCTTCAAATATATTTTATAACATTGCCTGTCATTTAATTCTACACATTATATACTCATTCTAGTGTAAGCGTTGTAATGTTTACAACTTCTCTATTCCTGGGTGAGACAACAGGATATTCTGTGTGTAACCCGATGAAGACTTGAATAGGTCGTAACCGGTCGTTGATATTGGGTTGACTCGTGTTGCATCGCTGCTACGAGTATTGATCCGAATTTATTCTGATTTATGCTTAAACTATTCAATTATACTGTGTACTAATAAGTAACTTTCTATTTTAGGCTTTATTTTGATTGCGAAATTATTGGCTGTAGTATACAGAACAAAGCCTGGTTTTGTGTCAGTAGCAGTGACTATATTTTGATGATCCTCTCCTGAATTCGTTTAGTAATTTGTTTTTCCATTAATTTTTGATCTAATTATAAAAGCCATTCAATTATGCATGTAATTAAATATATTTTAATCAGTTTGGAGTTATAATTGCTGTTTGAATAAAAGTATAACACATGCGTTGGCGCCTTATCTATCAATTAACAAAGAGAGAGAGAGAGAGAGAGACTTTCTCTCTCTTTCTCAATCGCTCATTCATTCGTTCATTCTATGGATAAACAAATGTACCTGTTCCATCCATTACCTGGCAATTTGTTCTATAGAAATAGACTTTATAAAGATAAGAAAACTAAAATAATGATAGACCACAAGTGGTTTGTTTAGCGAATTTCTACAAATGAATTCACACAAAACGTATCACATCGATGCTTAATTAAAAAAACAAAAACAAATTATTTTATTTTCGCTGTTCATCTGTAGTGTACCAGAGACACAATTTTGTAGAAATACAAATATTGCTGGTATCAGACAAAGAAATAACCCGAAATGCCAGGATAATTGAAAGACCTGTTTACCGATGTGTTACAACCATTCGTTCTGCTTGCGATTCCTCAACGAAATGATTGGTAGATGGTTCAAACAGGTGTCTATGCAATCACATCCATCCAGATTTTGCAGTGTGACACACTAAGGACACATGCCATATGTCATGTTCTCCAGGTAAATACCCCCCCCCCCCAAAAAAAAAAAGGTTTACGTTTGCGGGCAACCAGTCGCATAAATCAGGATACAGCACTGCGACATATATATGACTTCAAGCCAGTACAGGAAATTTAATTTAAGCCTGCTGTTGTATGGTCTCGTTTACGAGTAAAGGTAACTAGTCGGACAGTTTAATTCTGAACTCTTTATAGACGAGTCATCATTTTGCTTGGCAGACCATATTGGAAGACATTGCCGTAATCCAGTCATCACGTTATCGTGGCATTTGAAAGTAATTTTCGAGAAACTCCCTTAATATCCGGCATCACACCACCCGCATTACAGATATAGTATAAAGAGGCTTTTGATAGCATTTACTTGCCTCTACACTGAAGTATACTACCATAATTTTCACTTACTGTGCTACACAGACAGTTTTCTCACCTATCCAAAGGTGGATTTGGTGAGTTATCCTTACTTATCTCTTTTAAAGGGATAGTCCACCTTCATTTAAATTTTTCAGGACTAATACAGCTATACTCACAAATATCATAAATAATATCAAAATGTGTAAACGATCACCCACATATTAAATAATACAGTTCAAAGTGCTGATTAATCGACTTTAAATGGCCTGTGGGTGCCGCCATTTTGAAGCTAGTCAGAGACCGGAAGCTCCTGAATCTTCAGCGTATCCGGTTGACCTGAAGTCTGTAGAGCCCACACAAAGGTATCTAAACAAGTGTGAGCAAAGAAATATTCCAGAACGTAACGCAATTATCTTAAAATTAAAATTACGCCATGAATGACATACAACCATATCAGTTTGAGCCAGAAGGAACCTGACAAGAGGAAGATGATTCAAAATGACTCAGATATTAACGCTAAGGGAAACTATAATCCGCGTCAGTTTAGAGAGCGCCCATGTGACGTCAGAGCATCTCAGTTTTATTGGTCTTTTTGAAACAAGGCGGAACATTGGATTCTATTATTGATTTGTTTGTGATTGCGGTAATCAAGGGAAGTGTCTATTCCAAAACTTGTTTCAAGAGAAATGTGGTCAGTATTTCAAATTCAGATGGAAACTTCAGTACCACGTATTTCATCCGAAATGGCGAGTGCAAATTGTGTCAGATGTTCTTGAAATATTATATCAGCATTCATCACAACAGCATAACTCATGGGAAGCTTATGACGCTCAATGGCGTCCATAATTATTCCAATCTTCTTCATGAAGAAATCACTGAATTTGTTGGCCAGTTCCTCATCAGATGAACAACTTGCCTGAATGATGTCTCTTTTGTGATCCATAGGTTTCTTTATGATCTTGAACACACGTTTCTGACTACTTCCACAGCTTTTTATTTTAACTGAGAAATGGATTCTTTTTATTTGACGAGTAAATATCCAACTTCACAACCCCTTTCCTTGTATAGTCAGATTGGTTCTCCTTTCTCGTGTGTTGTCGCTCATCTCAGCTCAGTGTGAAATGAATGGCACGATGGTCACCTGAGTTATTATCTTTGGTATCGTAGGAACACGGATCGACAACTGAATCAGTCCCATTAACGATGGAACTGATTCTCCGTGAATTAGCCACATTTAGTGTGAGGCAATAGCCATGGATCTTTCCAGTCAGGCGTTGTACAAGACCATAAGCACCAAGATGCCCCGAAAATCGATGAACATTGACGTTTGCTGGATCATAAACATGGTAGATTTAAGTCCCCACTAATAATGACTTCCTGATGTATGGTTATTAGTCGATCCAGGTATATTGATCACTCGGTAAAGAAAGAAACTATTTATTAGCCATTAGAATGATTTTTCGGGCCCAGCAGCATTTAATCAATATAAATCAGGCTGGTTATAACGAAATACAGTGTTTTATATTTCAATTGTCAGTCAGTCCAACGAGCCTTGTCATCATTGCAATCATAAATGCAACAACCAATATATAAATGACAATCTAATTTAATTGCATTTTTCTGTTGTCAAAAAGATTGTTATATTATGGTTCGAGTAGATGGTGACTAGGTATTGACACATGTCACTTTAAAGAGTATTGTGACGTATGATCACTCGTTAACGAATGAGGCTATCTATTAGCCATTAATCTGTCTAGAAGGTGATGGGATGATTTTTCCGTTCCAACTGCGAACTTTGGATTGGCTCGCTAACTTGTTTAAAAGGAGGCAATTTAAATTAGTAATTTCCGGTGGCCTAGCGGTTAAGCACCCGGCACTTGGTGCCAACGGTCACAGGTTCGAACCCAGCAAGAGGTCGAAACGTTTCCAGAGATTAATTTCTGGGCTCACAACATCGTGGGTGGCTGACCACGTTAAATGGCGCTGCCGTCTCCCCTGAATTATTACAAATAAAACGTGACGTTAAAGACCTGCTGGGGACGCAAAACACTGTGGGAGTGACTACCCTCTAGGTATTTCGGGTCCATCTTTCCGTACTGCTCCCCTGTTAGTGGTGGGGAGGAGGTTCCTCAACGACTCCAACCTAGAGGCTGTGCTGAATAAGCGACAGCCTGAAGATTATCCACGAAAAACAAAACAAACAATCAGTAATAATTGGCTGTGGCCAATAGGCCACAGCCAGGGGTCTCTACCTCAAATTTCAATAAGACAAAATCAATAATCAAATATCGCATTGGCCATATATGAATGTCATTCAAAACTAATTAAGTCAGCAACAGTTTAATTACAAGAAAAGGTGATTTGAAACCGATTTTTTCAAGTAAAATCATTAAGGAAAATGTGGAAATAAAAGATGAAATGAATTAGAAGTGAAATGAGACTAGCAACAAATTTGCTCCGTGTCTTCCATTCATGGCAAACACCAGGGAATACGCGTAATAAATCAGGGTTATCTACACCACTTATCGCTCATGTGAATATCCAAGTTAATGTATGTGTAGGTTAATGTATGTGTAGATTTAATGAGATAAAGATTTAAGAAGGCATAGGTTTTTTTAATAGATGTTTGGGTCTGAACGATTATCATTAGATATGTATATCCTAAAACACACATGCGAATAGGATTATGTTTCCTAGGTCCAGTTATGTCCAGTTAGTACTATGGCATTCAAGATTGGCTCTAATCTGCTTGTCATAATTAACATTTAAGAACTTTATTACTACAATAGTTAGAATAGCAGACATTATGTCCGGTTTGATGTCAGTCTTTTAATAGCAATTAAGCTAAAATGTTTTAATAGTAGTCGCTTTGTGACGCCTGCACGTTGTAAAAACTTATCTTTGAAGACAGTGACAATTGGGTTATATAGTTTATATAGTATTGCTTTGAAGAAAGGTACAGCAATTGAAAAATAACTATAAATAGGGCTATTAAAGAATATTACTTACGGATATTTGAATTCATAAACTTCAGAGATACCAGAAAAACGAGTACAAGGTCCAAAAGAATCCCATCGGCTTATTACCGCTAGTTTTGACATCACGGAAGCGTGCTACCGCATCAATCAGAAATCATATCCATATTTTGCAAATCCTCGGAATTAGTCTGACTCGTGCAAACCAATGTCCTTTAAAGTGGGAAATAGGCCTATTTACCAAAGAAATGTATTTCAACTTATTTGGACTATGAACTTTCGATATACGAGACTGAAACTAAAATTTAAAATAACCCCTGCATATCATTTCCCGCCATCAATGTTGCTTTCACCTCTAACTGATAATTGAAATTTGTAATTGGGTTTTGGATATATGAATTTTCGAAAATCACCCAACATCTCGTTTAAATGACTCTTATGAGGAAAGACCCTTTATAAAATGTTTTTATTATTATTATTATTATTATTGTTACTATCGCTACTACGACGACGACTACTACGACGACGACTACTACGACTACTACTACGACTACTACTACTACTACTACTATTACTACTACTACTACTACAACAACTACTATGACTACTACTACTACTACTACTACAACAACTACTACTACTACTACTACTATTACTACTATTACTACTACTATTACTACTACTACTACTACTACGACTACTACTACCACCACTACTACTACTACAACAACTACTACTACTATTATTTCTATTGGTGTTGGATATAATATTGTGATTATGAACATGCATGGAATCATTAAAACAAGTTTCATCAGGTTACATCAAGTTCAGTCTCCCGGATCTTAATAAATTCTATCAGTCACTCGATATATCTGGAATATATATAAAATTTTATGTTTGAACATTATCAGTATTTAATATTTCTTTATAGTAAAGTAAGAGTTTATTAACTTAGTCCAACGTCATTTTATTGTTGCGTTTCATATTCATTTGTATCACTCTTTCTTGAATTCAAATTAGTCAAATATGTTGAAATTTGTTTACTTTCTCATTATTTGTGCTCCAAAATTGAACTCTTCATGTATTAGCATATTTTTTGAATTTTTGAAAATTGGCAGAAGGTCTAGTAATTGATTTGACGTTATTTCTCTTGTTTGATTTGTGTATTTGTTCTTTATACATTTAGATGTTTGATACTTAAGAGTAGACACGAATCCTACTTTTAGGTCCACGTTCACCATCTCGACGATATTTCTTTTACGTATATTTTAGGCAATAAAACACTTGATCCCCTTTCAAACAAATATTTTTCAAGTAATTGGGTTTATTTAATATTGTTTCCCCAGTGATTCGATGATTCACTTTAAGTGATATTAGGGAGTCAGCTCGCTTGGTAAAATACGAAATTAACACGTTTTCAAATGTACGATCAGTAGTGACACAAAATCCTGCTGAGTTAATGCAATTCAAATCATTTCGTAACTACATAGCAGCAACTCCGCGGAACTTGCCTGCCTATGATAACAGGATCAGACATTATTGATGTGGTGCAAAATTCATAAGAACTTGAAGATACTACAGCTGTCATACACATGTTTGACCCACAGAAACAACGGCGAGAATGGCACGTGCGATATCCAAAAAACTGGACGTGCAAAATTGAAAGTTGTATTATTTGAATCGTCTTGACCGAACATACAAGTCTCAACTACTAAAAACTTGTATAAATGTAAACATGGTATTATTAAAATTTGTGTTAAATTAAAAAATGTACATACAACAACCATTAACGTTTGAAAAGAACTATTCTAACTCATTCTTACGGTTCTATTAGATATTCGTTTATGAATATTTACCCGTCGAATTGTTGAGAGTAAAGTAGTTTTAGACTTAAAATTTAAATACAAATATCTTGTTTTTGTTGACTCTAAAGGTGTAAGACGGTAAACTTGTAATTCTGCAAGTTTTTGTTGACTCTAAAGGTGTAAACTTGTAATTCTGCAATATGATTACTTAGTGTATATCTTTATCGTGCATATCAATTACCTTCATCATCATTATTATCATCATCGTATCACTATAACAGTGATTCGACCCCGAAAGTGAGATCAAGTGGTACACTTATACTACACCACATCATCTTATCTAATCTGTTATCTTTTGTTTATTTTGGGTGATATTTCAGTAATACACAACCGGAAGGCGGTTAAATAGAAATAAAATAATTAACTTGCGCTGATCAAAATATTCTTTTATAATCATGCATTAGACAGTTCATCAATTAACAAAGCTAATAAGATATATGATTACAGTACGTCATTATTTAGAAAATCAGTACTTTTGCAGCATTAACATGAATATAATATTTCAGAGAAACTGATATTCGAATTAACAGCCTTCGTCTTCAACAGTTGGTGCGTCTGGTGTTAAATAGATAACCTCAGGATACAAACAATTATCCAGAATGGCGATATCTGGAAATTGGCGCCGTCTGAAACAAAAATATGTCGTCAACGGATGTAAATAAAGCCTTTAGTCGACTGAATGTTCAATATTAATCTCTTATTTAGATTTCTAAAATTTGATTATTTGAATTATTCAAGTTCGGTGAGTCATGTTGTAAACATTACCTTTAAAACACGAAAGTAACAATATTAATTATAAATATATTAATGATTCACCTGATCTTCCACCTATGTTACAAGTAGTGCCATTATATCCCGGTGGACAGATACATTCACAAAATTCGTCAATTGTACCGCCATTTTCGCAGATTTTCTCTTCACATTTAACTTTGTTAACTACAAAATAATGGAATGATTCCATTTAAGTATTTTTACTTGTAATGAATGATATATCCTTTTCTCAATACATTCTAATCATTCGCATTACAAACAGTGTCAATAGAATAAAGATATATTATCTAAACGTGTATATTTTGTGATCGAATTACCACATAAACCAGAGTCACAGATCATTTCACTTGGACAAGACGAACACGCAGCACCGTCCTTGTAAGGCTTCTTCCCCAAACCATTTCCCCTGTAGTAAATATTACATCAGTTTTAATAGTTGAAACATAACATTGCATTTTCACTATAGACAGGTATCAAATATTCTTCAAACATTTTAATTAACAATACTATCTTTTTCATTCGTCTGTAAATTGAATATTCACCCAGGTCCGTAATAGCAGACGAAAAAAGTCGCATTATTCATGATTATTCCAGTCATCTCTGAACATTTCATAATCGCACATCCTATATAACTAGAGCTGGCCCAAACTACCTGAAGATAGCACGAAAATGGTATACATGTTTGCAATTTAGCATCATCGTAATATAGCAATACTTGATTAAGCAATTAATTAACGTAAGATTATTACCTGTGTGTAATGCTGGCACGACTTAGTGTCTACGCATGTATTGCTTGAGTATGAGTAATCCGAACCCTCACTATACCATATTCCAGTTGCAGTTCTTCCATTCATAAATGTATCTAAGTGGTAAGGACCAGACATGGGGTCAATTCAATTCTTGGAATTGATTATTTAAAAAAGTGGAATTGGAATTGATAAATTTTGAATTGGAATTGAAGTTTCCTACAAAACAAAATTAAATCCACAAATTAATTTATGCTTTAATTTTTTTATTAAGAAGTATTTCTTCCATGACAATCCTGCTTGGAATATTAACTACTCGGAGTAGGTAGACGGAACCTAATCATGGTAAAAATTAGTAGGCAAAAAAAAGAGTCGGCAAAAAACGGAATTGGAATTGATAAATTTGATGTGGAAGTGGAATTGGAAATGACAAAATGGAATTGACTTTATGTCTGGTATCAATCAGGGATATATATATATATATATATATATATATATATATATATAAAAATTTTTGGTGTGTGTGTGTGTGTGTATCTGCGTGAGTGACTATGTGTCTGCGTGTGATTGCGCATGTGAGCGCGCATGAGCGTGGACGTGCGTGCGGATGTGTGTGTATGCGTGAGTGTGTGTGTGTATGTGTGGGCATGCGTAAGTATGAATGTATGCATATGTGTGTGTGCCGTTGTATATGATATGGGTGTGTGTGTGTGTGCGTTAATATTTAATCTTCGCATCTCTCCAGATGGTAGAACTCACCAGTTGTCGCGTATTTATTTTGACCAATTTTATCAAACGGTTTAGGATCACGAATTGGCTCTCCAGTTTGCCACATACAGCGTTCTGCCCACTCTTGTGCCATGTCTGCCAAATCTTCATGCCATACCTGTAATCATTCAGATATATAGATTATATTGGTGCCATCAATGGCCGTGCTGAAATGTCATATCAGTTCAGCAAAACTAGAAATAACAACATGCACAAAAAATAATTATATCGACCCAATCGATTATATCGTATCACAATATAGGCAAGATATTCTGGCACTCTATTCACGGATCGGGTCAAATTCCAGATAGTATGACTTAAATGTTTATTAAGGATTATGATGATGATGATGATGATAATGATAATGATGATAATAATAATATGAAAATTTGAAATGAAGGTTAACTCCTCCTTTATGCCTACTGGGTGCCATTTTCCTTTATGTCATTCACCACAAGGAAGATGGGCGGAGTTAAGTCTTTGAATCTGGACCGGTCTAACCCAAATAAAGTTCATTTGTTTTACCTCAGTAAGTACAGATCAATTAATCTCCGTCCTATGAGCAGACATGAACCTACTTAAAGAACAAATATTTTCAGCTGAGAATATCAGTCAATATTAATCAGCCTTAACAATAAACAGTAGTTTACCTAAATACATTTAGTTTCTATTCTAAAACAAATGTTAATTAGATTAGGCCAACGTTGATAAATACGTTACGATCTTTTATTTTAATCCAAAAGACAATGACCAAGTAAATTGACCTTAAGCGTGACTTGACCCAGTAATTTGCTATCAAACAAACGCATTAATGATAAGTAACCAATCAGTAAACGATTGATCAATTATTGACGCGCAGTTCATTGTACTTTGAGTCCACAATTCACAGCCGTCATATATGTTTTGTAAGAGTTTTTGACTGTTTGAATTTCAATTTTAAATTAGTTTGTTCATTAATTCGAAAAGGGAACATGATTTCTATCGTTAACTCTTTTAACGATTAGATAGATAGATACGTAGAAAGCTAGATAGATAGATAGATAGATAGATAGATAGATATATAGACAGATAGATAGATGGTTTTTACCATAAGAGACAACATCACGGATGACATCAATATTATTAAAAAGGTATCTAATGATCTATCTTGAAATGAGAATCGTACTTACCACGAACTGCATGTTGGAGGCTGGTGGGTTGATACTTCTCCGGAAGGAATTGTGCGCTGTCAGGAAGTCAACACGTTGTTCATGGGTCAGCTGATTTTTAGGCGTTGCTCTCTTCACACGATTTCCTGATTTTGCAGCATCGGAAGGAACTGTTTCTCCGATTGCAGCATATACAGAAATTAATAAAATCAAAACGCAACAGCGTACAGCACACCGCTGGATAAACATACTTAGATGTTCTCTTGTGATTTATTTCGATAAAAGCTTTGTTATGATCGCTTTTGCCTCTACACAATCCGCACTCAGATATGTACGAGCACTTTTATAGGCAATTTCATCTCAAACACCCCCCAACCAGCACCTTTAAAGTACTCTCTGATTGGCCAATATTATTTTCAGATAGATAGTATTTTCAATGCAAGCTCTGTTTTGAATAATATATATATATATATATATATATATATATATATATATATATATATTTTCTCTCTTAAACCCATAAAATCCGTTTACTTGCTGTAGTACTGAACCTTTGACGCTCACTGATGACGCGTCCAGTTTTTTAAATTTTGTTGTTGTTATGAAATATATCACAGTACACCTGATATAGTGTGATGCATTCGTCAATTTTGTCATGAACATGATATCTATATTAGTGCTTAATAAATACATGTGCATGACCTTATTGCGGTTGCTGCTTCACATATTTCTCTCCAAAATGTAGTCATTTCAGCCGAATTACTCAAAACCTATATTATATATCCGTTAGAAAGTGTGTTCATTTCAATATTTTACTAATTACCTATAAATATATCAGTCACATACATTTGACTATCTGTGTAATCTATTGTGTGTCAGCAAGTCAACCCACAATCCTAAATACTATTATAAATAGGATTCTGGTTATATGTTGATTGTACATTTAATACAGAAAGCCCACTTTGTGGAATATGTTATCAGGCTAGATTAGAAATATATTATCTCTTGAAAGGTTTATAAATAGGTTATTAAATATTAAAAGTTAGTATTTCTAATTAAGCATAAGATACCTCTTATTTACGATTATAAAATAAAGTACATTTCAATACCCCTGCTATTCAGGAATCTTGATTAAATCTATATTAGTAATATTAATTGTAGTAGTAGTAGTAGTAATAATAATAATAATAATAATAATAATAATAATAATAATAATAATAAGCTGTAGTAATAATAGCAGTAATAGTACCAGTAAAAGCAATAAATTATTATAAGAGTAGTAGTAGTAGTAGCAGCAGTAGTAGTAGTAGTAGTAGTAGTAGTAGCAGTCGTAGTAATAGTAGTAGTAGTAATTATAGCAGTAGCTATAGTAGTATTACTAGTACTAGTAGTACTAGTAATACTACTACTACTACTACTACTACTACTGCTAATAATAATAATAATAATAAGTTGTGGTAATAACTATAATGGTAGTAATAGTAGAAGTAGTAGTAATAATAACAGTAAGTTGTAGTAGTAGCAGCAATAGTAGTATTAATAGCAGTAGTAGTATCAGCAGCACGAGTCTTTACTCGAGATCTGTTAAAGCCTCCCAACAGTATTTCCAGTTCTTGTGACAGCTCTCGTTGCTTCTTATTATTCAACAATTCTGGCCACGAACGTGGATTAATAAACCTGTCTCCTGTAGGGAATGAAATATATGGATTAATATCCGGAAGACGTTATGTTCTACAATTGTTACCACAAGAAAGACTAAAGAAGAAATCAAACGAGATTACATGTTCAAACAACTGATTATACAGATCTCACCGAAAAGAGCAACTTTTAACGGAAGCTGTTGATCCCGATGTCCTCAGACGAATAGCGGCTAAATGTCTATGTTATCTCTAACTAGGTGACCAATACCATAATCTTCTGGAATCAGTCTTCAAAATATGTGAACGTGATAGACGCCAACAAGGTTGATGTTGATACAATCTTAGATCATATCACCAGAGTAACTAACAACATCTGGACAACGAATTGTCACAAACCAACCTGTAACGAAATAATACGTCTGATTGAACTTGAAAGAGATCAGCGATATAAGTGATAGGATAAATAATGACACGTGCTCTTAACAACAAACTTATATATTTACACTGATTGGTCATGTTTTATGTTTACAGTTCAAGCGGTAGCGGACAAACATCCCCAAACATCTCCCAGTCAAATCATCCCTTATAGCCTGCCTCTTACCTAAACTATAACAGTTTGATGATGAAACAGACAAATGACAGAAAATCATATCTTCATACAAAACAAATTAACAAGCTGATTTATTTTGCTGATACATTACTGAAACGGAATGGAGCGGTTCATATGTAATTATGTGATGACTGATAGCATTTCAGGTGAGAATTACAACATCACCGGCAACTGTTCAACCTATTTATGAGTCCGTTAAGCGGATGATTGATTGGAAGTTGAAAAAGATGATCAAAGTTCTGCGATCTTGAATGAAGAATCCGAGTTTAGACAAAACAGATAGTACAGTCGTAACTCCATCTCAACAGCGAGAAGATGGGTTACTACAAAGATTAATTTTGTGAACATGTGAACCGATCTTACCAGCAATTTTCAAACCGGAAATGTGTTACTGATCTATCAGTAATATAAATCATCCCAGAATATTGACATTAGCCAGCTGATAACAATTGTCCAACGAGATGATTTGATACTAACATTGTTATATCAGAAATATAGATAAACAGAATTGGATGTACACCGTCATGGACTTAATCCACAGCAAGATACATCTACTTCTGTCTTAGTTATATGGACAAAGGTGATACCGAAGCTGGGGATTTACCTGATGTCATTAAAACAATGACAAACTGTCGATATGATGGAACATTTCAACAAAGACAACAATTGCATAATTATCAATGTTAGTGGGAGACAGTATTGAATTTAGTATTGTGGTTGTTTTGTTCAAGGGTTTTAATTTAAAATATGTTTTTAACAATGCTTAAATATATAATATGCCAGTCCGTGATTAACAGAGGCACGGGCATTAATATTATAATTCACCGTTCAGTCAAAATGTAAGTACGTAAAAGAAAGATAGTTATCGTGATTGGGTGATCGATCAATATAACCTGCCTTTAAACCGATCAATTGATGTTTATCTCGTGTTTCAACGTTTTATACATTCCTACTTTATGGCCACTTCCTTTAATAAATAGATGTAGTTATTTTATGATTGAATTGGCATCATATTAGAAATTTGGGATTTCTAGCAGCGTGATTGACAGATATGTTCGAAAACGAAGATACGTTTATTTATCACCATTTGCAGTCTGTCATTCTACCCGACAACGACAAAACAGTTAATTTGTCAAAGTTATCTTGTCTTTAAGTTAACCAAATATTCTTTGGACGTACTGATTATTTTTTAATTCCGAAATGGTGAATTTCTATTTTCTACGGTATTTGCCGAAACACGAGACACGGCTATGAAAGCGTATTATTTTCAGAATCCGGCATTTTCGCACGAAGGCTCCCTAGCTCACTTGCTCACCTAGTCGCCTACTTGGTAAACACGAGCGTCACATCTAAAATAATCAACGGTCAACATCCTCTTTGTTATTCTAAAAGAGGAGAAAAATGAGCAGAAGCGTTTAAATTTACATTTACCATCGTCATCTGCACCTGGTAGATTATGCTGAAATGAAGAAAACAATTGTTTGTTATGGTCGGTTATAAATACACCACCATATAAAGCACGAACAGGTATGCATATCGGCTTTCCTATTATTATTATCGGTGCGTGCGGCTCGCAAACATACCCCGAAGTACAAATAATAGCTCCGGTTTTCTATTTGGATAAAGAAATGGTGTAAGAATGGAATCAATTTACCGGTACATTTAGAAATATTAGGAATTCCATCCTGTCACTGAAGGCATCGCTTCGGTCAGGTTACTGTATATAATTAAAAACATATCATATCCACATGCTGCATGGAAGTTTTCTCGGCGGCCATATGGAGGTGATTTCGAATTCTTAAAGATGTCAATTACCGGGGGGGGGACTTAAAGTTTATGCTGCAACATTCATCCAGTTTATTTTAGTCTAACATTCGTCCGAAGTTAATCATTAAGTAGCATCAAATATGAAATAAAGGAAAAATTATATTTATCATTTCCACAAACAAAACTAATTTTAATTCATTGACTATTCGCCGTATCATCAATTAATTTCATTATATATCTTCAGAATCGTTTATGATAAAGTAACATACCTCTTTGACAAAAACATTATTGGGATGCGGAATAAATTAAGCAGCAAGTAACAAGCTTCAATTGGGATTTTCTATTTACCTCAATCATTGTTATCTACACCCGTCTTCGAGACCGAATGGGTTAATGGTGGAGTACGACACTGTTTGTTTATAATTATGTCAAATTGCCCGTACTTACCACACAAGGTATGGACGACACGACACTACGCATGCGTGATTTCGGGATTTCTCAAAATCATGTTAGCCTTATATTATTGACACCAAATTCTAAACGGACAAGAAAATTAATCATGGGTATAACAGAAACTACTATATATATATATATATATATATATATATATATATATATATATATATATATATATATATATATATATATATATGAACAGTTTTATGCTTCAATATATAGTATAGTATTTAGAGAGTTACAGAACTCCAAATGTTATGAGGCAAATTTGTTTATGGAAATACCATAGATTAGTAGTCGTAGCAGTAATAGGTGTACTAACACTATAGCAATCGTCAAACTATCATATTTATAAGTACATATTGGTTCTCAATGAAACTTTTAAAAGATAAACAGAGTGCACATTCTCGTCGTAGAGACAGACAAATGTAAAGGAGTTTCTTAACAAATTTCAGTAAACAGATTTCTTATGCGTCACATATTTGCTCGCAAACAATTTAGTAATAGATACAGCTATAAGTCAGAGTTGGGGTTATAAAAGGACGAAGGTGCTTAATTACGACTACGATTACTTGACAGCAGACCGATTACGATTACATGAATAATGATTTAAATTGCCATTAAATTGTCAATTAATCACAAATACAATAGCGATTGCAATACATATCGCCCAAATATGCCAAAATAATTGTCATTTCTATAACTATTTTTTATTATTAATCAAAGTAAGAATTATATTTCATGTGTATTAGCTATTCCAAACCACGATCTCCTAGATTGACAATGTCAGCTAAACTTTAACTTCACATTAACACAAATGTTATCTCTCGTGTCATCTTATTTATTTCGTCAATTATCATTTCAATATGTTTACCATGACTTCATCCGATTGTTTACGTCGTTCATTTAATTCACATGAGACATCTACAAACTGCCTACACACATACAATACACAATACAAATATTTCTATGCCAATTATACCAACTACTTGTGTAGCTGTTAATAATAATAATAATAATAATAATAACAATAATAATGTATATTTAATAAAGCGCCCTCACTAGCAGGAGCCATTCAAAAGCGCTGTACAATTAATATAATAATATCCCAAATAATATGTCTTTAAACACTCCTATAAGTGATTTAAAAGATAATAATTATTTATCGGACAGGTGTGTTTTTAGAACAGATTTTTAAAACATTCAAGAGACGACGCATTTCTAATATCTCCCGGCAACCTATTCCACAAAGTAGAGGCTGCAACACTAAACGCACAATCACCATATGACTTGAGCCGAGACACTGGCACCTGCAATAGTATCTGACTGGATGACCCGAGTTTTCGGGATGACCTTCTAATGGACACCAGTTCACACAGGTATTCTGGCGCCATATCATTAATAGATTTATAAGTAAGTAATAAAATCTTGAATTGGATACGCTGTCTAACAGGTAGCCAATGTAGTTTTTGAAGAATTGGGGTGATATGATCATATTTTCTAGTATTTGTTACAATGCGAGCTGCACTATTCTGAATTCGCTGAAGGCGATTAATGTTATAATCAGATATGCCATATAACAGGGAGTTACAATAATATATACAAGATGTAACAAAGGCATGAACTACGGTTACAAGTGATTCTTGTGTCAAGAATGTTTTTAAACAGTGGATGTTCTTAAGATGGTAGTAGGCAGGTCGGTATAGTGATGTGACATGTTCATGCATGTTAATACATTGGTCAAAAATAACCCGTAGATTTTTTACCGACACATTAGGGGTAATTACCACTATATGAACCAGTGTGATTGGTTTTGTGCCGCAGCATGTATATGGTGTAAGATTAGCCATTTAAGTCGATGTAAAAAATAAGACAAGGAACACATTAAATCAATTGTTTAGTGGTCAATACCTTGTTTCAGATGGTTTTTAAAACAATTACTTTTACCGCCATAACCAGTCACTCTATCACGTGTATCTTGCAAATAAGTTTGTGTTTACGCGGATCACTGAGCTAATTACCATCTGGCTGATTACTTATACAGCAAAATATGAACGCATACTCGGTGTTGGCACACGGAGTGTGGTGACGTTACACATAACCCAAACGAAATTGGATGACATTTGTCCATCTTGCCGAGTGGAAAATGACATAATCTAATATTTATAAGGATGTCTTAATGGACACTCTCTACTCGTGGCGAAGGGCCTGAATTTCCGCGTACACGCAATTAAAATATCCACGTATCATAACAGGTGTCATAAGCGTTTGATAGTGTCCAATTTTAGTTAACTGGAAATATGAAATGGCCGAAATTAGTATTATCTACAGTTTTATGAGGATTTGTATATTTCGGAATGGAACGAAAATATCAAAAGACATTGCAGCAAGATATAACGTTGTATATATTCGAAAAATCGCTAAATAAAATATTATGAAAATAATCACTAAGATTACGATTACTCAGCAGTAGTGTAATCTATCATTATTACGATTACAATGCATCTGGAAATGATGATTAACTTCTCCTATGATTAAATTGCCTCTTGACCTAGTGGGTAAGAATGTGGGACTTCCTTTGCGGGAGGTCGGAGGTTCGAATGCCGGCCGTGGTACTATAGTAGGAGGAATTTGTTCATCCAACCAACCAATTGGTAAGATTTCTCCGCCGAATATGCCATCTATTATGAATTCTAAATTTATATAGAATTAGTTCCGGTGGTGAAGCAGTAAATTACAGACCATATGCATTCTCCCCCATAAGAGGTAGCTAAGCCACGTAAAATAACTGCCAGTTCGACCATTATTACCATTGACCTAAATATAAAACTAGACCGAGCAGTCAGTAACGTTTGAATTGGCCGCCATGACCGAACAGCTCTGACTTCCGGCAAGGGAAAAAGCAGCGTTGAAGCGGCTGCGCTTCGAGTTTTGAACCTACGAATACGGACGTTTATTGTGATGTGTGCATTATAATTTTGTGTGTGCAGACAATCTGTATTATTCCTCTCCTATTATATGCCATGAAATATGTAAAAGTCGTTTTATTCAAGTCCGTAGATCTAGTTTAATTGGGAACAAACGCTAGAGATAGGCCGGGGGTTGTCGTACAGGCTAAATAGAATAACAATTAAGCTTAATTTCCCGCCATACCCCCCCACTTTAACAGCTATTTTAAATGTGTTCCTTATACTTACAGATGAAAAGACATCCCGTTTGTATTAGTTCCATGCACACGGCTTATGCAACCAGCGATACAACAATAATTCACCATGTTTATAAACCTGATTTTCCAGTCTGCGTTCCTATTTCCTCGACCGGAAGTTGTGACCTGTTTGCCATCAAATCGGCAGCCGTGTTCGGTCTAGTTTTCTTTTAGGTCAATGATTATTATATTATTATATTGCTTGTGAATGGTTGTAGTTCATATACATAATGATAATCTTCAACATCAGCTTATTACCTAAAAGGTTTCATCTGGAAAATAAAAGTGAACGCTTTGGTTAATGATAGCAACATTTAGTATTATGTCGTATTGAAATTAAAGTACCTATCTTCTACATGAAGTTTCAAGATATATTAAGCAAATATATCTAGATCTACTTGATAAAGGATGATTTGATCAATTCCTCAGAAAACCAGTAAGTCTAGTACAGGAGAGTCACTGTGTAGAAGATACATTTCCTTGAGCACCCAAGACTGTAATCTTTTCAGTTTTGAAACTTTTAATTTTGAGAGCTTTCTGCACCCAACTCTGATGCTATTTAGAAATTAGGTTGGGTTATGACCTCTACACGACTTCTACCACATATATACGTACAATGATACCTTTCCGAACAAGAGACACGTTAGTGTTAGGAATAATGACCAAAGATGGGCTGTAAATACCCGTATATGATGAAGAAGATGGAAGTGTTATACATTTTATAGCTGATGACATATTCAACCACTTTTGGGTGCCAGAAGTCGAATAACTGGACATTATTCTTGTTTCATGGGAAAGCCCCAGTATACGTAATAAGGAATTCCCTCTTTTCTGGCCAATTTGAAACGAGAAAACAGTTGTCTTCGTTTATTTTAGTGTAAATGCATGTGCTGGCATTTTTATCGTACGTAAATTTAAGTACGGTCATCCTATAATCCACGTATGTACTTTGTTTATAGGAAGTTCACAAATCTATGCCAGAACGTGACCTACTAACAATTTTCTGAAAAATAATGTGTTTAGATCTCTACATGTCAGAGTCTGTCATATCGTGGCGCCTCCGTGGTCTAGCGGTAGCGTGCTGGACTACAGATCACTACCATCCGTGTTCGAATCCTGGCGTGGGCATATCTGAAAGTTGTTTCGTCTTTCGCTTCGCCTCATTACCTTTGGAGGTCGCTCGGCCCATTTAGCCTACCTTGTGCACAAAAGTGGCCGTAAAACATCAATCATCATCATCCGAGTCTGTCAAAATGGAATTTAGTACATCCATCCTGAACTCAAAGCGCGGATAAATCGACAGTAGAATATTTGTTAATGATTCTATTTCTGATAGAAATAGTATTAGGCATGTCAGACCAATTGCCAAAGTTGACATAATTGTTTTATTTGGTTTAGAAGTTGATACCTCTGACACAGCACTACTTTTAACGGTGTGCGGTCATTTCGGGACAAGCGTTTATCGGTACAAGACCAACTCGGTAATTACTATTTCGGGACGAACATATATCGGTACGAGACTAAATCGGTTACCAACTGCCGTCTCGGGTTAGAAACAGCTATGGTGCACACCATTGACCTAAAAGAAAACTAGACCGAACACGGCCGCCGATTTGATGGCAAACAGGTCCCAACTTCCGGTCGGGGAAATAGGAACGCAGACTGGAAAAATCAGGTTTATAAACGTGGTGAATTATTGTTGTATCGCTGGTTCCATAAGCCGTGTGCGTGGAAGTAATGCAAACGGGATGTCTTTTCATCGGTAAATATAAGGAACACATTTAAAATAGCTGTTAAAGCGGGTTTTTTGGCGGGAAATTAAGCTTAACTGTTATTATATTTAGCCTGTTCGGCAACCCCCGGCCTATCGCTGACATTTGATGTCAACTAAACTAGATCTACGGACTTGAATAAAACGACTTTTACATATTTCATGGCATATAATAGGAGAGGAATAATACATATTGTCTGCACACACAAAATTATAATGCACACATCACAATAAATGTCCGTATTCGTAGGTTCAAAACTCCCGCTTCAACGCTGCTTTTTCCCTTGCCGGAAGTCAGAGCTGTTTGGTCATGGCGGCCAATTCAAACGTTACTGACTGCTCGGTCTAGTTTTATATTTAGGTCAATGGTGCACACTATTAATAGGGGATGGCAAATTTTCACTAACGGTAAATATCCGATATATTTCAGCAAATTATTTCATATTATACGGATACTGAGACTAGTATTTCAGCTGAACGATTGTGTCTTTCCAAAGGATTTAACACAATATTTATCAGGATATAACTCAATGGTTGAGCGGACCGATGTTTCTAGATGAATGACACAGCTTAATGTAAATTGATTTTAATGAAGATTTTTTTAATATTTAATGTAGAGTTTTGGAAATATATTATTTTTACTTGTACCTGGGAACCAATCATATATGTATCACCTGTATATTATTAAATATTTTTTTTATTATATTAGAGCATTAACACTTTTGACAATTACAGGTAGTAAACATGGTACGAATGGCTGATTCAGAAAATAAAACAGTTCACTTTTTATACAAAACATCATGCATAAATACCAATGTTACAGTAACAGGAATCACCCATTGGATTATAATCTATGTGATCATTGATTTTATCCATTCACATCGTCATGTCAGATGCTGAACGTTACTTAGTTTAGTAGCATATATCGATTGCATGAAGTCTATGCCATTCCTAATAAATGCAAATTTATGATCTGGAGATCACATACCCTTACTGCAGTATAAATATAGCTGGTAAATAACCTAAATACATACAGTAAGACATGTATAGGCCACTACACGCGTAAATAGCCATGCAATCCAGTGATTCTTAGACTTCTAACCCAAGACCGTAGTGTGATATTCAGCCGCATGCTGGAGCCAGGGGTAATTGAATCGGTCTATTACCATTTCTTGTATACATATATTCTTTCTGTGTATGGAAAGAATTGGACTTCGAATGAACATATGTTTAAACATGGCTTTTAATACAGTACGTGTCGCCGCTGATATACAAACTGACCACATTTTTGGAGGAATTGTATACACATGTTATCCCGTTTTCAAAAGACCTTGCCAATTAATTTTCGCGTGCTTTTACACTTCGGGTCATCGCCCAGAGCAGCGAAGGCGGAGTTTCATGGTTTTCAATGTAGGCCGGATTCTTGTTCTGAACATCTCGGTTTCAAAAACTATCTACTGCGTAACACAATTGGAATTCAGATAGGAAAATAATTTTAGTGATAGATCAGTTTCTTGTTGTTCAGCATATTTAATTATTAAATGTTGTTATTATCAACAAAGTGAAAAAAATTATTTCTTTAGCGAAGTCCGCTAGTATCGGTTATCGCTTGAAAATTGAAATGGCGACAAACGAGCTTTGTTTACATTTTAAAATCAACTGATGGTTCGCGTTAATTCACGAGAAGTAATACACATATGCAATATATCAATGCCGGATTATTGCTCTATCAATCAATACTTTTCTGTAACACAATATGTCTCCGATTTGATGAGTATTTTCGATCCAAATAGCACACCTTTTTGTTTATTAGAATTATGCCATCTATGCCGGTGTATTATCACTGACGTGCGTATGCGCCATGAGTGTAATGCTAGACGATGGCGAACGTTCTACACGGAAAATGACCACAAATGAAACAAATCGTTGAAGATATCTCTGAATTGTTCTGGTAAAATGATGGTATTACAACTGCCTTGTCCATTTTCGATATTATTAGAAATGGCTAAAGATGTGCATTGAAGAAACACTATGGGAAAGCCATTGCCTATACATAAACTTTCGCTACGAATACGGCAATCCGCTTGTACACGCGAAATGTGTTCTGAGAACTGCCACATGGAACTTCCAATTTAATATATTTTGTTTACTAAATCATTCTTCTTTGAATAGAAATATACTAAATATCACCTTATCTTTCATTTTCCTTTACTGACTGCTGGAAGCGTGGAGTACTATCACCGGCAATGATCGTTAAAATATCTCGCGTACACACTGAAAAGGATCGGGGATCCAGACTCTGCGATTAACACGACCCCATTGTAGTAGTTCTAAATCCTGCCGCCAGATGTCACTAGCTTAATTGGCTATTGGTTTCAAGTTTCCTGCTACAAGCCAATCAGATGTCATGTTACAATTGAAACTAGAATGCGTGTCCACATATTACACCCATTTTAGCCAGCGTACCATAATCGTAGGACGACCGTCTTTAGAATAAGGACGAACTGGGATTTACGTAATGACGTATGTAAATCTGCAGTCTCATAACTGCACCTAGGTTATTATCATTTATTACAGAAAGAAGGGTTTGGTTGGCTTCTAGCAGATCATCCTGAATATGAGTTATATATATATATATATATATATATATATATATATATATATATATATATATATATATTAGGTACACAACTGCTGCATGGATGCATGACAATTGCTTTAAAAACCACAATATTTGAAAGTATTAATTATACTTAACTTGGAAGACTTAACTGTAAACAGTCAAATCCAACTGTAACAAACTGGCTGGAGTAATTACTTTGTTTCTCGCTAAGTGGCAGCACTATATATATATATTGGATTACCAGAAGTTTTTCGCTTTCAAACTCGCATTTCTTGGAAACAACACAAAATAATAGATGTTCAAAATTAATGACATATAAAGCTGTTCGAGGCTCCAGCCATTTTATTACCTACCGTCATAACGTTTCGTTCCTATATTTTAGTTACTTTATATCGAAATGATTTGCATCTCGCCCATACGTTCCTGATGTGACTAGCGCTGAGCGTAACAACAACAACAACAGCAACAACAACTGACACGAGTACCGGAAATCACAATAATGTTAACTAGAAGAGACGTTATAGAAAATAAGGTCCTTGTTAGGAACTTATCAAATTAGTCACAAAAATTCTATAAAACATAATTCAAATTTTTAATAAAAATGGCTTATTTAAAAAATGAATTGATTTATTATCATTTAAATCAAAAAAATCTGACGGACAGGAAAATATTTGGCAAAAGCCGGTTCTAACCCTTGGAGTCAATATTCTTTGATAAAATATATCTCAATACAGGTCATCCAATAATTACAACACAAAATAATTAATAGCACATAATGTTGCATTTTTCTGAGATATGTGACAAGAAAGACGAATATAACTCTTAGCAACCAGTAAATAAAGAAGAAACTCCATAAAAGAGCAATTTTTAATAAACAGTAAAACAAATCGTACCCTTTTATCAATCGGCACGAATCTTTTCGCTACCAAAGTAATTCAAACCATGCCATTTAATAACCACTTAGTTTCATAACTGTAATACTGGCTAACACTAATTTGCCTATCATATTTATTATTGTTACTGTTATTATTATCAATGTTACCGTCTTTGAACAGCAGTTAATAAATTCTTTGTTATAAAATAGTCAATAAGATGTGCCTAATAGCAAACAAAATCTGGTCAGGTTACTTTAGGAAATGGCGTTCACTGTGAAGTGACAGGACTGTTTGTTTTTTCGATATAATGTATGAACAATTAAAGTGTTAATTAGTAAGAGAGTATGTGCTCATGTAACATAGAGTACTAGTATTGGCAATTCATTTTAACCATCTGGCACACACGTACACGATCACATGTGTACAACCAGAGATCTTTTGATTATTTGGTAATTGCCGCTATGAGAAGGGCACCCGGCCGCTAGGTGCGCTATTGGTTCAAAATACAAAATGGCTCATCACGAGTAACACCTCTCTATTATAAGCTCTCTGGTACGGCTACGAGATGGCCTAGTTGTTAAGGACGTGGCACTTGGTGCCAAGGGTCACAGTTTCGATCCCTCAATAGGTCAAAACTTTTCCAGAGTTTAATTTCTAAGCTCACAACATCGCGAGTGGCTGATCACGTTAAATGGGGCTGCCGTCTCCACTGAATTATTAAAAAATAAAGGGGGACGTTAAAGACCCCATGAAGACGTAAAACACTCTGGCAGTGACCACCCTATGGGTATTTTGGCTCCATCTTTCCGTACTGCTCCCCTGTGAGTGGTGGGGGAAGAGATAGTCAAGCGACAGCTGGGGATTCTCCCCGAAACATAAGCAAGCAAGCTACGAGATTGCGCCGCGCAAAATTGGTCTGCTGAAATTAATTCCATGTCAAAATTGTCGACATATTGCCAATTCAAATCTTCACTACAACTAGAGCCTAATAACACGGTAAATTTGCAAAAGAAATATAAAATTGCTTTAGCTAAATTTTGATGTACAAATCACAAATTATCTATTGAAATATTTAGAGGTACATTGCCAAAAAAAAACGAAAGAATGTGCATGTTTTGTGTAAATAACGTCATTCGTATAACACTTCAGATATACTTTCCAGCAAGGCATCCTTCGTGATAACTCTTTTCGTGCAATAACAAATATGTAAATATCAATCTGTCTAAATATGTTTACCACGCTCTAGATGTTCATAACATGAATAATTTGGATTTTGAATGTTTATGCACCTATTAGTTGTCATACGCACAATTGTGCAAGTACTTTGTACCATGGGCATCCAGCCTCTTATGTACACAATAAAGCTTATCTATAAAGCTTATCTATAAAGCTTATCTATAACAACCAACGTGGTGCTACTCCAAAACATTTCATGGGCGCTGCCAGTTCAACTAAGGTTGGATAGTCATCTTCACAATGAGGATAACTCAATGTAAACACAAACGGGGGTAAGTTAGAACGCAATTAACACTCTCATATCCCGCGGCATGGACGATTGAGCTGCCTCTGGATGATCGAAATCGAGAATTCCCAATTAATGAAATGACAGGCTGATTTTATATTGTAGACGCAGAGACCATGCCGCATAGCTTTGTAGACTCCGAGAATCACGACTTGCTTAATTTTTCAGAAACCGGAAACACAAAGTGCACCCAACCATGAACACAATAGAATAGTAATAGTCCGTCCACATTTGATATCCGCTATAGGATTCTGAATCTACCACGTCAGGATAATATCATGATATTAAACTGGACCTGGTCTCTGCCATCAGAGTAATTGAAATCTACCAGTCTAAGTATACAACGTCTGGACTAAAACGCAAAAATTTCCAAACGACACCAACGAACTGTGCGTTGATAGACACCTGGCTGAGTTTTGGCATATTTTCTGCCTATTCCCTACCACAGTATGTCACGTCGTAGCCGAGACGTATAACACGTCAAACGTCGTCTCGTATCTTGACGACTTTCCTCGCCAACTTGACAACGAGGGGACGTTGTCTAGCTTATGATTTTGTCCTAATCCGGCTGTTAGGTAAATCTGTATTTTGGCTAAATCGTTCAAATAGTGCTGGCATACCTTCCTTTACATGTCGCTGGAGACGGAGAATGTGCTAACGGAACTCCCCTAGAAATTTTCCAGAGCATAAAGACCGTACTGCGGGTCGCCGATTTAAATCCAAAGTTGTCAGATGTACATCTGTAGAATAATAAATTGCCCATCCCAGGTGATCTCTGGTGGTTGAAACACAAAACAGATGAACGACTATAAGATGCGGTGGCTAAGTAATAGATCATTTCAGTGGCCAAGTTTACTCGGCGAACACCTGCCCAGTAAATCTTATTTTATATTGAAGTTTCTCATATTGCAGCTGATACTTTCCTATATCATACTTGTTGCTACTACACCCAGTCGAAATCGACGCGGCCCGAAGCAGATAACCTTCATATCAGCCGTGAAGAGGTTCAGGAGCTTGAACCGAAAATAATGTTAACGGTGGAATCTCACGATTATATGAACCCGAGAGGTTCGTCTTACTTTCCCAATTCCTCTCATATTATTTAGCTAACCCCGCTATCCTATTCCATTCAGTTCTGTACGCGAATGGGTTATACGCCAGTACCCGTCGCATTCAGGTCGACTTGGCACTGTACTGGATTTCCATCCAAGAAGCTTCGACTTTCTTCGGTCAAAAAATCTTTCAATACAATCAGAATATTTCACTTCCACTAGGATTTTCCGATTCCTATTGACAGGTAATTACTCAGAACAAAACGTGATTTGTTGCTTAATGCGTGATATAGGTGATTGAAGCCTGTAAACGTTGCCTATTACTCTAGAATTTCTATTCAAATCTTATTTGGATCTTTGAAAAGTCTTTGATGCTAAAGTTTGATGGATTAATTTAGTTTAGTCTTGTTCTACAGGATGCAGCGTGAAGTGAATATTCTTTTCACTTTAGCGAGGCCGTCTTTGTAAGATAGAGCGTTCCGTGGGAGGAGGATAAATATCACATTCACTCAGACAGGATTACGTCTCTGAATAATAATTAGTTTTAAATCATGTATTGGGGGCGGATCCTGTGTATCCACGGCTCCCTTAATTTCCGGGATATTGTCAATATCCAGTCGAGGCAGTACACATCCCGGTGCATCACGCTTGCACTCAACCTATGCAAATCTTCACACGTGACTGCTCATCATCCATTAATGGTAACAATTCGATAAGCGTATCAGATCATGTCTTATTTCCAGAGACGTCTATCTTTTTTCCAGTGTATCCCCTCCCCACGATGAGAATAGTTTATTCTTTCTTCTAAGGACATCATTGTAATAGGTGAACATACAAACAACTGGGCTATAGATCTGTATATAATTTAAAGAATAATTTTCTTTTTGTTTTCGTAAAGGTGAATTAGAGCTACCAAAACACGGTGTGCTCTAACCTAAAGCATGAAATCCGCGAAATATACTATATTCTCAAAACATAATTCAAATATTTGCTGATACTCGCTTACCTACACTTGGTAAAGCACCCTTGAACTAAGCATTAGGATATGTGGCGCTATAATAAGTGCTATAATGTGGCGCTATAATAAGTGCTATATTATTATTATTATTATTATTATTATTATTATTATTATTGGCTTAATCATTAATGTGGTATGTTCCTTTGATAAGTATATCACAATGTAAAACGCATTTTGGATAATTTTATAATAAAATAAAATAATAGAAATATATAAGAATATACATAATTGCCAGTCAAAGTGAAAATGCAGTCGGTAATGCAATAAAATAATCAAAATTAAAACAAGATCTTTATTTATGTCATGGTTGAGTGAGTTTAAAGTTAGGATTTCTAATTTAAATTTAAAAAAAACAGCTTTAGCTTTTCTATTTAAAAAAACCTAATATAATAAACAGATCGATTTATCATATAATTTCTTCAAATCAATGTACGCATACAATTGAAATAAAATAATCTTTAGCTTAGGAGCAAAACAATACTCTAAAAAGCCACAGAACAATTTTATTTCCACACCACGACTTAAATATATTTTTGCTGCTTACCACAAACTGATTAGGTGTTTCTATATAGTGAAATTAATCAAAAGTATAAATATTCCTATTGTTATAAATAAATAAAATTTGTTGCATGCATAGTCTTAGCAACTGGGATTATCTACTGCTTTACCCGCGATATATATATATATATATATATATATATGCTACACAATTAAACATTTCTAAATATAAATATATAAGGTCTGTGACGATATAAAGGCAGTGACTAATAATTTACACACATAATGTGGGCGTTCAATTCAGATCCTCGACTTAAGAGCGGAGTAACCTGGCACTCTTTTTTTCGGCGGAAGTAGAATACGCACAAACAAACAGTGATCCGGCCACCCACTGGGTTAACGTGGTGGTGTTATTGTTTTGATGGCGAATAGTTTGTCAAAGAATGGAGCCCGATATCATCCCGAATCCCATGCATGTCACGAACGGGACGGACTATGCCGACGAGTTTGGGCCAAATCTTATTCGTATTCGGGTCACTGATCAGATAAAGGAGTTACAGACTGTTCTGCGAGACAAGTAAGCTACGCTTGTTAAATATCTGTACGGACGAAGTTGATAAACCGCGTGTACGTCTTCTGACTCGGTCCTGATTGTTTGGCTGCTGTTACTGATAAAGTCATGGTTTTGGCTAGCAGTCGCGGTGTCACTGGTTGGTCACCCACCGTTGCTACAATTATAGGCGAGGTTTAAATTCACGATGATGTTGGTGAATTTCAATTCCGAGTAACGAAAACTTTCGGCGCAGCCAGTATTCGACTTGTTTCATATTTTATCGCCCACTAATTTTTATTACACAATTCCAAGTCTGTGGTTCGGCAGATGGATATCTGGACTGGCCTAGAGTAACTGGCCTGGCATATTTTAACATAAAATCTAGGAATCTCAGTTTATGATATTGTGACTGCAATTGATTCAGTGCTCAGCCATTCAGGTCTAGATAACAGTAACACTAACAACAACTTCATATTTGACATACTGTCATATATCTGCAACCGTTGCATTTTATGCCATAGACGTAACCATATACTTCTGTTCCACTTTGACATATAATTTAAACAAGTCTGCTGAGTTAGCCATGCCAATGATCACATAAAAAGGTGAGATTTGACAATATCCTGTTGGGCTGAGCATCTGTTTTCTAATTTTCACTTGTACTTACATTTGACAAGGCACCTAGCAGTAGCACACCTTTTTTAACCTAGCAGCTGTATTCACCCAGCAATTTAAACATTTTTCAATGAAGAAAACTATTTTAAGATGCCACCATGGCCATCTCGAGACCTTGATTTGCATGATCTGAGAAGTAAAACATGGGTGGTGGGAGATAAAATCATATTTTGAGAAATGGTGTTATTGATTTGTTGGTTTAACCTGGGAGATAGTCATACATGGGAAGTACAATTAAGGGACCCTTTTCCAGTGACCCACTTGAGGTATTTTTATTGTGTATATGACATTTATATTATTATAATATACAAAATTTTATATAGCGCCCTATATAAACTGTAAGTAGGTTACTCTAAGGCACTTGACAATAAATAATTCATATGGATCTAACAGATTTACATCTTTAAAAATACATAATTCTTTCCAGCCAAATACATTCAGCTAGGAAAAGCTGAAACAAAAAGATTAGTTTTTTGAAGGTATCAAGGGTCTTGCACTTTCTGATGGTTACTGTAAGATTATTCCATAAGGTTGCAGCAGCCTTTCTGAAACATCTATTACCGTATGTCACTCCACATGTTGTTGGTACGGCTAAGAATGCTCCAGACTCAGACCGTAGAGACCTTGTCGGCTGATACAGAATGGCAAGTTCCTCTAAGTCTAAGTACTGAGGGGCAGTGCCTTAAAAGTGTACATCAAAATTTTGTACTGCGACCTATATATAACCGGAAGCCAATGCAGGGAGTTCAAGACTGGTGTTATATGTTATCTTTTATGAGAGCGAGTGACTGACCTGGCAGAAGAATTCTGTAGTTTCTTTAGCCGTGTCATCAGTGTGCTTGGAAGACCATACAGGAGATATTATAATGCTTACTGTTCTTGGGTAAGCAGAACTGCACTTGTGACTTCACATTAATTATGGTTGCCTCTTGATGACTTTCTTCAGACAACAATATTGCATAAAGAAGATTGTCATCCCAAATAATATTACAACTCATGAGAATTACCATGATTAGTTATATGATGTTGGCAGCATAAAATATTGAAATTGGTAGCCTTGGTGAGAATTTGTCAAATTCCTGTATAAGTACAAGGTAGAGGATAAAGCAAAATGTGTAGCATTCATTTATATCTAGAGTAAGCACAGATGAACATCAGATAATACTATTATCATAATAGGTGTCCATCCTGCAACAAGTCGGGGTTCCCACTCATACTGGAAAAAGACATATTATTGCTTGTGAATAAATATTATGTCTGTAGAAGAATGGGAATAGTGGTACATAGTATTGATATCCTTTGTTGGTTAAACTTCAAATAAAAGTGGGTGGATCAGACAGCCGAAGGGGTGAAGAGGAGGCTGTACCATAAAAATATCAACAATCGATCATAACATTGAATAGATATGATGTGGTTTTTCACAAGTATCTTGGTTTATTACCTTTAAATCTTGTATACTTTGTCCTGGAAAATTGTAATTCTGTCCTGAAAGATAAATACTTGGTACATAGTATTATTTTGAGGACATTTATTTCCATCATAGATCATTAGATGATGATTGGCCACTTGTCTAATATGGTATGAGGCAATTTCCTTTGATTTAAAGTGATCATATACACTGTTTTACTAATGGCAATGCATGATGTCATTTTATAGGTGTGCGTGTATGTTGCTGTTGAGAAATAGCCGCTCAGTGTGGGTTATGTTTAGAAAGTGAACAGCAGGGTTGACAGGTTTTTTACACAGATGTTATTAACACTATATATTAACGTCATGTAAAATCACAGGTTTTTTACACTGACTAAAATATAAAAAAAGGCAGTTATGAAATGGTATAATGATAACAGTATAACATCTGCTACAGCATGACTGTAGTACATAAACAGCAATTGGGTTAACAGACTAATCCCTATTATGATAACCCAATGTCCAGTCTAGTTGACCGTCACCGATGAATACATACCAGTAGTTGCCTACGTGCTTCATCCCTCGTACAAAGGTGTAAATCTTACAGCAAAGCAATTAGACACTGCCACCAAATGGAAACTACAGAAGTCGCAAGTTTCAGCGCCTCACTGATAAACAATCAGCCACAAGCATCTTTTCCATCTACATTTTCACTAATGTTGCTACCAAACTCTCAGCGATTAATTGGTGGAAGGTCCTCGATGAAATGAAATGTGTTTGAAACTTTTGAGTAAAGACACTATTGCATAAATATGTTTAATAACTAGAACTAGTAGTAGTACAATTGGCTTATAAATAATATAACGAATAACGTTTTGTACAGTATTTTACGATTATTAACAGTTTTTTTTACAATGTTGTAATGTCACAAATAGGTTTTTTATAGTAAAAACCCCAAACCTAGTGAACAGTAATTTATTGGTGTCACTGTGGTTTCTATTTTGCTATACATTAAAACCAAGCGTAACTGATTTATTAATTTAGGCGTCCTTTATTTTTCAGGGGCACCAGCAGAAGTGACTTCATATTCTATGCTGATAGACTGGTACGTTCCGCGTCCTATTACTATGTCCAGTATTAAGTACGAGAAATTCGTAACACATCAGCATTAGCTTGGTTGTTCAGTGTCGTATGTTATTAATAATTTTGACACTGTCCATCTTTACTGCTGCAAGCATTAGATTTGCTCTACACATCAGCCGTGGTGTCGTATGAAAATGGACTATGTCTGGTCATAAATTGTGTTGACTAAGCTTTCCCCATGAATTTACCATAAATAATGTTAGAACACTCCATATTCTGCTGGATTTACCCCCCGTGAATTTTGGTGGTAACGAGGTAGCCCCAGCCGCTGACGTCACACCTAGAACCCAGTCACTTATATGGGAGATTTGCATGTCAACACCTATTATCACCCAACAACTTCGATCGATCTTGTGAATTTACTTAATCTTTAACGCTGGTTAAATGGTATGTCGTGTATAATTGTGACAATACAAACAAAGGAATAGGGTCTGCGGAGGCAATAGGTTCGCTTTATGAGAGTTCACAGGCTGCCGAAGTGTTGTGTGTGAACCCCATATTTTGCCACAGTACTACAGCATGGAAAGGAAGCCTTGTTGTTGGCAGGAGGGGCACTGAAGTGGAAAAAGACTTTGTTGCCTGGCAGTGTCCAGACAGTACAGCTTCATTGTCATGCTGTGGGCAGCCAACAGAAAAGATGCAGTCGCACCTGACTCTGAGTCTGTTCAGCCACCCTTTGACTACATTCAAGGTGTGGTGTGTCAGACACCTGTCAAATGTCGGACCGATCGAGGCACTCAACTGAAACCAGTGAAAACCTATACAAAATGTTAGTATTCATGAGCAGTGGGCTCATTCCAGATTATCAAATTGAAGCGTTGCTGATCTGAGATCTGCTGGTTTTTTTTAACCTAATGCATTGTGCCTCATATACAGTCAGTGGTGATCATGAAGTTGTCTTGGTTGATGCCTCAGTGCCATTAAGAATTGTCAAAACTGTTATCGTGTCGTTTCTCTCAGTGTGCCAAGCTCAAATGTTTACACTGTTCTTTTCATTCTGGTTATAAATACTACAAAGAAAGTGAGTGGAGACGACCATAATTTGGCCATGCATTGTTATGGCTAATCCAGGTCTAACTATATATGGGCTCACAGGCAGCGGTTTTGCTAGTAATTCATGGGTGATGGCGTCTGAGCAATAGAAAAATTATGGATGGTGGTTTAATTGTTGTTAGTCGGTTTTGTGCAAATCTATGTAGGTGATGGGTGGGTGTCAAGAAATTGAACACCGTGTATATTTTATGTAGAACCACAAAGAAATGTCAATATCACTGTGAACTGTGGTGATGTCTTTGCAATAAATGTTTGTGGTGTGTCATGGCCAGGGACTGGATTGATAAAATTCAGATATGTCTGAATCTAATGGCATCAAAACCACAGTGTTTGACCTATTCAGACCTTTTAACCCGATTTTTGAGGCCACGTATTCCACTTGGATGCTGCATACTATCATAATTTATCCCGGGGAATGCTATAATGCAGAAATTGGCAATTCTTCCAGGGGACAATGATTATATCCTTATACTTAGGTTTGTATACGTACAACAAATCACAGACTAAAACACAATCTAGGATGAATATGATCACAAATGCATACTTCTAGCAAGCTAACAGATCATGTATATAAAAGATATTTATTAGCAAACCCGCAGGAAGGGTATTAATCTTTAAAAAAATATTATAACTATGGCATACAAAATGAGACTACTTGATAAAATGGGAACATTTCATATATACGGATGCCATATTTAATGGGGAATATTATCTCAAGTAAATTATGGGTGGTTGGATGGGGGTAAAAAAAGGGTGCCTTTCGCCACCCTTATATAATTATTTCTGGAAGAGCCCTTACAGTCTATGCATGATTGCTGATGCGACAACTGGTGACATCTTATGAAGAAGACGGTCCCTTTGGTCTGCGAAACTCAATCACAGAGCTCTGTAAGGAAGCAGCCAGAAGCAATGGCATTTGTTTTTTACCACCCAAACAAAGATGAAGCAGTAACACAACACACCAGTTGCATTATGTTTTTAATTTACACTGATACAAAATCTATTCACTGGTGCTATGATTTGTCGTGCAAGTTTATTTTTTGTAATAAAATAAAAAGCATGCAGTAATAAACAAATCTGTCAAACTTTTAATATTGTACTGAATGTGACAAACAGCAAATGGTCGATATAGAAAATAAGATTTTTAATGGCTCTAAGATTTATTATACAAATCACATAGTAGATTTCTAGGTTGGCCATTTTTATCCAGTGTGTTTTCCGTCTGGGCTAGGGAATGTTTCCCTGATCTTGTTGACGACACACAAGTGCAGTGGAAGCTAGTTGTTATGCACAACTATACCCCAGACCAGTTGTCTATAAGTTGTATGCCTGTAAATTCTGGAAAAAAATACATTTTTCCGTTACTGTCAATAAAATGTTGATGTGAACATTTCTTGCAACATGTACTGTATTATGGGATATTTGGATTAGGTTTATGTATGATAACATTGATATTTATATCGTGACTATGTCACGTTACTAATGATTCAGTTATGCAATTAAAGTTTCCTTTAAAGATATTGCAATGTATAATTAGTTTGACTCACTCATATTGTGGGAACTCAGTTGATGGCGATACTGCAAGGAATCAACATCCAGGAATTCAGGTAGTTGGCCACAAATCCTTGATGTTGTGTCATGCATGTGAGGGTTGTCTCAGGGTAACCCTCCATCTTTTGAATGATCCTGGCACTGTCTTTGACAACAGAAGTTTTCAATATCTGCGCCCGTCACCAAACACTCTGAACATTTACACTTACAAAATATCAAGAGACCAATATAACTACCAGAGAACAGACCTACAATATGGCTACATCATTACATGTACAAATCCAAGTGTGATGCGCATCATATTTTTTTGTGGTGTTGGAATATCTATAGACTATAGGCCTACTCTACTGCCTACTGTCAATACTGAGTACAATCATAACAATGACAACTGAGCTGATTATCGTCCGGTAAATGGTTCCTTTTTGTTACATATTTACAACATAAAGAATGATCACGACGTACTAGATACACGAATGATGATTGTTAACCATTTTAAAGAGACTTAGAATATAATAGATGTGTATAACTGAACGAACCGATAACTGTTTCCAACTCCGAACTTGGTTGTGTCGATGAACAAGCCTGCTGCTGCTAGCAGTCTCCGACAATTTTGGCTTGTTTCCGTCACAATGTTTCTTCTTCGGCTCATGCTGGTAACCCAAGACTGTTGTGTGATTGATGAACTCTTCTTCTTTCTAATCCACGTCCGATCAAATAGTATAGTCGTCCAAAGATTCAGATAAATCGGACATTATGGTGGATTAACAGTGAGATTTTCTGGTTTATCGGAATGATCTATGTCACAGTGTACTTTGTTTCCGGAGAGATGTCGGGTGTTTTGGTAAAAACCTGCGATTTTTTATTTAATTTATTGTTTTTCAATTAGATAACAGTTACTATCGTGAATTATATTGATGGATTGGGGAACAACTAAAGAGACTGAATCTGTTCCTAAAAGTTGCGTTTTTGCTGATAGATACCCTTTAAATGGTTATTCAGACTTCATTATATATATATATATATATATATACAGAGGCATATATATATTAATTCAAACCTGTCTGAACATAAATGAGAAATCCCATTGTCCGAAAACCTTTTTCCATGCATAAATTATTTGGCGTTAGCCAATGATGAGATTCCGTATATACATCATTACATGTTAGGCGAATCCAACAAAAAATGGAAAACATGTAAACATACAAACATGATTCCACATGTGCGAATCCGAATCTCTGCTTTACCACAAATTGTATCACAGTGTGGTCGCTCGATGGGCAGGTATTTTGAATTAAATGGTCATCCTTACCAATAAATAGTCGCTAGGGGTGAGTTGGCAAGCACTAATTTTCAGCCCCGATATATATATATATTAATAGCATAATAATGATGTCAGTTCAAAAAGTGATAGCTACATATGCTATATATATATTTATATTATATAGGTTGTAAGCTGATTTATAGAATATTTGGAGAAAAAGAAAACTTTGTTTTGATATTTTTACTAGAGTCAATACCTTCTGAAGAAATTATATTAATTGGTCAAAAACATTATGAAAGTTCACTATTGTATTCTTCGGAGTATACTGCCCAGTTTTTTTTTGGGTGTACGGTATAAACCATAACTAAATGCTTCCAGCTTTTTTCAGACCCGTTCCCAAGAAAAGCCGAGTTCCTTTTAACTTTGAACGTACCTTTTCTTGTATAGTATGATGTGTTAAAATGTCTGATTAAATTTTTACTGATACTGTATATGTATTGTTTTATCTGTTTTTGAAAATTGAAGTGTCGTCTATGTAAACATTGCAGGTGTCTAACATGGGTATTGCATGTGTAAAGTGAGCAATATTAGGTATACTATTTGCCCCTCACAGACCTCTGTATTGACGTTGTTGGAATGCTGCCTCCTAGTGGAAGTGACTGTATTGGATCAAATTTCTCCTGCTCTTTGGCGATCTAAGACGCCCGCTCTTGATTGACTCGGATAGTTCTCATTTTGGTGACGTAGCTTTCGTTCCCATCTGACTTCCTCCCTCTTTCCAGCCATGATTATTGCCCAAAAGTCTTACTACGTCTCCACGGTGTCATGATCCATTTACTACTTGTTTAGTGACAGATCAATTTATTTCATAGAAATAAAAATGTTTAACACACAGCTGCAGATTTTCCCGGTTTTTCCTGCATGCTATAGGCCAAAACTAGGCTTGAAAACCTGGAAAGTCCTGGAATTTGAAAATTTGGATTCCAGGCCTGGAAAGTCCTGGAATTTTTGTAGAGGTCCTTGAAAATCCTGGAATTTGGACATATAGATCTATATTTCTAATCATAAACGTACAGGAATTCAGTTGTTTCACTTCTTCCAAAATATGGGTGTATCTTAGTGCATTAAAAGTTTGTGAATTCATTGAAAAGGTCCTTGAATACAACACTGGAAAGTCCTGGAATCCGAGATGTCAAAATGTGTATGAACCCTGTTATCACCAAAACTCGCATTCACTGAGATTTCCTGTGTTCATGAGACAATTCATAACCAAATCACCACCATAAATAGCATGTGTCTCCACTGATAAAATAAATTCTATTATTTGTGCCAGATGACTTTTCCCCTGAGTAAGCTCAACCTGGGAACAGTCAGAGAATCTAACACAGGAATAAACCTCCATTTAAAGACTAATATTGTTCTTGCCACTGATGGCATTTCTAACATATGAATAATTGTGAATCGGCATATAGTTAAGGAACACGCTGGCATCAGAGTTACCCATGTTACCACGATTCATCGTTCCAGTTAGATTAAAATAGTTGAATTGTGTCAGTTGAACTGTTTTGAATCGTGATGTTATGATCCGACAAAAAGGTGTATCGTGTCACAACCCTCTACCACTAATGCACACAGAATGCTGCTCTCTGCTATCTACTTATCATGTGGTCCATGACCTAATGATCCTGAACACTTAATTTTAGCGGAGTCAGACTCGGTTATAATTTGTTCTATTTAGCTTTCACAAAATAGATAATTGTCTGAATGCGTTCACAACAGACATGGGGGGTCAATTCCAATCAATTCCATTTGATCGACTCCACATCAAATTGATCAGTTCCTAATTTATCAATTACAATCTTTACCTACCCTCTTTTTATATATTACTTTTTACTATGAGTAGGTGCTGGAGTATCTACGTGGACTACCTATTCTGAGTAGTTCATATTCCAAGTAGGGTCGTCATGGATGAAACATTTCTGAATTAAAAAATTAAATGGTATATTAATTTGTGGATTTAATCTTTTTTTTTATTATTGAAAATTACACACAGCTATTTATTTCAGCAATGCTTCCAGTAATTGTTTCAGTATTTGTTGACTTAGACATAAATCTTATCCCAGTGTTTGTGTGGAAAATCAAATCCTTCTACAAAATTATGCAAAGTAATAACAATGTGTAATTGGGGATATTCATCTGCCAGAAATAGTGCACGTTTTACAGATGAATGTAGTAACTATATGAACCAATAAATGAACGTCTTTAGCTGCAAGTGCGCAAATAAACAGCCATGAAAATGTATCTGTTTGTGTATCCGCTTTTGTAATGAAACAGCAACAAACTTATTTAGTGAGTGGAGTCACACAATAGTTGAGGGTTGTGATTAGGCTGTTTGTTTGGCTAATTGAGCTACGGTGGTGTGTAATTAAGTTGGTGCTCAATAAATATACCTGTGGGCTATGTTTCTTTACGTTCGAATTTCAAACTGTGAAAACTCATTCGAATTATTTTGAAATATTTTATTGGTCAGTTGCTTATTTCATGGTTCAAAGTCTGATCATGTTATATCCGATTTAGTGTTATAATGGACCACAGTATAACAGAGCCTGACTGTAGTAGTAAACATCAGTGTTAGTTTAAAAACAAGTCAGTTGTGTCTTAAATTGAATTTCCATTCCATAAATGATCTGTTGTGACATTCCAGATTCGTATTGTTGTGGAGGAGGGATTGAATCAGCTGCCATATAAGAAATGTACAATAACAACGCCAACAGGTTAGTTTTTTATTATTTGCTTATTACGTTAACAGGTTCCGTGAACTTAGTCAAGGCAGTAATTATGTACCATATCCTAACAGGTTGTCAGTATGAAGGCCTTCGATATCAAAAGGGTAACTGCGGTGTGAGCATAATGAGAAGTGGTGAGTCGTAAATAACTGATGAAACTTTTGTGCCTTTGTTAGGCTAGAGTTGCCCTATTTCACTTCTAATAGGATAATAATCATATAATGAGAGCACAGTTGTGTTTTATAAGTAGAATGCCGCAACAAACTGATTCTAGTAGTTTATATCAGGTGAAGCGATGGAACAGGGTCTCCGGGATTGTTGTCGTTCTATACGCATTGGAAAAATACTCATTCAAAGTGATGAAGACACTCACGAAGCCAAGATTTATTATGCCAAGTTTCCACCGGACATCCACAAGAGGAAGGTGCTATTAATGTACCCCATTATGAGTGAGTTGTGTTCATTCCAATTGGTAGCATGAAGTCACCAGTCATATGTGTATATTTACGGTAGTAATACAGCATGTTGTGTATTGTTGGATCAGTCTGTCAGCCAGAATGAATAACTTTTAATGGTGGTTTGTATTGTGATCTAATTTCTTTGATTCACTATGCCTCTTCCTGAAAACTGATGGGAGATGTATATATGTATGTGTGTCTATATAAATATATATATATATATATATATATATATATGTGTGTGTGTGTGTCTACAAAATGTTTTCCATACACTAGCCATGTTTTATTTATTTTATTGTTTTATTCAGTTATGGGCAGATAGGAAGACAGCCATTGTGGCTATGCCTGTCCCTCATTTTCTTCTATTACTATTAATATTCTACTATGTCATGTATTATATGTGAATTTGAAATTGCGAATAAATTATCCATCATTATTTATATGAATGTAAAAATGGTTTACGGCACTGAATTATTTTTAAGGTACGGGTAATACTATAAACAAAGCTGTTGAAGTACTCAAGCAACATCAGGTTGAAGAACAGAACATCATCATTCTTAATCTCTTTTGTACACCAGTTGGTAAGGAACTTCTTTATTGACAAACCGGTTCACAGCTCGTCGAGAGATTGTAGCGAAATTGATAAACGTGTTCTTCGATCTTGTTATTGGTCTTGCACGTATATTACATCTGATGATCTTTCTTCTTTCAGGCATACGGTCCGTGATCGGCCAGTGTCCCAAGATGAAAATTCTCACATCTGAAGTTCATCCAGTTGCACCAAATCACTTTGGAACCAAATATTTTGGAACTGATTAAATCGTTAGGCGTACACTTGTTGTTTGTTTGGAAAGCTCTAGAGTGTGCTATAAGAATTCCATTTAACTGTGTTCTGTTAAAATTAATTACTTTTCCATCATTTGTGTAATGTTTTATTTGAAATTTGTATGTAATAGTTATAGGATCCAGTGTCAGAGTCTAGTTGCATCTTGGGTGCCAGAGTGAATAATACGTGTTTGATGTAAATGTAATTTGTCGTCATGCTTACTTAATATATAATTCTGACAATTGTGCAAACACGTGGAGGTAGCCCTTGCAGTGTGATTGGTTAACTCTTAGAAAAATGTATTATGTGCGTGTTTTCATGGTGATGTTTATTTCAGGAGGTAGTAATTTTAAATTAGTCATCCAGATGTGTAAAATGTGTTGCATGCAATAACCAAATTGGGTTGCGATTTGTGTGAACTTCTTACATCAAGTTCACTGCTGTTTGTTCATGCTATTAATGATACGAAGGCCGGATGGTTTGTGTGTAAGCGTAAGCTGTGTTACAGTACAGACATGTTTAATTAGTATACATGATTAGTCTTCTGGCTGTGAAGTAATGTTCATCCTCATGATACTCAGTAGTTATATTTTAAATGAACCGTTTGATGTCTATATGAATGAATGAATGGTGTATTAATCCGTTGTGTCTCGTATTCTGTGTTCATTGCCTTAAAAGATTCTAATTTGATATTCTGCTATACAAAAAGGACACACTGTGTAATACATTATATATATAAACTTCCATTTCGTATGTTACTGTCTGGGAATATGTGTATATCGAATAGTAAGCATAACAACTTCGATGACTGGCTTAATACTTAATATAAAGTTTAGCATCATTATATTGATGAGAATCTAGTATTTATGAAAGAACTTCGTTCTAGCTTGGGTGCTCTTTATTTTGTATACAAAACTTAATCTGTACATAGTGTGTAATGCCAGAATACAAATGTGTGTTGTTTGCTGTCTATATTATTTAATTTTTCGTTCAGTACGAAACATGCACAGGAGTTATATGCATTTAATCAATTATTATTATACTTAGTATTACAGTGAGTAAATAGTTTGCAAGGGCTGACTCAGGCTGGGTTTCTGCAGCTTTTATCAATATTCAGGAAATACCGATTTAGCTGCTGGTAATTTTTCTTTGTACGGACGCGTTTGTTATCTGTTTAGATTAGCGACGGATGTTGTATTTCCATGTGCATCGACATAATCAGGGTACTGAGAAAATGCAATGTTCAACAACATTGAAACATCTTTTAGATCTTGGCATTGATTCAATATAACTGTATGCCACTTTATTCGTAAGTATATATTTGTTATGAACAATCATACACAGCTTTACGACAGGATGGTCATAATTTTATATCGTGATCATCTTGTAAGTCTGCTAACTGCGTTGTTCATTAATATTTCTTGTTTGTTATGCCCGCAATCATAAATTCAGCAAGCTCCTCTAGAAATGGTTTGTTAACTTCTGCTGATGGATAATGCATAGGAAGTCGAAGCAAATTTAAAATTTGCGAAAGCTCATAATTTAGTGAACCATTAGAAAAACAAAACTTCAGTAAGAAACATCTTTTTTGAACGTATCTGTTGACAAATGTATTTTGGTAATCATTGGGAGGATGCAGTATTTATATATATATATATATATATATATATATACCATCTGGTTCATTCATCAGTTGTTGTTTAGAGTTTGTTATGTTTACCAGACCCCATGTAATTGTTACCTATTTAAAATTATTTCTCCAAAACTGTACAAGACAACTTTGCAATTGTTTCTGGAATTTGGTGACTGATACAAAATTTGTGTGTGTCACTGAAAATTAAGGAAATGATTTTTGCCTATTAGGAACATTGTACTGCTATATCATATTTACAAGTTATAATTCTAACACACCTTCGTAGAATCATACATGCCACCTAATGTCCACAACTAATGCTATAATATGCAAGATTTCTCCGTTTAGAAGTGTACTGCTTCCATTTTCCCAGTCTGGTTGGCCAGTGTTTAATTATTGTTGTATGAAATTTGCTCAAGTCATATTTTCCCTGATCCGTTTCCGATTCAGTGTTTAGGTGGTAGACCTGACATTTTTTGTTGTCGTATGAAAAAAGTGTTCTAATTTTGTGTGCATAATTTCGTTTATGTTTAGTTCTAATTTTGTGTGTATAATTTGTTGCATTTCGTTTATGTTAAGGTGACAATGGCTGTTGTAGGTCTTTGGATGTAATCATCTCGTTCATTGATTGTCTGTACGGAAGTGAAGTATATCTTCAATGTAGATTCGGATCTTGGTTTAAAACAAAATCATGTGTCAAATTGTTAAGTGAAGATCAGTGATGGCTGTTATTTTGTTTGTTCGATAAATATTTTGGGCTATCTACGGTGTGATTTCATAACGGGAATGACCTTGTCGCGTACTGCGGTTTAAAGCACGTATTTAATTTGTTGGTGCATTAAAGAGATAAGAGTGAGTGTCATGACGTGATAATGCTGTTTTATTTACTGACCTGTAATCTATTTTCACAATAAAATCGGGAGGTGTGCATCTTTAGTCTGTTACTGTATTAAGACATCTGCTGTTGATTGGTTCTTTCATTTATGATGTTGATTCTGGGATGAGACCGATTAAAAATGTGCATGAAAAGAAGGACCCTAAATATGTTTAATAAGTCATGCGTCGCGTTTGGGTAATGCAGAGATTTGCGGCTTATCTCGAGCTGATGGATTTAATAGTCCGAGTAGCTCTTAGACAGGCGTTCATAATGAGATGCGTATTTATAAGTAACATCGATGTTAAACCGAAAGAAAATATCACTTTGGTTATGTGTCATATAGCCCCAAACCACGACGGCATCTTTTACCGTCACCTCTCTTGTGTCATTTGGCAAAATGCACGTGAACATAACCCATACATGTATTAAAGCTTGCGCTTTGGAAGATTTGACTACTATACAGTATAATCGGGCATGCATGTCAACAGCATGCTAGTCGGCTGCACAGTGGTCTTTTGGTGTGTTCTGTTCAAATAATTGCTTGAGGTATTGCTACTTGAGTTTAAAAATAGAAATATATATTGAAGCTTCATCAATTTTGCTTTAATTTTCTTTACATTAATCTGTATTAGCACATGAATATGTATGAACGCAAGCCTTTAATAGCGGCTCTGTGTTCATTGCTGATATTTCGTTGAAAACCGAAGTATGTACTGTGAACAGGTAAATGGGAAGCTTAGTTCGTGAACCACACACGTGAAACCTATGTTCGCTTGTCATATTTTCGTTAGTTTAGTACCTCACGATTTTCTGTAATTACAGTATTTCAGTTGTTACGATCTATCACGATAGCTGAAAAGCTCAAGATTGGTAATTTGTGTCATAAATCACACACATAATGCCCAAGAGATGCATTAGTCTTTTTGACGTCAGGACAATTTCTATCAGGCTGTAACTTCTTTGGGCATCCTTGTGCCGATGGTTCAGATCTTAAAAAAAGTCCGTTGTGTCCTACTGCACGTTGTATGATGCCATTGAAAGGAGGCGACATTAAAAGGTTGTTCTCTGTCTAATTGTCTATGATTAATGTTCAAACTTTTTTTAGGGATAATCCTATATTTTTTTGTATATGGGTGATGTGATAGCGTAGTAGATATAGCGATGTGCCGCAAACTTCACAATACCGGGTTTGAATCCCAACTGATAGATGTGTTTGTGGGATGTTTCCATGGACAGTAACCGCTCCGACTTTTATCTCAAGAGTGATGTGTACAGAGGCTAAACAAAGAAATCACGTTGTTCTTGTATGTGGATACGGATACACAATTGAAGTTTCAAATAGGGTGCGCAATGAAGTTACTATTGGTAATTTGAAATAACCTTAATTATATGATACAAGATGTGAGAACAGTTCCATCCATGTAAATATATACTGTAATGGAATTGGGCTGCTGGAAAACTTTTACGTTGATGTACAAATGCTGCAGCACTTAGACTGGTGATATTATTTTAAATATTATTTACTGTGGACTTTATGGTATTTAATAAAACGAGAGCATTTTGTTTTCCGTTAAGTATTACACTAAAATGCTACTGTTGTTCTGACAGCTTTTCTGTGATCTAACAGTTTGGAAACAGATAGTCCGTATTATAAAGTGGTCCTTGGCCAGATGGTTGAGTGGGTGAGCTAAGGTGGCCATACTTGCCAGAGAAATGAGATAACGTGGTCAAAGTAGTTTACTGAGTATAAAACTGGAATTGGAGTAAAACAATAAGTGTACAACTCGGTGGGCTATAGACAGTTTTCGCGATGACTGCGCCATCTAGCGAACATCCATTTGCGGGTCGTCTTTCACCGCGCTCGCTGAACCATATGCTAAAAACATTCTTTTACCAATCGTGAGATCACCGAGATCACAATATGTTTCATGCATTGATAATATGGCTATTACAGTTCCCAACTTGATGATTTATTTTCAATAACATGTAACTTTTTCAGGCCAAAATAAACTGTCAACTTTCCACATATAAATGATCTTATCTATTAGTAAAAATAATTCTACCTTATGTTAATAACAACGAAACTGCTAAAAGAACTTGTAGATCGATTTAGTTCTGTGAATCCCCCAAAATGTAAATTTACAAACAATTACTGAATTACACTTCTTGTTCCTTGCTACTACATTGCTTCACTGACCCGCAAACCACAGTAGATGTGAACTGCGCATGCGTCGCGGAAATTGTCTATTAAACTGCACTATCAGAGTTCCACTCTCACGCAAAGATGACCAGCAAGTCCACCCTGCCCCTATTTCCTGTATATTATAAGTATGATATCAACCGAATCATGAGCGCCTCCGTAGTCTAACTGGTAGCGCGTTGGATCATAGATCACTACGACCTGAGTTCGAACTTCGGCGTGGGCATATCTGAAGGGTGTTTCATCACTCGACCCAGTTAGCCTACCATGTGTACAAAATAGCTATAAAACATCAATCATCATCTGGGAGTCATCACCAAAATGCTCATGACTGTACAAGTCATTGATGCAGTCTGTTTTACTATACGGTACTCCCGTCTTTCTACTGGCCTGTGTTGGCCCATTTTGCCTACCATGTGCACAACAGTTGCCGTAAAACATCAACCATCATGATAATTATCTACCGACCTGTAACTCCGCCTTACAATCCTTAGAAAGAAGACAAAGATTCCCACTACACTACATCTTGGGCCTTCCTAATGATGTCAGCCCCATCTTGTATACAGAGAATCAGGAATCTTGCCCATTCAGCTGCTACCAAACCCATTCAGACCAACATTATTCACACAATTCAAGAAGAATTACAAACAGATCCTAGCCTTTAACGACGTCTCATGGTCAATCAAGGCGGCTTAGTTTCAGAAAGAAATCGGCACACCTACAATCACATACCAAGGTCCAACGAACCTGTTCCATGGTTGGAACCACCCAATTAAGTAATTATACAGAATCCCATCAAGAAGAAAGTTGATCCTAAAGGCACAGCAATAGCAGCCACTACTAGAATTTACAACTTCAATGAAAGCAGCAAACCAACTATCTACATCGACGTTATCTCCCAAGCAAATGGAACCACAGACCAACACAGACCACACATCATCATCCAAGGATTGGTACCAGACCACCAATGTAGTTGGACATAACTTCCTTCACGACAGACTGCCCGACATCCAACTCAAACGACTACATTTCTGGTCGTACACACGAAACTTCACCCGTCCGTGATCCCTAGCACTCTGCCTTCACTGTCAACAAGCGTACAATCCAGTACATTATCTGATGTCTAGGTATTCCACCGGTGGTGTCCCAGCGCATGCAATGATGTGTATAAATTGGGACTGTTGCTCGAGCTCAGGTTCTGGGACCTGGAAGCTCCACTTTGCAGAGATGCCCAATCTACAGATAGGCCTAGACATCTGGCACTTCATGACGGAGATTGCAGTTGATTGTACAACTGATGCTCATCAGCTTCACGGAGTGTTCATGAACCGTCTCTCCGTATGCATTTTTGAGTGGGATCCTGATGATATTGTTGAGCTCCATCGCTCTAAAAAGAGCGAATTTCTTGCTGATGCTAAAGCTGACATATCTGACAGCTAAGTGAGCATCTGCATCAGCAGAAGAGAGTTGACATTTCATTCTCGGCACATTACTCATGGCACCGAGGTCACTGCTAGGCTGATCGACAAACTTCTGCTGAATATGGGCGGTGACAGTGTGCTCTTGATAGACGGAGACCGTATGCAAGAAATACTCTTATCATTCAGCGGAGACACGTGAAATATATCCAAGACCCACTAGGGAATCAGCTGCATTGCAAAAACTGGTATCCTGAAGAAGGGTAGTCATCAGCTGAACACGTACCAATGCGCTCTTGGGTCGAACTCCTTAGGGTTCTTTCATCGCACCTGAGTCGTTTCATCCCAGGTATACATTGTGTTTATTAAATTAATTTGTTTTGTCACTACAATTGCTTGCTTCTTTAAATCTTTCTAACCCTCAACTTCTGATGCAATGTTCAACAGAGACTCAATCTAGTACAGTCAACTATGGTGCATGTTGAGAACATTTTCTTAACCAGATGATGCTCCTGTAAAGATTTCTGTTGGGGTTGAGTATCAGTTGAGGCAAACAGGCCAACCCCTTCAGAATATGACATCAGAGAGTGAGGCTCCTGATATTGATGGTGTTGAGGCTACTGATGAAGGATTTGAGGACGCACCCCAGGAAGGCACACGCGAGCGTACCTCTGGTAGCCTTATGGAGTCTGATCTGCTTGGGATGACAGGTGCTCGGGAACCAATCGGTCAAAATACATACACCAGGAGGTTATTGATTAGTTGTTTTTTTTGTAATCATATTCATTTATTTTTAACTCAGTTTCTCCATCAGATGAACACGTCCTGAACTGCACGGTTTGCTTTTTTCAGGACTGAGATATAGCCGACAATATCACTGGCTTTCAGGATCTAGATGCCTTATGCGAACACATGCTGAAGTTGGTTGATGTCAAGGTTTTTTCGCCGATGAACAGCCAGGCATCCAATTGGGTAATTTGGACAACAACAAGCGCCACCAAGAGCGACTTGTTCAAGGAATATTCCGTTGTTCTGAGAAGAAGAAGAATATGTTACTCGTGGCGTGGGGAGCACGAGGTGGCATTGTGCTCATTCATATTCATTTTGATGCTATTTGTTTATTAAAACACGTCAACAGTTAATTTATAATCACCTTAGTTATTCGTATGTTCGCACACGCGCACGCACTCAGGCGCGCACACGCATACCTACGAACACGTATAGGCCATTATTATTTTGAACGATATGGTTAATGAAAGCCAACATCCAGGAACAACACATTGATCAATAGTAAATGCAGTGTATACTGCTGATTTGAAAATGAGGATATTGCTTCATTACAAGCTGATAAATCAAGGAAAATTAATAAATGATTCTTTCAAAGGAGGTACCTTTTCCAAGACATTAGGCTGGCAGCACTGGAATTGGGAACCGATCACAATTTCAAAATACTACGTTGGATTGGCGATGTTATTATAACGCTTCCATTTAATGGTACACTAAAGTTTACAGGTTTATTTATGAACAAAATGAACAGTTTTCAAAATGATGTGGAGAAATCGGTAAAACAATATGAAACGATATTTTGATCTATTTCTGGATATTACGCCTGAGAGTTTGTATTAGTTGAGATGGGAAACTCCTCAAAGGTCCATTGTAATAGTATCTTCGACACTCCATTTAGCGGTATACATGGCGCACTTGTGGATCTAGAAGTCTGTCTTCAGATTATATATACATATATGTAGTGAAACGTGGAATCATGATTTCTACCAATCCAGTAATTATTCAACCCTTTTTGCATTGAAGATGTTTACTGGTATAATAGTAAAGACTTTATTTTGTGCAAATGGCTGATGATATGACTAGAAATGCTTTTATGATAAATTTTGAATATTACCAACTTTTTGATCATACCTGATGTATTAAAGATATATATTGATAATATATTTGTATTCAATACAATACGATATTTATGACCAGCCTAATTTTCATATTTCTTTCTAATAATGTAAAGAACTAAGATTTAACAAAAAAATCAACCCATGGGATTACGTTTCTAATATTCAATTAATATTTATTAAATTATTTGTGAAATATCTAATGATTGTTGATATATTGCTATGCATTGTATTAAGATTTTTTTTAAAAATGTTCTGACCAAAAGATAGGATTTTCCCACAAGTTCATAAATGTATATATGTCAGTATTGCTGCAAAGGCTGTTCTCTTTTCTCGGAAAAATAAAGCAAACATGGATTACTGATGTATATTGTATAAACATGTTAACCTTAATTTATCGTTATGCGGAAATAATGGATATATTACTAGATCGAGAGAGGGATTACAACATTTACCGAGTGATCAAAGCCAACTACACGGCATCATAACATACGGTTTTGATCCCGCAAGTTTCTAGTAGAAGGTACTCGTCCAGTGAATACTAATTTTTATATTGCTATGTAAGACAAAGTCAGTACAATTTATTTGAATAAAATGAATGTGTCGTTTAATTACAGCGGTTCAGGGCCGACGACCATCAGTGTTAGGTTTTAATTTGTTTGTTGTGTCTTCTCGCTTTCCTTATATACCTGGTCAATATTTCTATAATAGACAAATTCACTGAAATCTGGAAAGAAATCCAGCTATTTTCTTCTACCACATTTAGATGTAAAACCAGTATAGATTTATATCATTGCAGACCAAATATGGATCGACAAGTTAAAAAAGGACTCATCGCGTGGGTGATTAGAACCCAAATTTTGGTTTCCAAATTAAATTTCTGAGAGATTTCATTGACAGAAATCAATTATCCAGACAAGTTGTGTGGTCGGATGTGCATCAGATATCTTAAACTGATTGAGATGATGATGATTGGTGTTTTATGGCCAGTTTTGCGCACATGGTAGGCTGGATGGGCCGAGCGACCTGCAAAGGTGATGAAGCGAAACACCCTTCAGATATGCCCACCCCGGGATTAGAACACGGGTTGTAGTGATCTGTGATCCAACACCCTACCGTCTATTGTAATAATTTCTTCGAGGCGACATGTAGCGGAATGTGTGGTAAATGTGAAAATCGGAGTTATCCGATGTGTACAGATCGAAGAATTATGTTATGAAATATCATCTGATATCGATAATATCTGATATCGATTACCTTTAATGCGAATAATTATATTTACGGAAATTATTATAGATAGTTTTTGGTTTTATAATAATTATGGACACAGAAATAATCTTTATGATAGGTTTTATCATTGCAGTCTTACACATATTTATAATGAACACAGATCGATTACGAGCAAAATATGAAATGTACTATAGAATATCCATAACTGTTCTACAAAAAGTCAAGGAAAACGACAAAACCATGATATCACATTGATAATATCGACTTAGTATTCCCACAGTGTTTGTGATCTATTTTAAGAAGCATATGTGTTATGACTACTTAGAATATCTGAATGTTTTTTAAAATGCAGTTTTCCTAAACAATAAGATGTAATCGATGTTATAAAATATATAATGTTGATGTATTGATGAATAAATCAATTAGTTTTTCTATGATTAATTAACTAAATTATGCGCTAGTCGTGTGTTTAACTAAATATGTTATCCTACAATAATATAACAACTTTCACTTCAGGATCAAACCTCGGTAACTTTCAAACCTCGGTAGCTTTCACCCCAGGATCAAACCTCGGTAGCTTTCACTCCAGGATCAAACCTCGGTAGCTTTCAACATCCAATATGCTAAAGATGCTTTGCCGAAAAATGGATTGACGTGTCAAAGGCCCAAATCATGATCTTGGACGAGCGTAAGTCTACTGGACAAACACCGGATACCACCGTTTGGGACACAACTTGGAATCCTCCACGTAAATTTCACCAAACAGAATTACCCGGAGGCAAGAAATACCATTAACTTCGTTACATTAGAGGATTTCAGGCTGGACGGCATAAAGCAGCTAAATGATAGTAGTAGGACAAGATGAGAGAGCTTCTTCTAGAGTTGATGACAGCATTCGACGGGCATAAGTAGTTCCCGGTCAATGTGGAGGACATAATCTCGTCCGCAATATGCTTATATCACTTCAGTAATCAAGCGATATCAAGATGAATTATAGTACGCCAGCCTCAAAGGTCGCCTTTGTCTTGGGATCAATTTCTACGTAACCCCTAGTGATATATTGTTGCAAGTAGGCTGATCGGAGTACATCAGTGAGATTGTGGCCGCCAGCGCAATCCACTGCTCTTATTATAGATGTGGTCGAAGTTTGTCAACTTGTGATTTGGTTATGGATCCGTTAGACAAAGCAAGGACATGGCCCCAGCTTTTCGAGAGCACCAAAGAGCCAATCCTAGGTTTTCGAGAGCTCTAAAGGAGAGGAATCCTAATGGGAATATAAACTAACCCCGAGTTTAACGGCAGAGGGGAACCATTTTCCTTTTAAACGAACTTAGGGGAAATGGCAGGGACGAATACCCTTCAAGCATTTGGGCAATTAAGTTTTTAGGGGGAAAAATTCCCCCAAAGAACCCTTTCTTCCTTTTCCGGAAAACCAAAACGGGCAAAAATTAAATTTTTTGGAAAAGGTCCCTTTTCCTCTGCCATGTTATGATCTCTATCTGTTTAAAGGAAAACACAGGCGGTTCAATATAGTCATGGAACTACGTTTTAATAATATGGCATCGTGTTAGGACGGATAAAAACTTAAGCTCTACCCCTTCCTACGCGATCCTCTTTGGTTAAAGGTGCCAACCTCAACGCACACGACACCTCATCGACCCGGGAGTCTATACAGATTTAATCCACAAATTAATTTACCATTTAATTTTTTTTAATTCAGAAACATTTCTTCGATGACAATCCTACTTGGAATATAAACTACTCGGAGTGGGCATTCCAAGTAGGTTGTCGGAGTAGGTACTCGGAGTACCTACTCGGGGTAAAATGTAGCAGGTAAAAAAAGAGTCGGTAAAACGGAATTGGAATTGATAAATTTGATTTGGAATTGTCCGAATTGAGTGGAATTGGAAACGACAAATTGGAATCGATCCTACTTTTGATGTAGACTGTAATAATTCATCAAGGTTATTATTGATGACATATTTGCTAAGACGGAAAGCAACTGCCCTTTCTACATCTTTAGATCCGAAATAAGATTTGAAGCAGGTCTGTAATTTACCTGTACACATCACAGTCTAACAGTTACTGGTCAATACGTGGGCAGACAATATGGCTTCCTGCCTCAACCAGAGAACGTACGCTGTACGAATTTCCTTCATACTCCTCCCAGAGATTGAAAAGTTTCGCCGTCGTAAGTCGACTTCTCTTTATTTAATTTCTATTTAACCCTTTTATCCACGACCAGTCCAGTC
>JAODUP010003547.1:0-13226 GCA_025642065.1 Paralvinella palmiformis | reverse complement strand
TTGCAACGCTACAACAGTAATTACACAAAGCTCTACATTATTAATAAACATTTGAAGAAATAAACACCTGCGGCTGATACTTGAAGAGAAACTTAGATTAAATAACAAAATAAACCAAATCATCTCGGTATTTCCAATAAACTGGTTGGAACAATGTGGAAACTTGGTAATGAAAGACCTAGTTTCCGCTTCAAAAATTAGTAAAAGTCATTCATCTGTCCTTCGTGTTCAGTATATTTCTGTACGTTTTAACAACATTACATTTACAATGCAACAGTTCACACTATTAGAAACGTCCCTACTCAAAGCGGCTATCAAAGAATTCCAAACATATTGCAATTACAAGAACTTGCTAGAGTTAAAACAACTATGTTACAAGATTTCATTAATTTAAACAATCATCATTGTGAATGCTCCTTAGCATTTACTCAATATTATGCCACTTACACATGGAAACACATACGGACTATAGCGCACAAGATCAAGCCACAACCAGCCACTCCCAACGATCACAACTGAAATCTTAAATAGATCATTCGTACCAAGCTCCGCTAAAACATGGAATGCAGTTGTGCATTATTAGAAGCTGCATAAATAACATGTTTCAAGAACCAGCCAAAAACGCCTATTCTCCAAACGCATCAAATACCTTAGTATTGGCTATCGTAATGCTGTAAACAAGCACGGCAGACTACAAATAGGCCTTAGTCCCAAACAGGCCAACGCACCAGTATAGCTTGAATGCAGACCACTGCCACGGCAGATATGAGCACCAAATTTTGATGCGAATGACTACTTAGACTCCCACGGTATTACAACGAGTGTATTAATTGTCTTTTAAAAGGCCGATTTATCTCATATGCTATTGCAAGGGAGTCCACTAATGTGCCGATATAGATCTTTGATTGAAGGCTGATTCGATTGCAGTATCCTTCCATGTAGAAAACTATAAATAACATAGGGGTTGTAGTTCTATAGACAGATTGGTCTAGATGCTTTAACGATAAGGCCTGCCAAAAAAAAAACTGCCCTCGACACAACAACATCTAAAGCCAATGACCTAGGTCTATACTTCAATATATAATTTCAGATGTTAAAGTAGGAATAAACACAAACAATCTGATTAATCTTTACAAAGCCCTAGTTCAATCCATACTTCTTTATGCGGCCCTAATCTACCTACTTGCATCTAAAACAGTAATTAAACACATAGAAATAGCACTGCACTTAAATATGTCTTAGGACTCCCCCTACTGCCCCATCTGCCCTTACCAGCAGAGAAGCCGGCATCCTCCCTGTTGCCCATCTCATAAGAGGAAACAGAGCCAAATATATATTAATAACAGCGACAAAACCGAACCGAATCCAAATCACACCTAAAATACAAGAAGGCTTACACAAAGACCCCAGCGTACACATAAATAGAAGCTGGACCATGAAAGCAGCTGCTATTCAGAGGGACATAGGAATTCCAGCAATACCCTCATGATACCAAGGAAACTGTTCCATGGCGCGACTGCCCACTGGCCATCATTATCGAAAACAAAAAATAAAAACCGAAGGGGAATAAGGGGAATTTACTGAGGCTTCGGACAGGATCTCTTTCCTGAACAGACACCAGGCAGCAATAACTATCTACGCAGATGCCAGTGTCAGCCAGGATGGAAAATCTGTCTGGGCCTGTTTTGTGGAAGGAGTATGCCACAATCTCTGTGGAAGACTCCCCGACCAAACACCAATCATTTTTGCAGAACTTCACGCCATACATGCCGCCCTCGCATGGCGGGAAGCACAACAGACAAGAAGATACAATCATACACTCAGACTCGATGGCAGCCATCAACATCCTCTCACAAACTAAAACACGAACATATCCCGAAATCACAACTAAAATTACTGACTCTGCCTTCGCCTTAAGCCAACGTGGCAGCCTAAGTACTCTACACTGTCTTAAAGAACGAGCCGATGCACTGGCCAACGAAGCCACTAACCTAACCAACATCCTACACGCAGAACAGACACCAGATGCCTACAAACACAGGATAACAAAATTTCTACACAAACAAATAACACCAAATCCAGACATAGCCAAATTAAGTACTTGGTACAATAAAACCATTGTTCCCGGCATTCACCTCACAAACAACAGAATAGCAGACTTACACATACGCCGCCTCCGCTGCTGGGTGCACACAACAATCTCTGTCGACCCTAACAATAAAGCACTCTGCTTACATTGTAACCAAAACTTTGACCCCGTCCACTATCTAATCAGTTGTCCCACCTTCCCAGCCTCCCGACCTCTTAGACAACTTCTAACGTCGGCACAACACAACCTAACCGACACAGAAAAAGCAGTCATTGTAATACACAAAGTCACAGCCACGCCACACATAATAATACCCTTATTTAAAAAAGACCCATACATCTGGCAAAAGCCAAATAACACATAGTAAATCTTTTGTACAAGTTCTGCACCGGTACGTCCGCGACCGAACTTTACAAATTCATTTTCAGGTACAGAAGCTCTAGGTAGAAGGACTCCACCACAGAGACTGTGCCAAACAAGCGACAGCATGGGGATACTCCCCGAACTACAAGCAAGCAATTGAACAAAACTACACTGGATCCCCTGAAAACATGATTGGAATGTAGATTATACTTAGTAAATGTGATTGAACTGAACCGGAGAGGTTAATTGACTACAAATATATATATATATATATATATATATATATATATATATATATATATATATATATATGCTAGGTCTAGCGGTAGCGTGTTGGCTCACAGATCGCTATCACCCGTGTTCGAATCTCGTGTTCGAAGCTCTGACTTCGCTTCATTATATTGGAGGTCGCTCGGCCCATTTAGCCTACCATGTGCACAAAAGTGGCCGTAAAACATCAATCATCATCATCATCCACCTCTGTGCTGACACTTTGCCGATGGTCAGGGGGCTCATGTGTCTCAAGGATCCTGGAAGCTATACCAGCAGCGGCTTAAGTCCCTGGCATGAATACCAAGCCGCGCAGATCTCAGAAGAGGGACCAGACGACACCTAGCACCTAGTCATCCAGGTTGGGGGTTGGGAATGGGGGTAAAAACCCAACCCTGTAAAAACAAGCCTGTTACCGAAACTACTACAACAATTACCATAAGGTGTCCAATAGCGGATTTGAGCCAGACATATATGAGGGGCGAAGCTTAGGCCACAACAAAGGACAGTACTTTATTGTTATAGCCTTATGTCCCACTGGGGACGAAGAGGATAATATATATATATATATATATATATATATATATTCATGAATGCAATAAGACAAATATGGCGATCTCCCACCTTTCTGTGTCCTATTCATATCCATAATTAATAAACGTTTGTTGATAGGTACAGAGCTCTATTCTGTAAACATAAATAATCGTATATACTAGACTAGATATGTAACACAGGACTATTCTAATGCCAGCAGGATATTATTTTTTATTAATGTTTTTGTTTTGTTTTGTTTTAATAGTTTGCCATTGTTGTCTGATTATAATCATTCTAAATATCTAAAAAAATAATTAATAACCACATAATTAACTAGTTTGAACAGTGAATGAAATAATAATAATAATTATTATTATTAAAAATAATGTTTCAGCTTTTCCTAGCTGAATATATTATGTACTTGGGAAAGATGATGTATTTTTAAAGATGTAAATCTGTTACATCCATATGAATTATTTATTGTCAAGCGCCTTAGAGTTAGAGTAACCTTCTTACAGGTTATATAGCGCGCTATATAAATTTTGTATATTATTATTATTATTATTATTATTATTATTATTATTAGCACATTGATTTATGATGTCTGCAAGGTAACGAGCTGATATCCCCGGACATAATTATATATCAATATCTGTTTTATCAAAGTATTTCTTAATCATAACCCAACGCTCCTTCTGCTATTAGCCATTCTACCAGTTTATGGGTGTTCTTTCAGTGCCATTAGAAGCCTGACATCTATGCCTGATAATAAGCTCAATGGGTTGACTTTGTTGTACGTTTATTATAAAAACAACACAATGACCCATCTGGACTTATCGCACGTTTTGAGAATATTGCATCACAAATTGGACAAAAGATTAAATCTTGTTTTTCGTAAACGCTTATTGTATCCGGGCTTCACAAAGCCTTTGAAGAGTACTCGTCTCATTAATATTAATCCGCATATATTTAATATAGTTAATAATGCGGGTTATATTACCTTTAATTTAATTTTTATATTAGCGGCGATAATACAGTATTTGTTAGGTGCACTTTGTTATCACCAGAAGTCCACTAATTATGATTCCTTTATTTTAAGCACTCTAATTAATTATTTAAATGTATGAACTAGGAAGGATATGTATTTAGCGAAGTGACACTGTGGAACTGCTTACAATTATTTATGATATATTTTATACTACGACATGCGAAATATCAATATACAATGATATAACATCATCCATTTTAAGAATTACGAATTACTACAACATATTACGACATATGCAATACATTATGGTCGACGCACTGTAAGAACTTCTACACAGTGCATACTTGTCCATAGTAATGACTATGGTGACGCTGATGATGATGATGATGATGATGAGATGATGATGATGATGACGATGATGATTAATTAGTTAAGATTTCTATAGTTTTAATAGCTAATTTTATAGAGATGGTGATAATCATTTACATAGTCATGTCATCCACAATTATAAGTGAAGATGAGCCCAGACTGTTACAGAGTACCTGCATTTTGGCAACCACTATACAATAATAAATTGCAAGATACCATTGTATGCATTCAAACACTATATTATGTGTAAAACAAATTCAAGTATACGTATTACACAGCATGTTTCGAGTATTTTATGCAATAAAAAAAAAACAGTTGGGGTGTCTGACTACACTGATTTCTGCATAAAAGTCAAATCCTCTCTCAACTATTTGTCATCTTGTACTAAAGACATTCAAACATACGTTTTCTAAGCAAACACAATAAATACAGCTTTTCTAATCCAATCTAAAGGTAGAGTGGAATGCTTTTTGGTACTGTTGGCCATGCTAACCTATTGTGACCCTTTGCTAATGTTACTCTGCATATTGCAATGGCAATCGATTTGTTTAACAGTTTGCTAGAAACTACTCAAAATTGTGAAGGTAAATGTGTATATTTTTACACTTCACAATAATCACTTTTTATGTCAGACCATTAAATATTTAGCTATCTACTTTGTGATATTAATTCAGAAGGGCGGCCATTATTCAAGTAAATAATTGGATCCAGAAGAACCCTTTTTACTCTTCTAGGCAACTGTTTTTCAGGAAATATTATACGCCATAGTGGGAGCAGCACAAGTGCTTAAAGGAAGAGGTCTAAATTGCGAGCCATTAAAATATGATATAAGCATTTATTGCTTGAAATATCACTCTACCTCATCACTATAGCTCCCGGTACTGTACGTTATTCTCACAGAATTTACTTATGTTACTACAGCTAATAAATTAGGTACGTATGAAGCCTATTTTAAATATGGCTGTTGACATAAAATATCGAAATACTATTTACACTGAAAGATACAGACAAATTTACATTAATTAAAAAAAACCTTCTTCAATATAAAAAAGGCCCCAGTTTAAGTGATTTTGTTCTGGTTCTTAATAAAATTACTAACTGGCTCAAAGAAACACACACACACACACACACACACACACACACACACATGCACGTTTGTTTAATATGACATCATCTCTCACACATCCTACACACCTAGAGGTAGTAACAACCTTTTTGGGTCTGGTTCTTATGGGAAATAAAATAAACTACATTTTATCGAAAAATCAATGCCGCTTCAAAACTGTGTAGATCCAGTCAATCTAATTATTACTACATGTTGTTAATAGATGGTAGCACGTTTCTGAATGATTGATTCGCGGCGTTGTAGTCGTGGCCTTTCTAGGGCGTATATGTAATTCAGATAATTGATCAGTTTTATCGGCAAATAAAATAATTATAATTATTTATGTTATACATATGCAGCTAAGTAAGAAGAAATGTATAACACACACACACACACACACACACACACACTTTCTGTGTGTGTGTGTTTAAGATTTATAACTGGTACACTAAAAACCTACTGAAATTGATAGGTGATATAATAACTAAACAGCTAACCCTTTAATAGACTGATTGATGAAATGCCCATATATATCATGGACGTGGATGTATGCCTAGTTGCTAATTATAGAAATAGTAGCCGCAGATTATTCTAACCCAAAATTCTGTCCTTCAGGATAATTGCATAATTATAGAATTTTTAATGCCAATAAATTCTAAATAATTTTTTGTACATATTATTTACCTTTATTTATTTGTGGAAATTAATGTAATTAACGTTGGAAAAAGAATTTACCACAGCTAGATCTAATACAAAGATGTCCAAAATGAACACTACCTAGTTTATTTCTTGTAGAGAATACGTTATGACATACGACATTTAGTTGTGGAAAACGTTATGAAATCATGATTAACCATTTCAAAGTTCGCCTAGTTGAGTCCCGCTGAACCCACCCCCTTAGTTGAAGCTACCCGTGATTTCCAGGGAGTTATGATTTGATGGCCTTTTTATTAGGTAAACTTATATGTGTAAATATGTATACAGTACAAAAAAGTACATAATAAATATTACGCATATAAAAAACACCGAGGATAGCACAAAAAGTATAAAACTTATTTCTATTCACTATTGCCAAGTATTGGTAGTATTGCGGTCCCTTAATATTTGTTTTCTGTTTTATATTTATAGATGCTTGGACTGTGATCAATTAACACTACGTTTGACGTCAGGTATACATAGTATAAGACGTACTATATATTATTCAAATATGTTATGAACGCAAGAAATTACTTAAATAAACAGGTCTTAAACTATAAAATACTTTATTATCGCCCAAATATTTGCATGAACAAATTTATTCAGCAAGCAGGGCTGACTGAACTACTTTTATTTTGTACTTGAGTAGAAGTAAAAGTAAGCGATTTCAAAACTTCTTGAGTAGAAGTAAAACTACTTTCTAAAAGTAACTGAAGTAAAAGTAGAAGATTAAATGTATTTGAAACACAAAATATGATGATCAAATACTCAAATAGTGAAATACACTGTTACAGTGCACAAGAGTCAAGAGCGAGCAAAATTCATTGCATTCTCAGACATCTGTTGCCACCTTAAGTTCGCTGCGTTCACAGACATGCAGATGTGCTCCCACCTTCAGTTCACTGAACAAAGCCCTTGGCTTGTTCAACTTCAGCAAAGCTCATTCTCAAAGTTGGTGTCCCCAATGCGATTAAAAATTAATTACGATGAATCTTTGAAAACAGTTGGCTTCAGCTGAAACATTTTACATTGTATAACAAACTGGGCCTTCAAAAACAGTTTGGCAAAATTATGACGAGTCTTGAATATCAGTGAGCATCAGCTGAAATATGTATACCAAATGTCAGCATCTTTACAAAACTCATTTCAGTACAACACCATATTAAAATATATTTGTTTACCGTAAATTCATCAAAGATACACAAATTAGTGACGACTTGTAATAATAATATGCAGCAACTGTATCAATTGTCTCTTAAATCATAGGCTACATTATGAGTAAATAAGTAACAAAAATATCGTGAAGTAAATGAAAGTAACGAAGTAAAAAGTAGTGTTTCCACAAATAAAACTAATTCATTACAAGTAAAAGTAGTTAGTTGAAATCTTACTTCAAATGTTACTTCCAGTTACTTAAAAATTGCTCAAGTAGAGTAATGAAGTAGTTTTACTTTGTTACATGACACGCCTGTCACCAAGTTAAAAAAAAGTTTACATCAGGTGTGCCCCCATAAACTCTTAATATTTGATAATTACATATGGCCCTCTTTTACTAAATAAAAGATTTATTTTGCTTTTTTTGGATAAAGACTGCAATTATTAATATTAATGTCCCAAGCAATCCGGAATCAACTTTGATCAATGATAAAGTAAGATACTATAGGTGTTCCCCTATACACTCTTCACATATGACAACTATACATATCTCTCTATCAAGTCATACTATAATTATGTTAAAGGTTTCTGCTGCCTTTTTTGCTACAGTAGGTAACAGTAGATTAAACTTTGGCCATAATTTAACAATTTTTTATATCACATGAACCTATCTTTAATGGTATATTAAAAAAGTTGCCTGAGGTGTGCCCCTATGCCATCTTCATATTTGATAACTATACGTCTCTCTCTATCACTACATGTTAGAATTATGTTAAAAGATTTTGCTAACATTTTTGGCTACAGCTAGGGCATTAAAATTTGGAAATTATTTAACAATTTTCCAAATCACCCAAACTTAACTTTGATTAAATATTAAAAATGTTACCCGAGGGCAAGTTACCCTTACACTCTTCATATTTAATAACTATGCTTCTCCTTCTATCACAACATTCTAGAATTATTTAGAAAATGCCTGAAACAATCTGGCATCTCAACATTTGATGAATGATAAAATAAGATACATCATTTGTGCCCCCATACATTCTATACATATTATGGCTACACATATTCCTCTATCAATAATATAAATCAACCACAATACACCGATGTCACTCACGTGACCATAGAAATTCCCTCGAGCTAAATCAGTTCGGTTATTGATAACCTAACACTCCTCAGTACTGAGTTATGTTGTTGTTGGGAGAATACAATTTTTTTTATTTAGTTTTCAAATTGTCCACAAATAGATTAACTAAGATGAGAGTATAAAGTTTATTCTGGATCATGAGATGGAATGACTGGATCTCATTATCACAAAGGACTTCGGAAAAGATGGTATTACTCGGATATCTGTCAAGTGAAACTACCTGAGGCATTGTTATATTCAATATTAGCCATAAAGTGTACTGTATATTAATGTCTTCTTGTAACAAAATCTGTTTTCTCATATTGGGTTATGTTCAAAAGTGATATATGGTAGAAGATCCAGACATTATATATGATTACATACACACACACAGATATATATATATATATATATATATATATATATATACACACACCTAAGTCCTTTAATTGAGGTCCTCTTATTATCTTTTAGAAAGTAATCCATATTCACAAGACCAACGGTAATGACTTCTCCTGTGTTGCCACTTGAGTAAGCTCACTTCACTCTTTATATCAGATGGGTAACAATGCTCATGTTACTACAAATATTTAAAAAACATCTAGATCTCAAATTTGATTTTCTCATCGCCTAAATGGTTCATATACAATATTGTATACGAAATGAAAACTAACAAGATTAGCCTTCCAGTGATATGCATCATAAATGGATATCTAATTATTGAACTACTGATATAATAAGCTAAATTTAGAAGACTGATTTAGTTATTTATATTTTTGCATAATAGGTAGTGGGTCCAAAACACGGTACTATAGGCAGAGCTAGTTTCCCAAAACTTTAAGCAGCCATAAATTTCTTTAACGTAATTCACAATTCAGTCCTTTATGTATGTGTAGGAGCACCTCCGTGGTCTAACTGATAGCTCGTTGGACCACAGATCACTACTACCTGAGTTCAAATTTCTTATCTGAAGGATGTTTCATCTTTGACATCGCTTCATTACCTTTAGAGGTCACTCGGCCCATTTAGCCATTTAGTGGCTGTAAAACATCAATCATCATCATCTTCTTTATGCTTCTTTATGACTTGTCATTTGTTTTCTTGGGTAGATTTTGAGAAATTTTAAATATTAACTAATGTCTTTTAATTTAATTTTGATTTTATTTAATATGGCATGAAAATAAATCTTTTGACTTATCTATTACCAGTGTAAATGTATATATATATATATATATATATATATATATATACATATATATATATATATATATATATATATATATGTGTGTGTGTGTGTGTGTGTGTGTATTATAAAACTAAATCACCATAATAATCTACTGTAATGAATTAATTATAATCTTAATTTTCATTTACAGATGCAATGTAATCATAATAAAATACATTGTACATGTAATCATAGTCAGTCATTTCTTTCGTGATTACACAGGGTACTTAGTTATTTCAAATGTTACCTTATTTAATGAAATCAATATTAATATTGTGATAGATCCAAGAAAGAACTGTTATGTGATTTTATTCCCATATTTTTCCAGAGTAAGTTTCTGAGTTTCCTCTTTGCACCCAGTTTCTTGTATATGTATTAATTATCCTATTTGTTACACATAACTAAATTACATAACTAAATGCATATTATTCCCTAAATGTTCACACAATTCCAAATATGTTTACTTGTGACTAAAAGGATCTCAAAATTTACAAAGATAGTTCTTTTCTGGTTTTCATGCGTACAATTTGCCAATTAAAATTATGGAGATACTACATATCTATAATACTATTTTGTATATTTAGGCAATTGTAATCATCATTACATTACAGTTTCATCACAAGTGTAATCAATTACAATATTTACTATTTCATTTGTAATCATGATAATAATCATTATATTGTGAAGTATTACTTGACAATATACTGAAGTAATTGTAATCTTATGATCACTAGATATGTGGATATTATCTCATGTAAATATATAATATTAATAATAATAATGTATAATAATATTATTATTGTGTGAGAGAGGATAACAGAGTGGAATAAGGCACTGGTTCAGAGAAACTTAAATGGTGAATTAAAATTCTGGATAATTGATCTGTGGACTCAATCCAGAACAGCAACTTTTCATGCTGAGCTATGGACAATGTCCTAACACAGCCAGTGTGCGTAAAATATGCATAATAAATATACATAAATAAATACATAAATATATAGCTGTTATCAACAAAGTAGATCGAGAGGTGGCATCATGTAGTGAGTGACGTATTTTAATCAATTTGTGTTGTAAATTTCAGAATAATTCCAGTTTTAGGTTGTATGTAAGCATATATGCATGTCTATGTTGACAAGTGTCTTCTTGTAACTGTTATCTTCACAACTGTCATGTAATGTATCTGTTTCTTGCCCATTTAGCTGTTTATTGTTGCCTGTGTGTCTCTGTGTGTGTGTGTTTAGGTGCTTAAATACAGAATAAGTTAGTCAGATTGGACAGAATGATATGAGTGGAAATAGAAATTGCATTAAGCCTAATTATTGGTTTGTGTTAGCCCAGTAACTAGAGTGGTGAACTAAAATATTGGGGTTTCTTGGTACATAACAGGCTGTTATATTTATCAGAGGTGGAAGACTTTGAGTATTATCCAGCAATAGATAGCATCTACCAAAAACATAATGAAATGTTTCCTCTTCATTTAGAGAATTTGGAACATCGAATTGATAATATTTACCTTTGGGGGACTCCTAACATTAAACGATGATAAAACAAATATTATATATTTCACTTCACCACATTTGGTTAAATCCACAAAAAACACAAAAATTATACTTTAATTAATGAATCTTTCAGTATCCCAATTATGTATTCTGATTGCATAGTGATTAGAGCACTGTCCTGGAAATCTGCAGGTTCTGGGTTTGCATCCGACTTGTACCCGTGTTTGTGGAATATATTTCTCTATGCAGTCACTCTGCCCCCCCCCATACCATATGTGTCAGTTGTGACTGATGTTAAACAACTGAAATCATCTAAACTCATTACCAGTTTAATCAAATATTTTCTCCTGTGTAGCACAGAAAATAATGAATATTGTGAATCAAAGATAAATCAAGTGGTGAACTAGAAACCTTTTCTCTCTAATAACATTGTATTACGCTCATTGGTTTACAGTCATAAATTAGCGTTTGACTGGATTCATTTGGAATACCCCAAAATAATACACTTATGACTTGGAGCTAATAACCAAATAAATGCAATTCTTTAAATCAAGTGGTCAAAATGCAGTGTTATAGCTACAGATTATACAGCTGTGTGTTAAGGGTAGATAAATCTAAAAGAACTGCCAACAATTATCTAATCCAGTTCTGGTATAAGGATTCGACAATTGTAATCTTTATTTGAGTGTATTAATATATACCTCATGAAAGGGAATGTTAGCTCCATGTGCCATTCCTAACAGTTCTCTCATATACTGTGGATAATAGTTGTTAGTTGCAGTGACAAAGCCTTCTACAACTTGAAAAATTACACTATTCATGTTAAAAAATTCGTAAACAATGAACATTAATTCCAAACACATAAATAAAATATCATCAATCTGATTTTTTATATAAATGTTTTTCTTTGTGAATATCAGTTATATGAGTAACTTGTTAATAAATTAGCCAGATAGAGTTATTTGATCCCACACAAGATATTCCTCTATTACTTAATTTTCAAATTTTCTGAATGATTAATTTATGCATATCATATTTCAGCATTGATAGTCATACTACAGCTGTATCGAAGATACTGATACTGATGCTATCTATCTAAAAGAAAATCTATAAATTATCTCCAGTGTTGACATTGTGCTAACCTTTTGACCTTGAGGTGTATTACTCCATGGTAGCCATACAGAATGTAGATCTGGATGTTCTTGGTAGTACTGGTTGATGTATTCCTGGAAAGTTCTTCCCTAGAAACAGAAACATTGCACAGTAACGACAAATTTAATTTAGAAGTTTAATTTTCTCTGAACCAGAATATTAAGATTATGCGTAGATTAATTGAATTGATTGAGTAAGAAGCTGACATAGTAATGAATAAATGCTTTTAAGTGACTGATTCCTGGTAGAAGGGGGACATTATTTATCAAATGTTCTAATATGGTTGAAAACAGTGGCTATCCTAAAATACACTATAATCATCATAAATCTACTTCAAAAAGTATTTTAAGAGACAACAGAATACTGAATATCAGCTCTGAAGAGATCAGTTAACTCACACACACACACACACATATATATATTCTCACTAGTTCAGAGAACAATTCACAACACGTCAATATAAGACTATTTTGGATCTTTTAAATTTTGCTTTTTTATCATTTCAGACCAAAACACAACTTAAATTATTATTTATCATTTTGTAAACTGGATATAAGGATTTTTTTGTTTTAAGTAAATGGTCAAAAATGGCAATCTTGAATGTGTATAATTTCACTTCTGCTTCCTTTCTTCACACTTTAAATCTACTTGAATA